>OZ024916.1:44549919-44879919 GCA_964017125.1 Flabesymbios commensalis | reverse complement strand
TTTCCTGGATTCTATTTATATCCCAGTCGGGACCTGAGCAGATGATTAGTGACCTTTTCTCAGATTTCCCAGACAGGTCGTTAGGCATTCACAGCACTAATCATACAGAGAGCTCCTTACTGTGAACACTTATACCATGCGACCCCCACTATCCTCCTGACACTAGCACCTAAGTCATCAAACCGAAAATCGTAGTCATTTAAGCAACTGTTAAATGAGTACATTGTGTTAATGGGATTGGTGTAGCAAGTGTTATAGATTGAAAAAAATATACCTTCAGACAAAGCAAAATAAAAAACTTTGTTGGGATCATAGAAGATGTCATTTAAATTAAAGACGTATGGCACCATATAGGCTACTAGTAGTTCATCAGAGGACATGTGCATGTATCTTTCCCTGCGGATGACGCTTTTAGACGTATTTGAACTGTGCTTGTTCACAGCAAACATAATGTTTTGTCAATATGCAGATATCAATCATATAAACACTCACATAATAGTGTTGTTTATAAATATATATGATAAACTAGAGTCTATGTTCATTCATTTGAAGCTGGCAATTGCGTCAGCAATGCCAGCTTCAAATGAATGAACATATCACTTGGTGATGCAGCCCTTGAAGAATAGAGAGAGGTAGCGCCACCATGAAACTTTCACTGAATTTGGTCGTTTGGCAAGGCCCGAGGATCATCTTTTGAAAAACGTATTCCCTCTGGATGTGGGACCCGTCAGTCAGCGATCGGGATGATAGAGGAGATATGCCTGAAGGAGAGACGGGATATGTCATGCTGTCAGGCTCTGGGGATTAATATATCGTGTCTGTGTACATAAGGATCTCCATGGATCCTAGGTGTTCATTATCAGGGATCTGAGACAAGCCTGTGTCACAGACCATATACATGTGATTTAAAACTCTGCTAAGAAGCTTTTCTGCTAAGCAACTTTTCCGCGAAATTTGCCAAACCCTATCGAAAGTGGGTCGATCGATTATTATTAGGCCTACTGGATAGATACTTATTTCTTATTCATACTTATTCGTTAGGGCACAGTTCCGAGTAGCATGCTAATATCTCTTGGTCACTAATTCCGTACACCTACAAACAATATTTCAGCAACCCCACTTTGTTCCATGAAAATGATACAGCTTTTTGTTTTTGAGTCAAGATAGGTTCTACACCCGTTTTTGTCGCCATCTCTCACGCAAGAGTATACCTTACCGGTATGGTGCATTTATGATCATGATTATACCATATATTGACCATTAATCTATGATAATACTGAGCACTTTTTACCTCAAAAAACACCATTTGAACGACCTCTATTTTTTCAAAAGCCACTGTGCACCTGGCTTGGCATTTAAAGCTTCAGGAGATTTTCATCTGGACCATCAAAAAGCAGTTTTATTGAACGTTTTAGTTTGAAGTGTTAATTAGACACCTTAGAAAACACGAGACGTTGAACCATTGCTGGTTTAACGATGGTCCAGCGTCGCAGACGATGGACCATCGTTAAACCAACAGTGGTTCAACTGGCCCTGAACCCTGTCAATGTTGAGATCTCACAGCTAGTAGTGGGGAGAGAATCAAGACATGTCCCGTGAGCGACGCCATAACTCAAGAGAGATCAGAGATTGTGCCAGATATGCCTTGTCCTCCGAGACTCTGACAGGTATGACTGTCCTTAAGCTGTTACTCTGGCACGTCATTCATCAAAATCCCACTTGGATTACACTTAATTATTCACGCTCACTGTCTCGGATAATTTTTTCGCCATGGAATGTGAAGCAGTTCCTGCGATACAGAACATGCTCATGCTGCGATGCAAAGCCAAGTAAGGATGTACATGTAATGTGTGGGTGGATAATTGAATCATATGGTTATTGTTAAATAGAGCCAGTGAAGAAGAGATTAGATACAATCACATTTTTTGCTGATTGTCATTTACGGTGAATAATGATTAAATATGGCCATTGCTGCTATTACTGATTGTATGATGTACGACTGATTAATCAATAAATGAATCAGTTTTAATTATATGTGGCTAATAAGTCTTTATTTTTTATCAATGAGTCATTACAACTTTTCTAATACAAACATCTCCTCAACAAGCATATAAAAGGCTACTTCATGTGCTTCAGTCTATAAAAACATTTCTCTTTGACAAACAGTGGTTTATATTCTGACCAACAATTCATTGGTGGATATCCCAGCAACCACAAAAGATTTATCCATCGTTTAATCAATGTTCGTCCATCGTCTACGACGCTGGCCCAGCATTGATCCAACAATGGACGCATGTTTCCTGGTGAGATGTGGGCATCACTTCCTCAATCTGACAGCAGCTTATCAAAACCAGTCGTAGTGACTGATTCTGTGATAACCCACATTACGACCTTAAGCTAAGTCCTCTGACCTCACATTCATTGGTCAACGTCAGATGTCTAGCAGACATCCGTAATAACGATAAGAATGACACTGTAACAAACCCTACATACCCAGCAGGCATTCATATATCAGTCATTTTCTAGTTCTACAGTTTGCATTTAGATGACTTTGTAAATAGTTTATGCCTTTCAACCCTTTTGCATACAAATTTGCTAAAATTTGAATGCAGCTAGTTTAATAATGATATTATATCTTTTTTCATTTTCCACCCATTTCAAGTCATCCTCATCCACTACGAGTAGAGAATTCCGACAGAAATTCGAATTCGCGGCTTGTAGTGGATGAAAATGACAATGGTAAATTCAGGTTTGAAAGGGTTAATCAGTGCAAGTTTTGGATTGATTCAACACAAATCAAATCAAATCAAATAGTTTATTGGAACAAAAGACAAACATATCAACTTATACAGTGATATTAAAAATAAATAAAAGTAAGACACCTTTCATTATATTGGCACAAATTGTCGATTTTAACTCTTTGCATTGTTCGTCACTTAAATAATCTATCTGAAGTAGGCTAGCAATTCATATATTGCCTTTACTCACAAAGTTGTGATTCGCTGCCATGACCAAGAACTCAAGTATCTATAATTATTCTGACCATTATCTTCATTTTTTTACTCCTTACTTTTAGTGAGAGACAACATTAAATATCTCACTACCGTGACCCGCACCTTAACGCTCCCAGTAAACATAAAACATTTGTATAACATTTATACAATGTCGGCCCAACGTCTTCGACATTGATCCAACATTGTATAAATGTTACACAAATATTTTGTGTTTGCTGAGAATTGTCTCTCACTACCGTGACCCGCAAGTTTATGTTGTCCCTCACTACCGTGACCCGCACCTTAACTTTGTCTCTCACTACCGTGACGCACAAGTTTATGTTGTCCCTCACTACCGTGGCCCGCAACTTAACTTTGTCTCCCACATCCGTGACGCACAAGTTTATGTTGTCCCTCACTACCGTGACCCGCAACTTAACTTTGTCTCCCACATCCGTGACGCACAAGTTTATGTTGTCCCTCACTACCGTGGCCCGCAACTTAACTTTGTCTCCCACATCCGTGACGCACAAGTTTATGTTGTCCCTCACTACCGTGACCCGCACCTTAACTTTGTCTCTCACTACCGTGACGCACAAGTTTATGTTGTCCCTCACTACCGTGGCCCGCAACTTAACTTTGTCTCCCACATCCGTGACGCACAAGTTTATGTTGTCCCTCACTACCGTGACCCGCACCTTAACTTTGTCTCTCACTACCGTGACGCACAAGTTTATGTTGTCCCTCACTACCGTGACCCGCACCTTAACTTTGTCTCCCACATCCGTGACGCACAAGTTTATGTTGTCCCTCACTACCGTGACCCGCACCTTAACTTTGTCTCTCACTACCGTGACGCACAAGTTTATGTTGTCCCTCACTACCGTGACCCGCACCTTAACTTTGTCTCTCACTACCGTTACGCGCAACTTTATGTTGTCCCTCACTACCGTGACCCGCACCTTAACTTTATCTCTCACTACCGTGACGCACAAGTTTATGTTGTCCCTCACTACCGTGACCCGCACCTTAACTTTGTCTCTCACTACCGTGACGCACAAGTTTATGTTGTCCCTCACTACCGTGACCCGCGCCTTAACTTTGTCTCTCACTACCGTGACGCACAAGTTTATGTTGTCCCTCACTACCGTGACCCGCACCTTAACTTTGTCTCTCACTACCGTGACCCACAAGTTTATGTTGTCCCTCACTACCGTGACCCGCACCTTAACTTTGTCTCTCACTACCGTGACGCACAAGTTTTTGTTGTCCCTCACTACCGTGACCCGCACCTTAACTTTATCTCTCACTACCGTGACGCACAAGTTTATTTTGTCCCTCACTACCGTGACCCGCACCTTAACTTTGTCTCTCACTACCGTGACGCACAAGTTTATGTTGTCCCTCACTACCGTGACCCGCACCTTAACTTTATCTCTCACTACCGTGACGCACAAGTTTATGTTGTCCCTCACTACCGTGACCCGCACCTTAACTTTATCTCTCACTACCGTGACGCACAAGTTTATGTTGTCCCTCACTACCGTGACCCGCACCTTAACTTTATCTCTCACTACCGTGACGCACAAGTTTATGTTGTCCCTCACTACCGTGACCCGCACCTTAACTTTGTCTCTCACTACCGTGACGCACAAGTTTATGTTGTCCCTCACTACCGTGACCCGCACCTTAACTTTATCTCTCACTACCGTGACGCACAAGTTTATGTTGTCCCTCACTACCGTGACCCGCACCTTAACTTTGTCTCTCACTACCGTGACGCACAAGTTTATGTTGTCCCTCACTACCGTGACCCGCACCTTAACTTTGTCTCTCACTACCGTGACGCACAAGTTTATGTTGTCCCTCACTACCGTGACCCGCACCTTAACTTTATCTCTCACTACCGTGACGCACAAGTTTATGTTGTCCCTCACTACCGTGACCCGCACCTTAACTTTATCTCTCACTACCGTGACGCACAAGTTTATGTTGTCCCTCACTACCGTGACCCGCACCTTAGCTTTGTCTCTCACTACCGTGACGCACAAGTTTATGTTGTCCCTCACTACCGTGACCCGCACCTTAACTTTGTCTCTCACTACCGTGACGCACAAGTTTATGTTGTCCCTCACTACCGTGACCCGCACCTTAACTTTATCTCTCAATACCGTGACGCACAAGTTTATTTTGTCCCTCACTACCGTGACCCGCACCTTAACTTTGTCTCTCACTACCGTGACGCACAAGTTTATTTTGTCCCTCACTACCGTGACCCGCACCTTAACTTGTCCCTCACTATCGTGACCCAGAACTTCAACCGTAACTCGCTACTGTTTTTTAATCATAAATATACACATGATTTATTGCTGTCTTTACAGAATGTAAAAAGACGTGTATGGAAGGCTATTACATCCACAAAGACTGCACACCACTGAACAACACAGATTGCAGGGGTAAGTGTATACCTTGTCCTTGGTATTAAAGGGTTTATACCTTCTCTTTGGTATTAAAGGGTCGTTTCCGCCAGTTTGAAAGTGGCAGATACGATCCTTTAACACCAATGTAAATTTCTTACCACTTTTTTTCCAGTGCAGCTTACAATTTCAGATATCTGTTACAAATAATGATATATTTGCAAGATTGTAATCTCGATTTCTGATAAAATAATAATTATCATCACAGTCTGTAAGGGTGTCACCATTCAATTACCAGGGGGGGGGGGAGATGGAGTTTTTGAATTGGACAAATTATTTATTTCACTCCCTATCTGCATAAATTTTTTTTTTTGACAATCTGCCTCTACAATTTTAGGGTCATTAATGGAGTCGAGCGAATTGTTTTATGTGTAATTAAATGATGTTGCTCATAATCTTATAAATTATTTATTTCAAATGTTTTTTAAAAGTTAAATATTTATTTACAACATGTCTTCCAGATAATTATTTATTTCACAAAAACTTAGTCTGAAAATAATCATTTAAAAAACCGCCTCCCCCTGGTAATTAAATGGTGGCCCTCTAAGTCACAAGATGCACAAAATGCGTCGGCTCAATCCATCAGTTCGTGGGTAACGTTTCGTTTTCTTATTGATTCCCGAAAAATGTCGAGCGTTTTATTTTTGGCCAGAGTATTGCCGGAGAAGGGAAATGAGGAAACCGTTGTTTGAGTGGGGGTTTGTTTATCAGCTTGGGGGTGGGGGGGGGGGGGGGGCTGTGGGGGTTATGTCCGAGGGTTGGTGTCCGAGAGTGATAGTAGGGGGTCAAGCCGGTGCTGATGCTGACCTGTATGCCGATGGACAAATAGTCACCCGATGTCGTTTCAATGTTGGGCCAGCGTCGTAGACGCTCGCCCAACTTTGAAACGACATCGGGTCAGCGTCCCGTGTATACCGGATGCGGCGGACCGAATAAACGGGGAGACAAATCCAGCGGTCACCTCGACCGGCCGGCCACTCGTGTATCACTGTTTATTTCTTTCTCGTAAATTCCGCGAGTAAACTCGCCCGTCCCTGCAGCCCGCGACGTAAATCCCGGGTCTGATCACTATGCGGTGGAATCAATTCGCGTGAACTGTGGGTGATTTAGGCGGAAAACTGAACCCGGCCGCGGGCGGTGTAAATATAACTCTGTATCTATGTTCATAAACGTGACAAAAATAAGCCCAGGATGATTGTTATGGATGTGATCTGTAAGCGACTATGTCAGAATGTGGGTTTATTATTTTTTCAGCGTGCCACCCGAAATGTAACTTAGGAGAGTACGAGTTCACACCTTGCAACGGTCACCAGAACAGACAGTGTCACAGTAAGTATTGGAATTCTGCTACAGGATATTCCCCCAGCAACCAAAATGCTGTACGTGGCACTCAGAGGAGTGGTTCATACAACTATTTGGTTGCTGAGAGGAGTGTCATTCTTTTTGGAATATAATTTTTTATTCGGGAAATTTTCTCCTGTTATTAAAAAAAAACCTGTGGAGTGTGTCGTCGTAGTAAAGTTTATATTTCTGTTACGCGATGTTGTCTCTTAGTCAGAGTATTGTCTGTTAACTTATGAGTAGGGGGGGGGGGGGGTAAATGATATCGTACTTGTAAAAACACAAATATTTATTTACCGACAAAGTATTATTTACAATAATGTAGGCAGTGTCGCAGTAATAAGTAAAAAGGCTATTAATGAATGAATAATACTCCCAAGCTCGAGAACGAAATCTTTTCTAGTATACAGGTTGTACGTTATTTTGGATGTTGGTCTTTCAGTATAGGATAGAGCCGAGGAGCTCTACATTCTTAGCTGTGAAAAGCATCCAGGTCGAAGGCCGAGGCCTTTTTTACAGCTAAGAAATCCAATGTAGAGCTTTGAGGGTTTTAACTGACTTAAAAAACATCCGACCATAATCACCTGTTAATGAGGGTCCCTCATAATCAACAGATTGGTCACATCTGACTGATTATAGTAACATAGGCCCACCATGATAATTGGTCTGTACTTGATCAACAACAACTCTCCATCCCCAGCTTAGAATGTAGTGGTCGAACAAAGAAAATAATGTAGTGGTGTGTTTTGAAACTTGATAACTATTTTTGCGACGATCAAAAATGGAAACGCTGAACCCCTTAACCACCGGTCACGCTTATATATATATATATATATATTTTTAATATTGCTTATTAGCACATTGAATAGCAGTTTTCGAACATTTTAAATATAAATCAGCAAGATTTCAAAATCGTTCACCCCCATTTTGTCAAATATAAACAGTTTTCACTTACTTGAAGTTGTTAATCGCGTCAGCGAGACACAAATTCATATGGGTGAAAAAATTACAATTGAATGATTTGGTGGTTAAAGGGTTTATCATTTCAATAATGCACCGTGCATCCCTCCGCCACACTAGTAAATTTTAATCATTGTCGTGCGTTTCTAATTATTTTCCATTCTTTTTAAACTGAAATTGCTCACACGAATTCTAGTTTTACACGACGAATACTATTTATATTTGTGTAAAATAGGCATCTCTCAAGTTGATTTATTCCTTTAACTGGGCATCTATCACTAAATATTCCATCATTGTATTTTACATTGAAAAAGATCTGAGCGACGCTTCGCCTCGAAGCAATTGTAACAACCTAAAAGTATTGCAGCACTGTAAAGTATAATAATCTAAATGCTAGATCAGTGTATTGAATTTACGAATTGGTTTTCGAAGTTCTGGGCTTTAAATTGTATATATTTTCAAATATACAAAATAGTGCTGATTATGATAGCCTGGTTATTTATCGTAACCTACCCTGAAATACAGCATGTTTTATCGTCACCTTGTTGAACTAACTAA
The DNA here is from genome assembly GCA_964017125.1 of Flabesymbios commensalis. Classification (NCBI taxonomy): domain Eukaryota; kingdom Metazoa; phylum Annelida; class Polychaeta; order Terebellida; family Flabelligeridae; genus Flabesymbios; species Flabesymbios commensalis. The sequence continues at coordinate 44,871,590 of OZ024916.1, read as the reverse complement.
CACCAGTGCAGATTGTTGTTGGATACCTGATCCTAATTCTGAAAATACAAAAATAATGTGAAATTTTATTAAAAATATTATTAAACTATATTACCTCATTTGACATCCCAAAATCAAAGTAATGAGCGTCCTAATTACCAATAAGATTGTTTTGACATTATGTTTTATTTGAGAGCAACCGAAGATAGACGATCACGTCAACGGCAGCATTATCAATATTTGATTAACCCTTTAACCGCCAAATTATTCAATCTGAATTTTCACCGACTTGAAGTTGTGTCTCGCTGACGCGATCCACAACTTCAAGTGAGTGAAAATTATTCAGATTTGACAAAATGGAGGTCAACTCTCTTAAAATCTTGCTGGTTATTGTCACATTTTATCTTTAACATTATTTAAAAGGAAGTACTTGATGTGCTAATAAAAAATGAAAACCCGAATATATGCGGCACCGGCGGTTAAAGGGTTAACTTACTCTAAATTAATAACTACACGCACATGTTTTGTCATTACAAAATAATACTTTTAACGCTAACAGCTGGCATACTTGTTCTCAGTATTGCTATCGCATATCAAAATTGTCTTAGGAGACTGACTAAATGTTGTTTTAATGCTGGCCCACCGTCTACGACGCCGGTCAAACATTAACATAACATTGGGGCATTGATTCTGTTCGTCACATGTTTTTAAGAAGCCGCTAATGGCTCAAATCAGAGTTTGCATTTGTCATAATTAATTAAATTCTAATTTAATTAACTTTCCAATTACATGTAGGATACTGAAAATCTGGTTTTTGTTAAAGCCCATTTCCCAAGGAGACATTCAACAGCAAAACGTCAAATAAAACTTTAAATACATTAATAAGATGTTATGTTCTTCATCTTGGGACTTCATCATAATATCTCAGCTGAAGCGCAATAATTATGTTGTTGCTGAAAAAGCTAGTATATCCAACTCAGATATATTGCTGAACAAAGACAAACGACAGTAACGTATAGCTGTAAAAGTAAGCAGTTACCGTTGTTTGCCTTTGCACTGCAGATTGACCCGCCATGCGAGGAAGTACAGCCCCGCGACTTTGTTACAATTCTTTATTGAAATTAATTTTAATGATTACATTGAGTATTTTAAAAATTCATCAAACAAGAAGTAATAAAGATTTTTTTAATATTCTTTCAACTAATGAAACAAGAATGACACGGCTAACAAATAAATTTAAGAAAACAATTTTGAAAATGTTGACCTCCCTGCCCTTTTCGCGTGGCGGGTCACAATTTATTATCGTATCAGAGCCGTAGGGTGCTTTCGGCCACTGGCATGAGTGGCACATGTGACCATTTGCCTCCAGACGGCTCATACATAATACCCCCACCCTTTCCTCCCTAGATATACGGGAGCTCGGGAAGCCTCGCATGTCCATCAACCTGAAGTACGAGGACAGGCGTAAGGTGCAGCACGCGGAGACGTACCCACTGACACAGGAACCCACCTCAGGCAGCCTCACACATCTGTTCCAGCTTGCCCGAGGTGAGGAAGCACGTATTTTGACGCGCAAAGACAAAAAGCAGTATTTGCTTACTTTACAAGTAAGCAGATACTGCCTTTTGGCTTCGCAGAGCTACTATGTAGTTACTATGCAATCCTATTAATATGTTTATACCAACATTAATGTTTCTTCTCCGCTGTTTAATAAATGTTCAATGTTGTTCTCAATATTTTTATCGGGCTAATACAACAAGGTAGCCTAAGTTTGAATACTGTGTCTGGAGAACGGTATCGACTGATTCCAATCTCACGTCATCAGGTAGTTGTCCAGTTTAGCCTATATGTGCACAAAAGTGACCTAAAATAATTCATTCATTCATTCATTCATTCATTCATTCATTCATTCATTCATTCATTCATTCATTCATTCATTCATTCATTCATTTATTCATTCATTCATTCATTCATTCATTCATTCATTCATTCATTCATTCATTCATTTATGCATTCATTCATTCGTTCATTCATACATACATACACAGCAATGACGAGTAATCGAATCAATATTGGGTCAATGTTGACCCGCCGTCTACGACGCCGGGCCAACATTGACCCAACATTAATTCAATGTCTCGTGTATCCTGGGTACGGGCTTTTGTGCAGCACTTAAATGATAATATGCATCACCTGTGGCATTTTTCATGGATAAAAATAGACAATCCGAGACACAATAATGAGCTATTATTTTACCACGAGCATGAACAGATGCTGCAGATTGGTTTAACCCTTTAACCGCCGAATTATTCAATTTGAATTTTCACCCACTTGAAGTTGTGTCTCGCTGACGCGATCCACAACTTCAAGTGAGTGACAATTATTCAGATTTGACAAAATGGAGGTCAACTCTTTTCAAATCTTGCTGGTTGATGTCACATTTTATCTAAAACATATTTAAAATGTGGTACTTAATGTGCTAATAACAAATGAAAACCCGAATACATGCTGCACCGGTGGTTAAAGGGCTAAGGCTCAGCATATTATCCTGCACTGCAAAGCCAAAAGGCAATAACTGCCTTGTTACTTAAGTTGGCAGTTACGGCCTTTTGATTTTGCACGGCCTTAATATTTATGTGATTCTTTTTCCCATATGGCAACTGGCTATGTTCAAAATAAATTATTTTCATTTTCCGCCCACTGGATGTTGTTCTTCGCTACTGCGACCCATCGGCTGAAATTAACTATATTTCGTGTATTTGGAACCAAAATTTGACATATCTCTGATTGGAAACATATTTATCTCCCAGTTTTGAATGCGTGGCTAGTGCGGGGATCGACTTTGGACGTCAGAATCTGACGTCAGTCCCCGCGCTGAGAGGGTTAACCCTTTAACCGCCAAATTATTTAATTTGAATTTTCACTCACTTGAAGCTGTGTCTCGCTGACGCGATCCACAACTTCAAGTGAGTGAAAATTATTCAAATTTGTGACCCATCTGCACGAAATGAGTCGCATGTCGGCTCCATACAAGTTGAGAAAATGGGCAATATGCATGATATGGGCTAATAATAGCGAATTTTGTTTTTTGTTGAATTTTGCTGCTTTGAAGCCTAGAATTACCCTTCTAATGGAAAATGAAATGGGTTCTACGCCCCAATATTATTCAGAAATGACATATCACATGATTGTGATTATCATAATTTTTGTTTATTTTTTTCAAAATGGCCGCTGGCGGCCATCTTGGATTTTACCCATTTTTAAAAAACGTCTGTAGACGTCAGATTCTGACGACTAAAGTCGCTCCCCGCGCTGCAAGAGTCAAAATATTTCTAATGACCGTAGAGCTATGACATAGGTATTCATATGAGTCAGAAAGAGCTAACTAAGACATTTATGATGATTTCAACTTGAAAAAAACCTTTTGGTCTCCATGTTTTATAGAAAATAATTCATCGCTTTAACCCTTGTCCTGCTGAATTGTTTCAATTGTATTTTTCGTCATTTGAAGCTGGAATTGCTAACGCAATTTCCAGCTTCAAATGACGAAAAATATAGATATTTTTCGAAAATATACATCTTCTAAATTGAGTTATTTTATCAACTGAACATCTACCACAAACTGTATTGTCCATTTCAGTGACATATTATTTGGCTTAAAATATGCTTAAAACCGTATATATACGGGTCTAGCAGGACAAGAGTTACGGGTTATATTAAACCAGCATTGGTTCTCAGAATTCTGCTTGCTCTGTTCAGCAAAGCAAACAGTTATAACTGCTTACTTTTCAAGTAAGATGTTACTGCTTTTTACCTTTACTGCGCGGTGTGGAGTTCGGGCGATTGTTTACTTCAGCGACACTATGTTTCACTGTGTGTTTTCACCACGGGAAGGGATTGAGTGTGCACCTCGTGGGGACAAAAGGGTCGTATCTGCTTTTCGTCAGAGTGGCAGATACGACTCTTTCGTCCCTGGGGGGACAAAGTGCGCATCACGTTTATAAGTCACACCCATGACCTTTGTACGCCCGCCCACCCCGTGCCGTGCAAAGACAAACAGCAGTAACGGCACACTTGAAAAGTAAGCAGTTGATGCCGTTTGTCTTTACAGGACTCTGTCTGGATCCACTTTATTTGGCGTCCTTTATGGATCAGACATGAGGACTGTATGGGGTGGTCGTCCGCGGGGCAGGACCTCACGGCCGTACTTTATCTGGCCGCCCTTGTTTCTTCCCCACTCAGCCCGCACTCTGGCAGTAACGACCGTCCGGCCTTTGTTAATTTGGACAATATGCGAGACACAGGTTCCGTGGCCGGCCCCCGCTGTTTGCAGCAGGATGGGCTAACACTTTCAGTTCGAGGAACGACTTTATTCGTCAAAATATGAAGACTATTGACGTCAGAATCTGACGTCTAAATTCGATCCCCGCACTGAAAGAAATTATAACGTATAATGGCCGTAGACACATGCAAATGCAAAACCCGATTGTGAATTAAGATGTTGAACGTATATGGCATATAGTACTCAACTGATTTGTATTCCAGAGCAGCATACAAGTCTCTCAAACACCAAGCTTCTTCTGTTTTTGTTTGAAGAATATTCAATTAGGCTTTTAAATGTGTATTCGAGTAATTTTAACAATTTAGGTGTTAATATATGAAGTTATCAACTTCGATACCGCATAGATAAACCTATATACAACGGAAATGTGTGGGGTTTTATGGAGTTTTCAGCCTCTTAGCCCTATCAGCGCGGTCAGAATCTTTCAGTAGACGTCAGGTTATGACGTCTAAAGACGGTCCCCACACTGGAAGAATTAAAAACGTATAATGGCCGTAGACACAAAACATAGCTATTCAAATGAAGCGAAAGCAGAAAAACATTTATGGTGATTTCAAATTGAAAAAAACATTTCGTCTCCATGGTTGTAATAGTTAGGAGTAAGCCCTTGTGCTGCTGAATTGGTTGCCACCATTTTTCTTTTAACCCTTATCCTGCGAGATTAATTTATTTAAATTTTCAACCACTTGAGGTTGTGTCTCGCTACCGCGATCCACAACCTCAAGTGGTTGAAAATTACTCACATTTGTTCAATTTCAGTACAAATATTTGCAAATCTTGATGTTCAAACACAAATTTCATTCCCAATATCAGTGATTTGGTCGACTAATAAAACAGATTAAAAACGACAAAATTCGTGATCAGCAGGCAGGGGGTTAAAATGAAAATGAAAGGGTTAATAATAAACATCTCCAAATTGAATTGAATTGAAGGGCCAAACTTCCATTAGTACGCATTTTTACTTGTCTCCATCCACTCGGGTAATATGACGACTCTCCATTGTTTATGATCATATTCTGATTATGGCACATTAGGCTGGCACATTAGTCATTTCGAAAAGATAACAGAAAATTTCCTGTTGAGTTGTCAAATCAGGATGCCTGTATATAGAGATGGAGCTAACTGGTTCGCTACCCGCTCTGACATTCAGAAAAAATACCCCCTCCCCCCCCCACCCCCCCGCAGCTCACTAACAAATAGTGTGGGCTGGTTCCGTGACCGAGAGGCAGCGTGCTTGGCCTCAGACTGCCAGGGCTCGAATATTAAATCCTGTATCTGGACACACAATTCACGCAATCTACGCTCTGCGTACTCTGCAGACTTGACAAGATACGATGGTATCTGGAGGGCACCTGATTCACTTCAGCGTTATCAAGAGGTTATATTGGCCCAGTTTAGCCTGTATAATTTTATACACAAGAATGGCCTAAGACTCCATTCATTTGTGTTTCGCTCGCATTGTACACCCGTGTCATGTGGTGGCTATAGGGACAGAAAGGACAAGGAACGAGTATTTTATTCATGGTCGCTGACACTGCCCACCCATCTGGTCTTCTCGAAGAGCCGGACAAATTCGGGAAGCATCTCCAACGAAACACCACAGCCTATTTCATTTATAGCTCTGTTTTTTTTGTCCCATTCATACACGAGACACCGACCCTATGGTGGTTTAATGTTGTGCCACCGTCTGCGACGGTGGCACAGCATGAAGCCAGCATAGGATGAGCGTCTACGTGTTGTTACACACTGCTACATGAGAAAACTTGTGTACTTAATACTGTGTGTACTTAAGTTCTTTGTTGATGCCGGTGCGTCACCTCTGCCTTTGATAATCCGAACTAAGCCGCATTACTCGGTCACTCTGCCTGGGTGTTCAGAAAAAAACAGCACCCATCTGTTTCTCCGATAATAGTCAAATGGAAAACCTCTCACAGTCGTCGGATGAGCTGTTCTAAAGCGTGTATTGGGATGCAAAAAATTATTCTGCAATTTTATCACAATTCCCACCCTGTTCTCGATCATCCGCATTTTATGGGTTGTTCATTCATAGTTAGCTCAATCTGTTTCAATATTCGTGCAGGATTTTCTATGAATATTTGAGTGTTTTTCTCTGAAATACGTAAACTTTGATGACTTTCACAAATGTATTCTATCCATATAAAACTGAATTAACTAACATAATTTAGCCTTTAAACATGTTTGCGCTCCGATCACGAATTTTATTTTGCCCTGCAAAGTAAAAAAACGGAACTTTTTTGCTTAAAAAGCCTTTTGGCTTTGCACTGCAGAATTATTTCGGATCACTACAGCTTGAAAATATGTTGAAGGCGAGACGTGTCCCCGACCTTTAAGACTTAAAAATACTCAGCTTCCGAATTGCATCTTCCTTACAGCAAGGCTTCTCGAGGTCGCAGACCGAATCCGCCTCCTCGAGAAGCCTAGCCTTGCCATAGGGAAGATGTCGAATTGATGAATCTAAATAATTTCATTCACTTGAAGTTGTGGATCTCATCGGTAAAATGGTACTACTCACGTTTATAGCTCTTTTAGCCTTTTGTGTTTGTCGAAGAATACAAGTTGAAAGTAAAATGAGAATTAAAATTGCAAAATTGTCATATGTTTCTATTCATATTGTACATAATATGTAAGTAATTTTCATCCACTTGAAGTTGTGTTTCAAGTGCGTGACAATTCAAATTGCAAAACTTGGTGCTTCAACTCATAGAGCACTGAGCTATTTAATTTAAATTTTCACCCACTTGAAGTTGTGTCTCGCTACCGCGACACACAACTTCAAGTGGGTGGAAATTTAAGTGATTTGTGAAATTTAAGTCCCAACATATATCAGTATTTCAATATTTAAGACATGTTTTATTTTGAACAACTGTTTCTTCTAGGTGATAATAAAAATACAAAATGTCTACTGTTGTCGACACCATTGCTCTAGGGGTCAAGGGTTAATGGTTTTTATCGGACCACCACCTGTTTTTCTCTGAATTGGATGGGTTATTTTTTTCTTACAGGAACTGATTTCGTGGTGAACGTCCACATGAGTGACAGTAACCTGGCGCCCATCTTCCAGGCGGTGGATCACTCGGACTCCCACGATAACAGCGGATTTTACGGAGATATGACCGTCATGGTTGACTACTGCCCCTACCCGGTGCCAGAGAAGTACAGGCTGTCCATGGTGCTTCATACGGTACGTATGGTCACGGCGAAAAAAACAGGGTTTGGAGATTAAATTAAAATATTGGATTACTTTGCATGAATGGCAAAGGTTTGATGTGAAATTGAAAAAAAATATTCAAATTTAACCGATTTAAATATGTGAAGTGGGTGAAAGCTGGAATTTATAAGTTGGGTTAAACTTTGTTGTACAGTCATTATTTCGTCTCTTAGAGGAGATAAAATAAACTTGAAAAATATTGCGTCAGCATTTCAAATTTAAACGGACTAAAATAAAGATAGTAACATTGAAAAAAAAACACTAACTCCCAATTCAATTTTCGTACAGGGAAAAACGACAAAGGCAAACTATTACAGCTGTGACCCCAATAACAGGAAGGGGTGTGACATGGAGACTGGCTACTACTTGAATCCCTGGGAATCATGCCGCACATACAGCACATTCGGCAATGTCCCACCCCTGAACTCCCAGGGATGGAACGTCCTCTGCACTCGACCAGGCAGGCTCAGCGACGTGTTCGGCACAAGCTCCAGTCTCATAGAACTTAGTTCGAATCTAGTGGACAAGACGAACCAGTAAGTAGAAAACGTGTTTACTGTTAAGTTAAAGTATGAGAATTGACACTAATTAGGACATAGACATAGTCAGGTATAGTTTTTCTTGTAGATCTTACGGAACTAAACTTGTTGAATAATTGCTATAAAATGGAAGGCCTATTCCTGGCAAAAACTGTAATAACCCTTACAGTGCGGAGATCGACTTTAATCGTCATAATCTGACGTCTGTAGACGTCAGATTCTGGCAACTAAAGTCGACCTCCGCACAGTAGTAAGAATCAACATTTCTATAATGGTCGTAGACCCATAACAATAGGTATTCAAATGAATCAGAAAGAGCTAACTAAGACATTTATGATGATTTTAAATTGGAAAATACCCTTTGGTCACCATGGTTTTTACGAAATTATTTCAACGCTTTAAGGGTCAACTGAATTCACAGTTTCTCTCGAAAAGCCACAAATATTTATCTATTTTCGTTTTCTAAGTGACTGTAGAAGAATCCTACAGTAACTATCTCAATTGAAGAAAAAATTGTTACTTGAAATATAAACAGTTTAAACGTTGTTAATCTGTATATCATGTCATTGATCAATACTTTGTGCCAAGTGCCAAATTGAAATCTTATAATTTTGCTTTCAGTATAGATAAGTAAACACAGAAACAGGGGCGTTGTTCATAAATATAGCTTTATCATTTCCATGTCTTGTTATGAAAATGTGTCATATATGTATCTATTCTTCTTTTTCAGATGTGCTGAGCGTCGCACACAGTGCGATCACTGCACCACTCAGTGCGCGGAGAAGATGCAGCATTACCATGGCAGCCATCGCTGTAATATCACAGCTGAGGATAGCGACAATGGGGAATCCCCTCGGCTGCCATACTGCTTCGCCTGCTGTGCCAAAGAGGACTGTACCCAGAAATGTGAAGTCTACACGGACCCCAACTGTGAGCAACTGAGGTGAGTGTTGCGGGTACGGCTCTATGTTCAAAAGGTTCTATTTGTAGAAGTTTTTATATTCAGAAGCTCCTATGTTCAGAAGGTCCTATATGTTCAGAAGGCCCTATGTTCAGAAGCCGATGTTCAGGAATATTTGTTCAAAAGGTCCTATGTTCAGAATGTCCTATATTAATTATATTTATTTATAATAATATATATTCACTAACACAAGAGCATACTGTGATTCCAACTCCTGTTTCAGGTGTGTGACAGGGAACTTGGCAGAGTTTGTGCTGACACCGGTGTTCTCAGAGAAAGGCTCCATCTTCGGCTGCCACATCGAGCCAGTCCCCGGGTACAAGATTTACGACCTTGAGCTCAGACTGACCTACCAAGGTCGAAAGGTGAACGACAGAGTGGTGAGGATCCAGAAGGTCTACATGGATCACCATCCTGAAAACGCCGTGGACAAGTCAGTTCAGTTTATTTCTTTGGCATTTATCCAACTTGTATTACTTTGATACATTTGACATATTTAACAATATTGACCTCATATGTCCGTATACGTTTTGAAGCTGGTCTCTAACAAAATAGACACCACCGAAATTAGCTTTGTGTTGCACACTGTCTTGACACTGCTCTGCAAAGACGAAAGGCACTAACTGCTTACTTTTCTAGTAAGCAGTTACTGCCTTTTGCCTTTGCACGGCAGCACAGCTCATAAAATAATTGAAAATTTAAAAAAAACGATTCTAACAAGGATAAGGATTGATGATTTTGTGTTTGCATGCACCGTGTAAGTTTAACTCGACACTTGTGCTGTTGAATTGCTTGTGAATATTTTTCATTCATTTGAAGCTGGAATTTCTAACGCAATTTCCAGCTTCAAAGGAATGAAAAATAATATTATTTGTGAAAAATAGACATCTCTCAAATTGAATTACTTGATTAACAGATTAACTGAGCGTCTACCAAGATATATGTTTCAAATTTTGCTTGAAAATGTAAATATTACGGTCTTAGCAGTACAGCACGTCTGAAATTTAAATTCATTTTTGTATGCTTATATTAGTCATCATGCCAATCAAGTTACAGTCAGATAACATTCCTTCCACTGATAGCACACCATTTCAAAATCTATTTTACAAGCGTTCCACCTCGGGCCTTTGTGATTCTCTGATCAAAGTACATTATAATAATGAAGTAAATTGTGTATTCCCTTGGCTGGGAGACAGAGACAGAGACGAAGCTGCACAGTGGTAGTTTTGTCTGAGATGCTTGTTCTTCCCCCCCCCCCAGTTTCTGGTCTCTCTAACAGACCTTTCAACATCTTCCCTCAGTTCTCAGGCTTCAACATCACACAAAAAGTAGCTTTCCCTTTGAACGCCGGTGTAAATAAATGATATTATCACCAACTTGCTCTGCTCTGCTGCTAAAGCAGAATTTTACTCTTTTGAAATTGCTCAACTTTCTACAGCGTCCATACGTTGTAGTCCGAAACAGAGCTCCGCGCGACACTGTTGCCATTCGGAAAGCGGCTGTCCGAGTTTTAAATAAACTGTCGATCAATTGCGCATTGAATTAAAGGGTCCTTTTCACGGATATAATATTTGATAATGACAGATGTACATCTCATCAATGTCTTGACGTGGCGATTTGACTCCCCCGAGTTTAAAAATAGGATACCCCTCACATTTCCCATCAATTTTGCGATCGCAGCGTACAGCATTAACTTTTTCATCATTGCTAGTAAAATGTCCAGCTTTAAGTGAACGAAAAACAGTAGCTGACAAGTCAGCAAGGCTAGGGTTCAGACGAGAATCCCCCAGTGATTGTATATCGACAATCTGAAATAATGACCGGTATCGAATAGGATATAAAACCAAATCTCTCCAACCTCAATGAGACCAGCAGTACCTCACTATGCGTACTGTTTGATTGTTCGCTTTTATTTTTTTTAAATTTGTAGTTTGAATTGTATCTTCAAGCGACGAGAATACTTATCTTCTCATACTGAATAATTTGATTAGCTAAGCATCCACCACAAACCACTTATAAATTTTAATGGCATTAAAATTGGACTAAAATATGTTTCACTAACCTATTTATCTTGACTAATTTTCAATTGGCATATGAGACATTGGTAATTTGATTTGAAAGCCTAAGTATGTACGAACATTATCAAGCAGAGCTATCTACATCACAAGAAACTATCCACAAATATAGCCTTCATTTGACCAAAAACCTCGCGCTCGTCATTAGACAGAGAGACCGCCAAAGCGTGCCCCCCCCCCCCCTGGTACCAAATTATATGTGTTGATAAAAAATCACCTCCAACTGCAAGAACCGATTTTGGATTTTATAATAAAAATGATGTTATAATCTATTGAATGATTGACTATAATTATATTTTCTTTAGAAGACAACACCATAATTATAGGCCTTTCCAGTGCCGTACTCCTCAGTGACTGGGAAGGGGGTCTCGGCAGTGAGTCTTTGATAGGGATTCTATCAAATACGGCTTCGGGGGGGGGGGGTCCTCATTAACCCCGAGGCTCTCAGAGCGACCTTACACAGTCCTTGTAAGCTGGTTACATTCCCTGAGGGTCAGGTCAACCCCTTCACGGCATTATGATGGAATATTGATCCGTTGACGAGAACGACTTTATGCCATCGCGAAGGCCAACCCTATTCATTACCAGTAGTATCCACGCGCTGTCCCTGCATTGGATCGATGTTAGGCCAACGTCGGAGACGTTGGCTAAACATCAAGCCAATGCAGGGACATCCCCCTTGCTGGGTCTCCGTGATTATCTGAGTCTTTGACGAGGGAGAGCCTTTGGTTCGGTGATTGCCGAGGGGCCGGGACCCGCCTAAACCAGGGGCACAAGTCACAAAGCCTTTCCGTAAATAATCGATTGAGTTCGCGCCGATTTCATATCGACGAGGAGTTCACATTATTAATACTCTGATCCCAAATAAAAGCCGAACTATCGGTGTTGACCCGCTGGCGTGGGCTGTGTCATCCCATGGACAAATCTCAGTGCAACATTTTTTACCGAGTCCACGCTGTTGCAGCATAAAATCAGCGAATATTGTAAATACTAATCAGAAAAACATTTTAATATTTGGAATTTGGTATTCAATGCATGATAAGGACCAATGGAATGGTTGACGCTCATTGGTCTAAATGGTTTTAGGGATTTAACCCCTTCGGCGCGGCGACCGTCTGTAGACGTCAGAATCTGACGTCTACAGACGCCAGATTCTAATGTCTAAGTCGGTCCCCGCACTGAAAGAAATAAAATGTATAATGACCGTCGACCCATAACATAGGTATTCAAATGAAGCGGAAAGAGCTAACTTAGACTTTCATGGTGATATCAAATCGAAACAAACCCTTTAATCTCCATGGTTTATAAGGAAACATTTTAGTGCTGTATGAGTTAACTGGCGTGGTGTGATGGACTAGTCTGTCATAGAGGGGAAAAGTGTCACTATATATAGCCTACACTATGTTTGGTGTCACTTCGGAGAAATACTGTTGACCTGCTACTTTTAGCGTGTTAAAATTTTCGCGAATTTCGGATTTTGGGACTTTTTACGAAGTTTGGAATTCGCAAATTTTTCTTTTTCTTCAGCAGTGCTATGCTAATAATAATTTTCTCGATATTCTTGAGTTTGCGAATTTTCCCTCCTCGCGAAATTCACGAATATTACCAGATCTACAGTATGTTTTTTTGCAAAGTATAATAAGTAACACAATATTATATATACATTTTTATCATCAACTGTTGTTTCTGCGCTGCAGGCACCAGTTCCTTCGCGTCAAGTACGGTTCCATGGTGTGGAGCAAACCCAACCTGGTGGAGGGCGACATTCAGAACGTGCCCAACTTTGGCGTGGGACTTTACCAGGCTGAGGGCCCCACCCTGGAGGACTCCCAGGTGGCTTCAAGGACTGTGATCGTCAGACCCAAGACACCCTTCTCTGTCAGCTCTAAGACCTGGAGTAAGTTATCAGGAGTACACCGGGTGATACGTGCATTAATCCCCAACTCACTACCCAGTGAACACGAGGCGTTGATCCAATGTAGTTTTAATGTTGGACCGACGTCTTCGACGTCGGCCCAACAATAAAACTACATTGGATCAACGCCTCGTGTTTGCTGGGTGAGCGCGACTATGGTAGTCTTCAATCGTCTACGTTTTATCAAGAAATATAGAAGGTCTTTTCTATATTCCTTGGTTTTACTAGTCGTTCAAATCACAGTTATTGGGAACGAAATGTGTGCTGAAACATCAAGATTTGCAAATGTTAAGTCTCAAATTAAACAAATATGAGTAATTTTCACATTTTCACCCACTTGAAGTTCTGAGTCGCGGTAGCGAGACACAACTTAGAGTGCATGGAAATTTAAATTATTACTTCAGCGGTTTGAGGTTTATTCAGGGGGGGGGGGGTATGAATTTGCTCCTGGAAAACTTTTTTCGCGTACATAATCGAACAAACTTTTTTTTCAAAATGAGAGAGACGTCTATCAAAAACAAACGTTCAATTTCACGAGCAAATTTGCTTGGAGGGAAACTAGTTCCTATCCCCCGCACGTATGATCTGGTGCTTCTTTATACCTATGTATCAATTTGTCACTGTTAGTCTCAAGTATAAGTACACCATGTGTCTTGAAAATCTTATTTTCATTCACAGTTAAAAATTACCCAATGGAATTATTTTTTACAATCACACATTCTAATATACAAGGGGGAGATTTCAGCGCACGGAAATACATTATAGAAATACATCTGGAAATAAACAATCTACATAATGCTTTTATTTTCTGTTTTTTTTTTGTGTGTGTTGAATTAACCCATTCAGCGCGGGAATCGACTTTAGACTTCAGAATCTGACGTCTGTAGACGTCAGATTCTGACATCTAAAGTCGATCACTGCTCTGTAGGAATTACAATATTCCTGATGGTCGTAGACTCATAACATAGGTATTCAAACAGAAACGGGAAGAGCTAACTAAGCCATTTATAATGATTTCAAATTGCGCATCTGAGCTCGTTTTGCTGAGGACATAGGCGCTATAGAAGTTTTATTGATCGATTGATTTAAAAGAACCTTTGGTCTTTTTAACAGGTAAACTATATTGTTTTGTTCATCCAGGTAAAGAGAACTGTAACACAGAGAAGTTGTCAGAGCTGGTGATGGCGTCTCGCCCCACCTCCGGCGACAACCACCCCTACAAGCCTGACGTGGGTCTCAACGTGGAGTACGAGTCCAAGGGACTGTACCGCATCTTCAACAGGACGGCCAACTCCAACCCCTTCATCCAGCTGGAGATCCGTGAGGAGGACTCCATCCTCAAGTCCTTCTTCCCGGAGACCACCGTCAGGGACGACGACACGCTGAAGGCAGAGCTCAAGTGGCAGAGCAGGAAATGGGTGCTCAAGGTCAAAGGTCAACTGGTCAACTTTCCAGGTCGGTATGGTATAAATGGAGTGATGACTATTCTGCCTGAATATCGTCACTTTGAATACGAAAGGTGCATCTGAAGATGCACCTTTCGTATTCAAAGTGACGATATATGAACAGATCCTGTTCCAAAAGCCAAAAAAAAACAGTAACTGATCATGTTACTGTCCCTCCGCTTGTAACTGTATGATTTATCAGTGCAGCCATACATACAATAAAACCTTATCTTTCTAATCACGACTATTGTCGTTTTCAAACTGTTTTTAGTCGACCAAATCACTGATATTGGGAATGAAACGGGCGTTTTGACTCCGAGATTTTCAAATATTGTGTCTTAAATTAAACAAATATGAGTAATTTTCACTTACTTGAAGTTGTGGATCGCGGTAGCGAGACACAACTTCAAGTGGGTGAAAAGTTAAGTAAATTAAATTAGCAAGATAAGGGTTAACCCTTTCAGCACAATTACTGCAATCATGCACTTGTAGTATATTTGTAAAAAAACGAGTAACAGTTTTAATAGCATGATCTGTCAAAATAATGACGTTCTGAAATTGCCACTTTGTGTATGTATTACACTAGAACACTCTGGTGTGGTGTAGGCCTACACACAATATACTTCAACACAATGAGCAGCTTTTCAAACCTCGAAGTGAATAATTCTAGTTTTATATTTTTTAATGAATTATAATTAATGCAAATTTCTGGATGACTGATTTATCACATTTTCTTACAGAATTCTCGTTCTGCTCATTATCATCATCAATTTCACAACAAAATTGTCAATGAAAATATAAATAAAAAGGACTTTGCTAATCTGAATTGGTAATTGGCCTGCGTGTGCATTTCTGATATCTTCACTGAATAATTTTGCATGATATAAATTATATATGTGATTCTAATATTCTTCTCCCAGGAAACACTAGATGTTGATCCCCAATGCTGGTTCAATGCTGCGCCAGCGTCACAAACGGTGTTCCAGCTTGAATCCTTTAACCGTCAAATTATGCAATTGGATTTTTCACCCACTTCAAGTTGTGTCTCGCTGACGCGATCCACAACTTGAAGTGGGTGAAAAATATTGAGATTTGACAAAATGGAAATGAAATGAAATGAATCGGGCTTTAGGCCACCTTTGTGCACATATAGGCTAAACTGGGCCAGGAGAACCTCCTGAGGATGGTGAGATGATTGAGATGACACTGTCCTCCAGACACAGGATATGAAATTCGAGCCCTGGCGGTCTGAGGCCGAGCACGCTACCTCTCGGTCACGGAGGCTCCCCATAATACTAACTTTCACACGTGGATGGGGAAGAAACAATTTTGTTTCTTTCAAACCGCCGAGACCGGGAACCGAACCCCGGGCTCTGGCGTGAAAGGCAGCGGTGCTAACCACTACCCTAGGGCCCCCGCCCTTGACGAAATGGAAGTAAATGATTTACCAATCTTGCTGATTTATGTCACCTTTTATCTTTACCATGTTTGAAAGCTGATATCCCATAAAACACAAAACATTTGTCTTCGACTTTGGTCCAACAATATATAAATGTTTTACAAATGGGGTTTTTACAGGGATGTAATATGCTGATAAAAAATATTTTTGTATTTTTTTTCAGGTTATTTTTACCTGAAGGTGTACGACCCCGGCTCCCCCCACAACCCCATGTACGAGTACGACATAGCGGTGACGGACAGTCCCCCTGCCTTCAACATCACCTTCCACGTGGACACGGGCAGTGCCGGCGACCACGACAAGAACCTGATCGTGGAGATTCGTGACACGTTCCGCACCATCAAGCTGGACGTGTTCAGACCAGCTCCCAATATGACTGAGAGCAAACCAGGTGCGCCAGAAAGATAGAATACATATAATACTATAACATTAATTAACCCTTGTACTGCTAGGGCCGTATAAACGGGTTCCAGCATGCGTAAACCCAACTAAAATGTCCCTGAGAATGATAAAACTGTTTGTTATAGACGCTCAGCTTATCAACAAATTCAATTTCGCAAAAGTTTTATTTTTCATAAATAGTGATATTTTTCGTCATTTGAAGCTGGAATTTGCGTCGGCAATTCCAGCTTCAAATGACGAGAAATATTGACAAATAATTCAGCAGCACAAGGGTGAATTGCTTCAATTTATTTTAATTTCAACATAACGCATTGCACTGAAGCACACATACTGCTTATTCACGAATAAAAATAGTAGACTGGTCTCGATGGGCACACACCAATAACTCGTCTTCTATTAAACATCAGTTTCAGGTACCACGGTCGGGTAAATTAATCATCCGGTAGATTTCGAATACATTTAATTGAACAATGCTATAACCCATCTCGCTGATGACGCTCTGGGATTTTTTATTGATATATTATATTTGAGTATTTCAACAAATTAGCTAATTTTTATTCAGATTTCTTATGTGAAGAAATAGCAAAGTGTTTTATCCCTTTCACTGGAGACACCGCTCCTAACTTTTATCAAACCATTTTCCACAGCGAAAAATATTGACCGAAGTTAATGAAATGCTTCAAAGAACGGAAAATAATAAAATTCAAGTGTACCATTAGCCTAAGCAAATCCGCGTAATTTGCATACCATTACTATTGTCATACTTGCGACGTGTTTTGCTCCGAACTGAAATAATAAATTATCTTTGTGGGGTATACCATATTAAAGTGATGAACCACTGTGCACCCACATCTGGCTATGACCAGAGAACATCGCGCGGGTGAGTGAGATAACTTACAGTTATTCACCTGGTGGTGATTACCCTGATATTTAACCAATATATTATGCCTTTTTTACGTCTCACGACGGTGGCCCAAATAGAATAGTCGTTCCCACCAGATGATCTGTCAAGTTTGTCAAGCACGAAAAATTGCTACAGTGTTGTTCTCAAGTCGGCCCTTGAGAACAACACTGTATCAAATTTTCGTGCTTGATTGGAATACTGTGTGACAGCTCACTCCCACGCGCAGTGCCGTTCACACACTTAGCCTAAAGCCTGCGCCCTACAGGTGTGCACCGATGAATCAGTGAAGTGTGACAGGTGCACAAACTGGCACTTACTCACACAGAATTGTGCATGTAGCATCACGCGCATAGTTATTAGCACAGCAAGACACCTCACGTTAACAATATAAGTTTATGAATAACATTCGCATGTGGCTCATGTACACTCCTTCAATATGCACAGCATTTATTCTAATCAAGACAAAATAGAATCTAGCACACACCCCTGCGCCTAAAATGTTGATTTAGGGCGTTCTTTTGGGAAGTTAGAATCGCTGTTTGTAGAAGATCTGAGTCCATATGGCCAAACAAACTTTCTAAGCAGAAATGTGAATTGATCTATATCTGTCTGATGTCGCACCATAATGTCTTATGGGATCTATGTGGTACATATCGCCCCCTTGGAGATAAAAGGTACTAAACTGTCTCTTTACAAAGTGGAAGTTTGTGGAAGATATGTGATTCTGCTAGATTCTGCTACCAATCTAGTGTCAAATTACACTTTTGATTTTTTATGATATTAGCAGAGCTTAAGTAAATTATGTAGTAGCCCCATATATTAAAGGCCCCATGTAGTCCCAGACCTACTCTACACAATATCATATTATTTTCATACTATTTTAGATGACTTTTTAAAGTTCTAGAGTGATCAGCTCCCATTTTCAAACCACTGGGAGCGATTTTCAAAGGCAAAAGTAGGGGGTGGAGCTAATGCGTGACGTCCCAAGATTGAGTCATGCCTGGCTGGTTATAATACATGTACATCTAGCTGATGCTGTACTGTATGCTTTTATAAAACTGACCACAGTCACACTACAGAACGCCGGTCCAAAGCTGCCTGAATGCAGATGCGACACTAGAATTGCTGGCCATCACCGCGCCCGCTCCTTGCCAGTGTCTACCATTGACTCGCCCCTTGTTCACCCTCTCGATGCGGGCATATTGAAATGATTGGAAATCTAATTAAGTTCATGTACAAATACAATAAACATGAAGCATATGTAGTTTCAATGTTAATTCAGATTCAATAATGAGCGTTTTTTGTGTGTGAAGTCATGAGTTGTGAGATCCGCCTAGCCCAGAAAATGTGCACGTTTTCAGTTTTTATTTAAAAAAAATAACTGATAATTAGTGGACTAAAATAATGTGCTAAATTAGAAGATAGGCCATTGTGCTATATACTTGAATGATATTGAACAAGCGAAATCATTTCACAGGACATTTAATGATATGAGATTAACTAAAAATAATATGAGATTAACTAAAATTAACTAAAAAGAACTTGAATTAGTGTAATCATGGTAATAAAAAAGATATTATATACTATGTTATACTGATGACATTGCAGCCTTTATCATGTTTATCTGATTCTCCATTCTTTCGTAATTTGTGTATGATTTTAAACTTATTTTCAGTTAATGCACCGAAGTCTTTACAAACTAATTATTCTGCGAGTTTGATGATTATATTCCACGATGTGATTTTCTACCTGTCATCATGTCTCTATATGCATTTCATGATTATCTATCTCACCCTCTATATTATATATACATTGAGAGTGCCCCTGTTTTATTTTATGCTTTCTGCTCTATTATTAACAACTGAGCGAGCCGATGGTGAATGGGCGAAAACTTGTATCGGCACAGGTCCGAAATGACTATTTTCTCGTGAGAATAACACTTTTAGAGATTTAAAAAGTGATTACTTTATTTATGCAAACTTAACCTTTCATTTGAGAAAATATAGAATTTCATATTTAACTCACTTGAAGTTGTGGGTCGCGCTAAGTTCAAGTTAATAAAAGAAATTAAATATACACGATTTGAATTAAAACATATCGTTTACTTGGATATAAAAGGGTGTATGTGCCACTTTACAAAGTGGCACATACACCCCTTCATATCCAAGAAGACGATATGCTAATATAGCAAATTTAATGCTCACATTTCATTCGAATGTTCTTGCTTGGATGTCAAGCACAAAAGCAAAAACCTGATATTAACACTTTATGTACTAGCCGCGCTCATTCATTTTTTGAATGAATTTATTGTCATTGAATTACGAGTTGTGTTTCTGGTATTTAATCGACCAACAATTTTTCAGGTTATTTCATCTATATGTAACATGCTTACGAAATTCCCAACTTGAAATTGTGATTCGTTCGAGGTAGCAGAACGCAGATTCAAGTGGGTTTAATTTCAAAATTTCAGCCATCTGATTTAGCGCCTTTATCCTTTTATTACCATAGTCGATTTGTGAAAGTTAAATGCTTGGCACTCGGTTTACAAAATTAACTCTGAAACGAATAATGGTCAAGTGCACACAAAAACAAGCTGGTTCTGCGGTTTAAAACTAAAATTCATCGTGAGAGTAGTAGTTTTGGACCTTTGCCGAGATACGAGGTTTTTGCGCCACAATCACCCAGGAGATGCTACTGTGTCCTTGTCACTATTATTATTCTAACACATGGTGGCATCGTTGTGTTATATCACTGCTTCAGTACCCAGTGGTGAAAAGGAATCAAGTATGTCTGCCATTTCTATCTCTACAATACATGTTTTGCTGTAGGACAGGGGGGGCTCACGAGGAAACGTTTTCCACTGGCTGCAAAAAATGACATGCAACACATAACATTGACACTTGCCTTATTCTAAATTTTGTTGTTGTTTGAAGAAAGTTTGACTTGCCTCTTGAAATTAGGTTTATACTGTCACATATTCATGTGGTGGGTACGAACTTTTCGATGCCAAACATGTTGGATTTGCCATTACTAAAATAAGAATCTGCTTGACTGCTCACAAGTTAAACAGCATATCTTTTCATGTTTTTTAAACAAACTACTTTTATATTTAGTATGCCTGATTGTAATCAAAATATAAAACACCATAAATTAATTATCATTGCATTAGATGTCTTATATTTTCCAAATGTGTTCAGATGTTCAAGATAATAATAACATCTCGAGAAAATTGTTTCAAAATTTATACTATATTTCTCATTTAAAGTCAATTCACGAAACGAGCTGTTGTTTTTTGTATCCATTGTAAATTTCCTCTGGTATGGACCACCCCTGGGTTACAGTAAATATTATACGTGCAGGAAAATTAGCTTCAGACCGCATACCCCTCCCCCCCCCCCCTTCTACCAACATGTACCCTAATGTCTAGTTTTGACTGGGCTCCGTTTGTACCTCCCCAGTCCATGGCTGGTGCATGCTGATTGGTTGCAATCACGCCATGTGATTGGTCAAGCATGACGTCATTAGCATGTCTCTATGTGGATTTCCGCCTCTCTTCCGGTGAGCCGCATGGTATGGTTGGTTGCACGGGGCATGTCACACGCACAATCTGCATACATGTATCATTTGCATGTTAATTACCTCTGTTTTTGGTGGCTGTTCATACCTCTCCGGCAAGCATAAGACACCGAGCCTATGTTGGTGTGATGTTGAGCAGCGTCTGCGACGCTGTCTCAACATTAAACTAGCATCGGCTCAGTATCTCTAGTGCTTGCTGAGCTGTTCTCTTGCAGATTTATAGGCTACGATAATGGACGCTCCACTCAAGATGCATAACCTTCAGCAGAATTATGCATTTTAGTTTTGTAACTCTAGCATTTTAGTGTAATGTACGTGTATGTTTAGAAGAATAAGAACTGTATAAGATGTCATAATATTATTATCAATACGTGCTGTATTGTAAGTTTATTGTCTCATTTGTTGATTAAACATTAACAAGTGCCATACCCGTTTATTGACAGCAATAGAAGCAGCAGCTGTTACAGCAGCAGTGGTAAAGCAATTGTTGCAATTTGATCCCACTTTGTCTTAATATTATCATAATAATATAATACCGTCTTACATGATTAATTTTATCTCTCTGGTCGGTATGAATGTATGAATACATGATAATTGGTTCGTCGTTTAGCAAATTTAACAGATGTCAGTAAATCGTCCCCTTAGATATGAAAGGGTGTATCTGCCACTTTGCAAAGTGGCGGATACACCCTTTCATTTCTAAGGGGACGAACTATTATTTACGTGAAATTATGGGTCACAGGATACAACTTGAAGAAGTGAATAAAGGGTGTTCTAGTTAATTAAACCCTCACAACGCTGAAATATGTTTGTATAAGCCATGGAGACCAAAGGGTTTTATCAAATTAAAATCAGCATAAGTGGCTTAGTTAGCTATTCCCGCTTTATTGAAATACCGGTTATGGGTATACGGCCATTATCTCATTATAAATACTCTTACAGTGCGGGGATCGACTTTAAACATCAGGATCTGACGTCTACAGACGTCAGATTCTGACGTCCAAAGTCAATCCCCGAGCTGTAAGTGTTAACAATGGGATGTTTGAAAATAGGCGTAGTTGTAGATGTAGGTCAATAAATAAATAAAAGTGTAGTAGAAAATTTCACAAAATGTGATTATTGAAAAGACGTAAAAAGGAGTCAGATAGCCTTAATTGCTTTGTTGGAATTAAATAGTTGCTACTGTTTGTCTTTGGACGCCCGAAGGTTTAAGAAAGCAATAGGCTGACTCGATCAACAACTGTTAAATTAGTTGAATTTGTTGAGATTGGCACTTAAATGTTTAATTTACCAGATTTAAAGGTCAAATGTAAAGGAATTTATCTCGTTGCAATTTAATATAATTCTGACGATTATAAAAGTATACTTTCACCGGAATAGCCCTGTCATTGTTGTTTGAAGTTATGTTATAAATTAGGGTAAAATATGAGTTTTTGTGGAATGTTGCGCAAATATGTAAACGTTACATCAGAGGAATTAACATTCAACCAGTAATATTGAATTTGGCATGGATTTTTCAATCAAGCAGGTTGCTGCTCGAAATCATATAAACAATGTGACCAATGATGAGATGTTTACGTTACAAAATCATTTGAACATGGTGACCAGTGACGTTTGTGCGTAATGTACGCCATCATTGCATTAGTAGTCACTTTTTCGGAAATTCGATAAATTGATCAAAGAAATTATATTTTTCACTAAAATAATAATATTTTTATATATTTTTTAAATGGTTGATAATCTACAAATTAACGCTGAGCATTCACTTTCTTGTAACCCCCTTGCATTTGACCTTTAATCAGGCGTAGAACGGTTGTTGTGTTATTTTGTCAGCGGAGTGGGTGATATGGGGTTTATTTCGTCCCCTCGCATATGAAAAAGGATGTATCTGCCACTTTGTAAAGTGACAGATAAACCCTTTCATATCCAAGGGGACAATTTGTGTTGTGTTCAATCGTGATACAAATTGGTTTAAGGTCTAAATATAATTGCAAAACATGGCTCTTATCGTCTCATACTTTGGGCTCGCATTAAATCTTTTGCAATGCCATAAAGATACCGTCTTACACTCGCTGATTTTTTTCTGGACAAAGTGATAGATATACGTGTATAATTAAAAGATACATATTTTATGTGATGTAAAGTGCGCACATTAGTGTCGTTAGTAGATAAAATGACTTTATAATAAATAGTAAAAAAATGCAGGCTGTGTTTAATGTTAGCGTGTTTACTTTTTCAATATTTTGTGTGTTTTATGGATACTTTACTGTTGTTGATGTAAATACGTATATGTAGTTACCCTGGTGACATCGGCGAGGTAAATAAGCTGGTCATGGGTAATTTCTAGTCGCTATAGATGCGACGATAATTAATGTAGTCTACTTGTCGATCATACAACCATTTCACGACAGAGCCAAATGGCCATATAATTATAAGTGTTTTGTCCAACTGTGACACAGTGCTACACATTGGGCACACGATGTTGTTGCGACGTTGAATCAACGTCGTTGACGTTGATTCAACGTCGCAACAACGTCGTGTGCCAGTGGGTACCCACATACCGCCGCGGACAACGTTGCGCCACCGTTAACCCAGCTCTAAAGTTTCCATCTTCGCATGGTATACGACTAGAATAAACATGGTAAGATCTTAATAATTTGGGTACAGGATAATATAGCCTGTTGAATAACAGTTACTGGATTTTTTCCGAATATTAATAAACATGATAAATAAGGACAATCTAACTGGCATGAATACCGTTGACAAGCACTAGCAATGCTTTATTTAATTCCACTTTGTTTTCTTTTCTCGCAGTCACTCACGTCCACTATGAGAACAAGGGGGAGACCCCGATGACCATATTTACCCCGTTCATCGCCGTCATGTGCGTCATAATCAGCTTCCTGGCTTTACTTCTACTGGTCGGGTTCCTTACTGAACCAGGTAAGTCTGGTCTGTGGTACCAACTGTCAGCTCTCGATTATTCTAAATCTTGAATTAGCGGATTTAAATCAAGTTGCGATCCAGAACTTCAACAATTAATGGAATTTGATTCTATAGATTTTAATCTCTTTGTGCCTTTTAGTAGTGATGTAGGCGATCTCATCTCGCAATGGTATGGTATGTATATATCATGAAATATAATTATAGCTGACATATAATAACATTGGAAAATGCATTATTTTATGTCCTTCGTTTCAGGACGAAGAGTTCCTAAGAACGACAATAAAGTTCACTCCCAGCACCTGCTGTTTGTGGTCTGCTTTGTCACCTTCCGCACTGGGTACTCCATCGTCATCACCTTCACTTTCCTACTGCTCCTAATCAATTACCTCAATAAGTAAGTACTGCTCTGCAACGCCAAAATGTGGTATATCCTTACTTGTGTAGTGAGCAGATACTGCCTGTGCACATCGTGTTTTATGGGGAGTAGAAAATTCATTGATACAATGTTATATATATTAGGCCTACTTATAATTTGTCTGATTTTTCGGTCCAAGTCTTGTATTCTACCACCGACCGATCGAAGCGTAGTTTAGCCGGCCACATGGCGGGATCGGCCAATCTCCGCCTTTATTCAGTTGTTATTTAAATTAGGGGATAGAATACGAGATTTGGGTCGATTTTTCACGTGGGCAATAGTCATTTTGAATTTCATCTCTATCTTCTGTAGTTGGTAACACACTATATGAAAATATAATATTATGTTGGACCACATGTTACTGAAATTGTGAATGCTGTGTAAACATAGAATATTACACATTATATGTCACCACTGCACTTACTTATGTCATACATTACATGATCGTCGGTCATCTTGTGTTTTATAATATTTATATGTCGTCTGCATTCATATGTATGATGTTGGTCAATTGTTATTGTTCAACATTATCCCCCTCAACGATATGTTCAGTGTGAGGCAATCTTGTTATAATAACACAGAACAGTTCCCATTTTATAAAATTACTTTTTTGTAGTTAACCTCCTGTACTGTTTATAGACATTCCGCGTTATTTCATCCCGACTGTGGTTCGCATACAGGAACAAGCATATAATCTCTGTATTTTCACTATCAGGCATTCCTTGTCCACTCTCTCCGAGTTTCACCGCTACGCCGACTCGGCGGTGAACTCGCAGAAGGTGGAGATAGACAAGATCCAGCAGTTTGTGACTCGGGAGCTGGACAGACAGAACGCACTGGCGAACGGCACCAAGTACAAGTGTGAGAAGAAGTTGCATGAGCTGCAGGATATTCTGGAAGAGGTAACACCTAGGTTTTAGCCCCCATATAGCTCCTATATCGTCACTTTGGATATGAAAGGGTGTATCTGCCACTTTAAAAAGTGGCAGATACACCCTTTCATATCCAAGGGGACTATCTGTTTTTATGATAGATATAGAAGGTTTTTGTAATATGTCGAGAAGGCGTGAATATCCCAGCAAAACGATATATTGAGCCATTGTTGGTTCAATGTTTGCTCAACGTCGTAGACGGTGGACCAACATTGAACCAGCAATGGTTCAATGTATCAACGTCGTAGACGGTGGACCAACATTGAACCAGCAATGGCTCAATGTATCGTGTTTGCTGGGATTGTTTTACGTCGCTTTCTGCACAATCATGGCAATATCGCGACAGCAGGAAACCCGAAGCCGGGACTATGCCCTACTCTTATTTCGAATAATTTCAAGGGTTCTTTATAGTGCACCGTACCATAGACAGCACTGCACTCCATTCCTTTCAACAGTTTGGAGCAATAAATATCAAAGACTTTTGTGAATTGTATGGTGAACTGCATATCATCCCTTAGCAGACAAAGGGTTGTAAATGTCACGCAATTGAGTGATACCACAGGCACCTGAAATGGATGAGTAATGAATTGCATCTCACTATAAGAAGAAATAGGAAGGCATGCCACGAAACCAGCAACGCACGCCGCCGATGGCCATATTTTCAGACCCCCATGTCATTCAAACCCGTATATAAAATCAGAATCTTACCTTAGCATTCTCAAACAATACAGCACATCTCCACATATTATTATTCTTCATTGTACTATATTTATCATATCATGACATATTATAGATGATCTATATCGGAGGCAAATGTTAAAGATTTAGCTCCTTTAAAAAATGAAATGAATCGGGCTTTAGGCCACCTTTGTGCACATATAGGCTAAACTGGGCCAGGAGAACCTCCTGAGGATGGTGAAATAATTGAGATGACACTGTCCTCCAGACACAGGATTCGAAATTCGAGCCCTGTCGGTCTGAGGCCGAGCACGCTACCTCTCGGTCACGGAGGCTCCCCACAATACTAACTTTCACACGTGGATGGGGAAGAAACAATTTTGTTTCTTTGCTAACCACTACCCTAGGGCCCCCACCCAGCTCCTAGATCAAGACAATGTCCCAGACCAAAACTGTTGTACACCTATTGTACACCATTGTAGACGCCTGTATGTTTAATAGGCCAAAACCATTTTTTTCTTTCATTCCTGGGATGAGCATGTCGTTCTTCTAATAAAGTTTGACATGTGATTTAATGTGGTAGCTATAATCATATCAAGTTACTCGGCTTGAAAGATACATGAACTTATTTGGGAAGCAGATATTAACATACTGATTACCAGGGTGGTAGATTAACAACAGACTTTAATAAACACAATAACAATTTAGACAACACTGACGTTAGAATAATTCTTAACTCTTAATTAAGCGTTTATCACGACTATGGTCGACAATAGTTTTCAATAATATATAATCATATATATATATAAACATCAAATCTTAGGCTTCTTTAGTTTTTTAAATGGGAAAGAAAAGCCCACCGTACACAAATTTTGATAACTGAAAACCGTACAAAATCAAATAGTTCATTAGCTAACGAAGCTCCAACCACTTAATCTACAGGTTTTTCTGCGTCTACAGACCAACCTGTAGATAAAGTGGTCAATATAGAACCTGAACCGGGTCATAGTAATGATATATGTGGCACCAGACAAAATCCGTGTATTCACCACCCGTCTTCCGTTGGTGAAGAAAGTATTGGGTGTGATGGTACATGCGATAAGTGGTCTCATTATATGTGTGTTGGTCTAACTGGAGATGAGATTTTTTTGAAGAGGAAGCGTTCCAAGTTGTATTGCGATATTTGTAAGCCAAGTTTACGCAAACGAAAAAAATAGCATATTAAGACACAATCTTCTGCAAATCCTTATCTTGCATTAACCTTAGTATTTCTAAGGCCATAGTTTCACACCAAAATATATTTTTCTGTAAGTAATAACATGATTATGTGCAATGATTACTTCATTACATAATACACATTTGTCTATTTTTCGTACCGGATATTTAAAGTTGTTGTCATTCGACGCTGGACACTTTGACAATTCCAGTTTCAAATGAATAAAACATACTGACAGATAAATAACTGAGGAGGTCAAGGTTTAAATATAAGTGTGTAGACTACGGTACATTTATAACATTAATTAATTAGCATTACTTTTATGTATATTATTACTAGTTTAATTTATCTGGATTCAGTAACTACAATGTAATATCCGTTTCTTTGTTACAAGTTAGCATGTTTATGTGTAATGATTTTTCAATATACATGATATAATCAGATCGTAGATTGTCACAATTATCTGATTTGACATCTCGGTTCATTAACCCGCTATAAATAATAATAAAAGAGAAATAAGCTACAGTGTATATTTATCTGCCTGAGGGCGAGTACGTGTGCAGACGAAATAATAAAACTATGTGGCCGGCATTGTTCTACATAACCCATCGATTGGAGCGTGCATGGCAGATAAACTAATAAAAAAATAAGCTCGGCCTTGGCTTATTCGAAGTTTTTTTATTTTGCTACAGTTAAAATCCGTTAATATCACATCAAAATAACATCAAAGGGTTATGTAAAATCCTAATTCAATAATGAGCCCATACCAAGCTGCTACGTGTCCTGCTGTGTCCATATGTACAATAAAATAGGGAATGACATGTATGTGGACTAAAATTCGTTTGCACGGATTTAAGCATACATTTTTTACTACACTTCCGCTGACAAATCAAATTCATTCAGGAGTGTGTACAACAGTTTTGGTATGGGACATTGTCTTGATCTAGGAGCTAAATCTTCAACATTTGTCTTCGATACAGATCATCTGTAATATGTCAGGATGTGATAAATATTGTACAATGAAGAATAATATATGTGGAGATGTGCAGTATAGTTTGTAAACGCTGAGGTAAGATTCTGATTTTATATACGGGTTTAAATGACATGGGGGTCTGAAAATATGGCCATCGGCGGCGTGCATTGCTGGTTTCATAGCACGCCTTCCCATTTCTTCTTAGAGTGAGATGCAATTCATCACTCATCCATTTCAGGTGCCTGTGAGTGATGCATATCTCGTATCGACTATATCTCGTATTTTCAAACTTTAAAAGGATAATTTTCATTTGGGTTAGTTTCATGTGTTTAATTCTTTCGTTCACAACTACTGCGTTTATAGCATTCAAGTAGGGTACTGTGCCTGGTCTCACATTTTGTTGTTTGAAATTTTTAAAATACATGTTATTTTTATCAACAACTGGGCTGCGGTTTCGAGAAATATTTTTTTATATGATAAGAACTGCGTATCTGTTCGCATACCTCTCATTTACAGTCTCTGACTGTGTGACTCACTAATTCCCGTCGGGGCTACCAAGGGTTCCTACAGGTTAATCATATGTATTAAAAAGTCGTGAAAGTTAAATATTCAGCGTCAGGTGTTGAATATCCTTGAATTCACTTTGATACTGTATATCTGGTAATATTCGCGAGGTTTTAATTTTCGCGAATCTCGCGAGGACAAATTCGCGAATTCAAGAATCATGCGGAAATTATTTAAAAAATGGCGCTACTAAAAAAATGAAAATTCGCGAGGTCTAAACTTCGTAAAAAGTTCCAAAATCTCAAATTAATGTCGTGCTCACTGTTGGATTTAGTATTTGAAAATGGTCTTTGAAAGTCCTCGAAAAGTCTTTGAATTTGCCACTTGCAAAATGTTGCCATGGTTACAGAGCAAGCAGCAAATGAAAGTGGAGAACGTTGAGGAGCGTCTGGTGAGCCAGGTGGCGCTGGAGTATACGTCTGTCATGGTGAACAACCTCACCAGGGACATTCAAAAGTTCAAGTGAGTACACTATTATATTTTACCCTTATGCTGCCGGGACCGAATATATCCGTTTTCGAACAAATTTCAAACCAATAAATTCAACTCGAATTGCTAAAATGTTTTGTGGTAGATGCTTAGTTTATATAATAATTACATTTTGAAGATGTTTTGTTTTTCATAAACATATTTATTTTTCGTCATTTGGAGCTGGAAATTGCGTTAGCAATTCCAGCTCCAAATGAAAGAAAAATAGTGTGAAAGAAATCGGCAGCATAAGGGTTTACCCTTTACACCCTCACGATGCATCAAAACATAATTTTGCATTTCTGAAGAATGACTTAATTTCGTAAAAACTAAGGGATTTAAAACGCAAATATTCGTGAAACTGTTTGAATAATAACAACAGTTTTTTTCTTTTGTCACCCACTTCTAATCATCTTCATCCACTACAAATCGAGAATTGCAACAACAAATCTCGATTTGTAGTGGATGAAGACAACAATAGTAAATTCAGGCTTGAAAGAGTTGAAGTGCATGTCAGGACAAAATGTTTTATTTTTTTACGCGATATAGACACATAATTATAGCATATATAAGTCGTCAGACAAAGTCATATGCGACGTGACAGCCTGAAATCAGGCGGAACGCTACAAATAGGAAGCATACTAGAATCCAGCTTTTTTATAAAATTATTGATCTAACATAAATTGTTGTGAATTGAATTGTTCTCTCGACAAAAAGAGAACAATTTATCAAAATTTAAAAAAAGTGAAAACAATTGAAAAATTTTTTTTGGATCTTCTAGCTGATTGAACAGACATTTTAGATGAAAATTAATGATTTAAAAATGTTAATGATTAAAAAACAACGCTTATAGTTGCGATTGACACTCAAGTTGTCTCAAATGTCAAGCTAGTAAAACTGAGGGTATATTCTGGTTGTTTTGTTCAGGAGGGAATTTTCAGCGTACGCCAGGAAGGCAGTGGACCGCCTCACCCGGAGCATAGTGCAGACGTCTAACGCCCTAGAGAGCAACCAGTGGCTGCAGGGGGCCAAGAGAATCCACGAGGCAGTTCAGAGCAAGCGAGGCCGGGGCAACACGAAACCCTTCTTGGAGTGGGCCGGGCTGCAGCAAGAGGTGAAACAACTGAATGCAGGTGAGGTGTTTGTTTGATTGTTTCAGCTAGGGGATCGACTTTAGACGTCAGATTCTGACGTCTAAAGTCGATCCCCGCGCTGAAAGAATTACATATTTATAATGACCGTAGACCCAGTGAGTGGACCGACTTAAAACGTCAGTATCTAACGTCTTTAGACGTCAGATGTTTACGTCTAAAGTTGATCCCCGCACTGAAATAATTATATATTTATAATGACTGTTTACCCATAACATAGGTATTCAAATGAAGTAGTCCAGTTGTCAAAAGCGGAGAGAGCTAACTAAGACATTTATTCTGATTTCAAATTGAAAATAACCCTTTGTTCTCCATGGTTTATACATAAATATTTTAGCGTTGCAAGGGTTAAACTGAATTAGATAATGACTGTGAATCTCAATTCTCATTGATCAGATTTAGTGCTGGTAAGCAAAGCTAAGATAATCACTCTTATTCCACATGCCTCTCATATATTTAGTTATTTATTTTCTTCAGACATTTCACTGAGTGGTTTCCCGATGCCCAACATCTCCGAATTCCTCGAGCTGGAGAAACCAAAAACCAACTACAGCAAGCAGACCTCCATACCCAAGATAACGGACATCATACTGCCCATGAACCAGTGGAACTACCAGTACGAGAACAAACCCGTGGTGGGGGGCAACCAGAACCGGAAAGAACCATCCAGGTCCAAAGTGAAAGGTCGAGACATTATCAGCTGGAAGTCCCTGCTCGCCACGCTGGTTGTGATTGACCTCATTTGGTTTATACATCGTATGGCGAGATCGTACTCCACGGCCAAGATGATACTGTACGGGTGTCCCGCGTACATAGACTGCAGGCGTGCAGGTGGGTCTCAACGTGAATCAACACTGTGTCAATCTCTCGTGTTTGCTGGGAAATCTGCGGATCAACCCCTTTAATATATAAATGTGTACAACACAGTCCGCCTTAAGCCTAAACACCACCCCTGTCCCACGGGCCGCGTATACGGAACCCATACATTGCAAGCATGTTTCAAATCAAATGAAATGTCAATGAAATTGCTTTTATATTTTGTTTATTACGACAATTAATTTTATTTTCTTATAATATAAAGCTGGAGATTACCTTAGAAATTTGAGTTTCAAATGAATGAGAAAGCTCACTGAATGTGTATGTACATGATTGCAGAAAGATCCATAATTTTAGTGTCAATATTTCACTTGTGCACAGGCATTTAAATAGATCTTTGCTTTTGCATATATAGGTTGCTATTTCTTCATCATTTTCTTGCATTGTCAACTGTACAAATTGTTTTACGTTTGATTTTTCAGGATGCTAGACATAATATTCGCTTATCTATATCCCCGCATCATTATGAGCAGGGTTGTTAATTGACTGACACATTACTTGTTTAACTCTTACAGCGCGGGGATAGACTTTAGTCGTCAGAATCTGACGTCTGTAGACGTCATTCTGACGACTAAAGTCTATCCCCGCACTGTAAAGAGTAAAACTATTTATAATGGCCGTAGACCCATAACACAGGTATTCAACTGAATCGGAGAGTGCTAACTAAGACATTTATGATGATTTCAAATTGAAAAGAACCCTTTGATTTTCATGATTTTATACAAAATTAATTCAGCGCCTTAAGGGTTAAAAGTTGACACTATTTACAACAATTAAAGCCCTAATCGCGGCTAGCACTTGAGCAGCTAAAACAATATGACTTGTTTTTCTGTTTGGAAATTTACAAGAACAACAAAATAGTATTTTTTTCATATAAATGGGACTACTTTAAAATTCAATATTGTTTTTCTTTGTGTGTCGCCCCTTCCTTATTAGCTATAATAATATACATCCAACACAGAAAAGAGGGGTCAAGACTAGTGGGCTGAATGAAAATAAGCTCATTGTGGATTGCTTTGTACGTATTTCGCAAATGAAATGTAGCTGGTTTATTTGCAGATGGGCGTAAACTGGAGAACAAGCCTTCAGTGACGTCAAGATGTCTGAATTTCCTGAAGGATTTGAATATTAGGGTGAGTTTGACCGCGGCCGCTGTCTGGACGTATACCATGTGCTCACATTTTTAGCTGGGAAATATTGCAAAATAAGAATGTACTTTTGTTTGCTTTTGCAGAGCAATATCCCAGTAAACACGATATACTGAGCCAATGCTGGTTTGATGTTGAGCCAGCGTTGTAGACGCTGGCTCAACATTGAACCAGCATTGGTCCAGTGTCTCGTAATTGCTGGAATATGGCTGCATAAAATCACAAACTTGCTGTGTACGGCAGCTGTGGTGATTACAGTTTATTTACCGTTTAAAATCAAGCCTTATCAAATACACAACCATAATTATTTTGTCTCTGTTTTATAAATATTCGTCACATTGACGCGCTAAAACATTCACTAGCGGTTATCTAACTTCCAAAACCCTTCCAAGTATCAATGTCGTCCAACATCCCTTTCTGAGCATAAGTGTATTATTTTGATTCACCAGATGTCGCTACGTGACTACAGCCAATACATGTAGATTGGGAGCTTTTTATGTTGTGCTAAGTATGTCTATTATTGACTATTCAAACAATCTTACTACATTATTTCCATACACTGTGAATATTACTACCGCCATTCACACGTCACTGTGGAATTAAAATTACCGAATAATATAGTGTAATATATCAAAAAAGACGCGTTATGGCTACGACTTCCAAAAAGGTGTCCACATGGATAAAAAACGAAGTGTGTGAGGTGACAAAGGGGTGTTTTTGAAGCCCCCATATTTTAAAGAGGTTAATATAACCCCTAGATCTCTGATGTCGACTGATATAATACTTCCGTGTTTTCTTCAACAATTGTATAATATCTAGTTTGTAAAAAAGCGGAATTATCTCTCAAATTTGTGGGGCAGATAATTTATCGTAACTTAAATTTTAAAACTCCCAAATAATTTTTAGTCACTTCACGTGGGTAAAAATGGAATTTTATAGCCATAGGGGTTAAAGCTCTAGCTGTGAAACAATTATGCATAGTGTAAAAAAACGGGACTTGTGCGTGTAAAGAAAACTACGACGAGTATTATAGCTGTAAAACACGAAATTTTAATTCTTTTCTTGACCCAATTGCTTGCATCAATGCGTTAGACTTGGAAATCAAATATTCAGTCAAACAATAAGTGTATTGTGCATGTCTCGACCTGTTCCTGTCAACCAAAGTTAATAACTTGCCATTTATTTGATAATAATGA
Source organism: Flabesymbios commensalis (assembly GCA_964017125.1). Classification (NCBI taxonomy): domain Eukaryota; kingdom Metazoa; phylum Annelida; class Polychaeta; order Terebellida; family Flabelligeridae; genus Flabesymbios; species Flabesymbios commensalis. The sequence continues at coordinate 44,838,201 of OZ024916.1, read as the reverse complement.
TATTGTACTATTGTTGTCATGTTTTCAACTACATGAAAGTCCGATAAAAAAATTGTGCTGTGGTTGCAGGTGATGAAGACGGAGTTTGTGCCAAAGTTGGTGGCCACGGCCACCGTGTGCTGTGCCATCTACCTTGTGCTAGCCGTGTCTGATAAACTGCTTACAGTGAAGACACTAGCCTCCGTGGGGTACTTTGAGTCCATGGTAAGATTATACTTAATCCTTGTCCTCTAGTGTTCATGGTGTTTGTGAGTATTTTTCATTGATTTGGAGCTGGAATTGCTGACGCAATTTCCAGCTCCAAATGAATGAGAAATATCACTGTTGATGACAAGTAGGCACTTCCCAGTTGAATCAAGATTTGGAAATCTTGGTCTTAAATGAAGCAAATATTTTCAATGCGGTAGCAAGGCACAATTTCAAGTAGCTGAAAAAAAAACACTTCCCAGATTGAACAGGATTTTGAAATGTTTGGGTCTCATTCCAGACGAAGCCCGAGATATCTCGGTCAAGGTACTTCGACGGTACAAGACAGAGCCCGAGATAACTCGTGTTATGTGACGTCATAAAAAGTAAACATTTAAAAAAATGTCCCGTCCACAGAAACATGTATGTACTGAGAGTGCCATCTTGAATGAGTTAAGCAAATATGAGTAATTTTTAAAGACTTGAAGTTGTGGGTCGCGGTAGCGAGACACAACTTCAAGTGGGAGAATTTAAAAAACAAACATTTTAGCTCTTTTAATGGGTTGTCGGCATTTTTACTTATTACAAAGCGTGAATTAAAGCGACTCAATCAGGCTAAAATCATATAAAAAATCGGTAATTTATTTTATGTCCGAAATAAGAAATCGGGAATTTCGTTTCTATATCTCGCTTAACAGGTAAATAGTCCAGTTGCTGCGCTCATATGATCAATGGGGACCTAGGAATTATGAGAAGTGTAAGATGTTTCGACTGATTCATATTATTATGATGTCACTGGACAAATTTAGGTTTGTTGCCCAAGTGGCAACTTTGGGCAATTTTTCTTATTAGCATAATTAAAATAATTAGCATAATCGGCTTAATCTTCATTATGATCCAAGATAAAATGTTACTTTTGAACCTGTGGCTTCAGAAAAAATGGCCAATATCAAATTTATGTTTAGGTCAGATCAAAACAAATCACTTCTGATCTTATATTTAGCCTCTGCCTCGCTGATAATAGTTTTTTTCGTCTGTCCGTCCGGCCGTCCGTCCGTCGTGCCGTTCATTCATCACTAGCCTTGGCTAATCGATATATTAATAACTGTTTCAGCTGCAGTGGTCACATTTGTATCTGGCGAATATCTCGCTGAAATTCGAACATGGGTGACCTTGACCTATTTTTGCAGATCGTACAGGTCAAAGGTCACGCTTGCCTTATTTCCAATCAATATATAAAGACCGCTCTAAGAAACCGTTCTAGCTACAGTGTCCCAGTCTGCACCACTGGTGTATCTGGTGAATATCGCGGTCAAGTTGAGATATAGGCGACTGTTACATATTTTTTAAACAATGGGTGACGACTAAAGGTCAAGGTCAATGCCATATAACATGTATAATTTTATCAAATTTATATTTAAACAACAAATGCGAGAGTTTGCTGTATTGTGGTCTTGTCAGTCCAGTGTTTCAGGGTTTCAAGATTGATTATTTTAGTTACAGGTCACGATTAAACAGAATATGTCAAGGTCGTCAGACATCACGTGATGTAACTGTATGTATAGTTGATATAGGCACACAAAACGAGTAACTTTTTCAATTGTGTATGAGGCTTTGTATGCACGTTTTCTCATCATTGCGCAGCAGCGAAACATTCAGCTCCTTCCAGTGTTTCAGTACGAGCTTTCCCCTGTACAACATTCTTTGGTCGATGAATTTGTAAATCTGCTGGGCGGCGGCCCTAGGGTAGTGGTTAGCCCCGCTGCCTTTCACGATAGTGTTCGGTTGTTCGTTTCCCGGTCTCGGCGGTTTGAAAAAACAACAAAAATGTTTCTTCCTCATCCACTTGTGAAACCCTGGAGGGCAGTGTCACCTCACTCATCTCACCATCCTCGGGAGGTTCTCCTGGCCCAATTTAGCCTGTATGTGCACAGAAGGGCATAAAGCCAGATTCATTTCATTTAGATATCTGCTAAAGGGTGACAGGTCTGTACTGATGAAGCGTTTGGCAAGTGATAGCGAAAATGTCCCAAAACCAAATGTGTGGGACAGATCAGTGCTTGATATTAACACCATGCTGTCATTGCGCTGAGAGGAAATGCCAAGGTCTGTCACAGTGCGACACGGTTTCTTTCCCATGTGGAAAGGGCAAGGTCCCAGCATTAAAAAAAACTCAATATTCCTGCACTAGATGAGGTACTGGGGGAACATGATGTCACAGAAAGTGACTTGATGGATATAGGTCAGATATTTTTCCTCTCAGTCTACTCAGAGAATATATTGTCAACTGCACCGGTACAACATCCATCCTGGATCTCCATAATCGTCGCGCTCGTCTCCAAATGTGGAAGGCTCTCGCTCCGTAAGTGTCACAAATCAAAAGCAGCTCAAGAGATCGCCAACTTTGGCTGGCAGATTGCAGAAGGTTCGCAAGTGATGAAATTTACTTCCTAAGCTTCTTGGTGTCATCAGTCTTAGATATTGTGGAGAGCCTCCGCGACCGAGTGGTATCGTGCTCGGCCTCAGACCGCCAGGGCTTGATTTTTGAATCCTGTGTCTGGAGGGCAGCGTCATTTCATTCATCTCACCATTGTCAGGAGGTTTCCTTAGCCCAGTTTAGCCTATATGTGTACAAACTCCCATTCATTTCATTCAGTCTTAGATGATTGTTGCAAAGAATCAGAGGAAATTCATGTTGAGGAGGAAGAGGAGGAGGGCGAGTCCGAAGTCGGGGGGATAGAAAACAATGAACTGTTAGATTTTTTGTATATATAAGCTTATCGTACATGAAGTGTTAGGATGTTAGAGTATGTTTCAATGGTTTGTTATATCTGTGTTGTTCACACCTTGTCAATAACACCCAGGTAGCCTGTGTTAATTGTATGGATAACTTTTTTGGGCAAAATGATTTTTCACTGTTTTTATTGAAACAGGGCCGTTGTCATGTGGTGATAATTATGTGGACCTCCATCAGCCTTTAATTTGTGTGGCCCATGACACGAACCTCTTTGTTTTGCCAGCAAGTATAATGCGCTGTTTATTTACGTATGTCGGCCTACTGATATAGCTGCAGGTTAGACCAAAAATTGAATGAAAATTGCCATTGAAAGAATTTTTACTTCTAAATTGCGCCAGAATGCAGCTAGAGACTACTTTTTCAACATTTATGCGAAATGCCCCCAGCCCCCATATTACATTTAGGGATGGTCGTTTTGTACCCCCCCCCCCCCTTGTCTTAGTTTGTATACGGACCTGTGAATGACTCAGCGATAGGCATATGGCTAATTACCCTAGAATTGATACTCACAGAAGAGCCAATTTTGACCTACCTAGACAAAATTAGACTATAGCAGGTTTAGGGGTATTCAAGGGTGAGTTTTCAGGTACAGCAGCTGCATAGATATAAGGGTTTTATTGTAAAAGTGAAGCAAAATAACCCAACTGTTTTAATGTGTGAAGTATAACAATTGTTGGCCTATGTCTACATAGCCTATAAATAATGAGCTACAAGAAGAATATAATTGGTATTCTGGTGTTTGCTAACACAATACTTACTTTAATAATCTATATCAATATATAACGTAACTACTAGGCCTACCCGCCTAAAGGAAAACTCCTAGAGATATGTATATATTTAGGCATACACTCAATTCTGTGAATCTAACTTCAGATTAAATTGCAATTTATTTATGACTAACGTTACTCTTTTACACTGATTAGATCGTGGGCGTCCTGGGCACTGTCCATTTCATATTATTGGTCAATTTAGTTTGATTTGCATCATAATCATTCCCTTTGACCTGGATCTCTTTATTACCATTAATGTCAGAAATGTCTGAATTATATTGAAATGTGGTATTGGAGATTTGTGTACGTCCATTGGTTCAAAATTAACATTTGGCATTACTCCCCATTGCTAATTATGTTAATTATGCTAATTAAAAAAGTTGCCCAAAGTTGCCGACTAAGCAACAAAGCTGAATTTGTTCATAAACCCATTTGGAACATGAATCAATCGAAAAACCTTACACTTCTCACAATTTCTAGGTTTTCTGGACGGCAACTGGACTAAAATGCGCAGCACAAAAATTAAAAAACTTGTTTGACATGTAAGACATCTTTACTTGATATCAAACGATTATGCCATGATGCACACAGGTCGCCCCGGTGGAGACGAGCTACCGCCTGGCCCGCACCCGCATCAAGACCAACGCCTACAGAATCAACAACTTCGAGTACCCGTTCTACGAGGAGCTGGTGAACGTGCGTACCAAGCGGTACCAGCTGATGCTGGACATGTACGCGGACCTTCAGCGCAGCTCCAACCTCCTGCACGACTCTGAGTACTGCGCCTGGCAGAAGCTGCTCCACCCAGGGGCTCCCTGTAACTGTACCATGGCCCAGAGCCGTAAACTCCGGTTTGACGGCTGCCAGCTTCCACCCGTGACACCTCTGCCGTACAACAGGTCAGTTAGCACGCCTTTTGGCATCAAACTGGTATAGTGTTGTCCATAACTGGGGGGGTCGAAACCCTATTATGGATCCGGTTTTCCCATTCATTGAAGACACCGACAGTTTGCTTAGAACACATAAAAGCCAAGGGGAAATCAGTAAATTTGTTGATTTCCCAGAAAAAAATGCACACCAATGGAATTTCCCGGGTCTATGTAATATATCTAATTCTAGTACATATTTTTTAGATAATTTACTTGTATATCTGAGAAGTATAGGTTCATTCTGCTTGCAAAGGCTAACAACAGTAACTGCTTACTTGAAAAGTAAGCAGTTACTGCCGTTGCCTTTACAGCTGGAAGTCATTCTATTGTGTCAGAATAAATTTATTCGAAAATTTGTGATTATAGCATTCCAGCTCGACTTTTTAAAACAATCATCATACACTCTGATAACAAATAGTAAAAACTGGATCTACATTTAAAAAATAAGTTTTGAATCGCTAATTAGACATATATGATCGATGATTCGAAATTAAAAAATAAAAAATTGGTCCCTATGGGTTATATACTTATATAACAGTGTTGTAAGGGATGAATGTCAACCGCCATGCACTCTAGATCTGTGGCACAGGTAATATTTAGATGATCACATAGATTTCCATGAAATTATCCAACCCCAGCCAACAGGACACGTTGACCCAATACTAGGTCAACATTAGCCCAGCATTGTGTCAACGTGTCGTGTTTGCTGGGACGTCACCATCATGTATTTTTCTTTTGAACAGGAAGGATTTTGGTGAATACCGGGACCACCTGAGTAACTCCATAGTGTCCTACGTGAACGCCTCCCGGCAGGTCGTCATGGACACCTGTCACATGGTGCTCATCTTTGTGGCCATCCTCGTAATGGTGGACGCCCTGGGCGCTGTCACATGGATCTACCTCAAAAGGTGAGGAGTACCGCGCGAAAAAAACAACAGTAACTGCTCACTTATAGAGTAACCTGTTACTGCTGTTTGCTTTGTGGTGCATTTAAGCGTGCAAAGACAAACAGCAGTGACTGCTCACTTGAAAAGTGAGCAGTTACTGCTGTTTGCCTTTCACTGCAGTACTGTGCAGGTCGTTTTGGAAAAGGGAGCACCGGGTTGCAAACACAATATTTGACCGTATGACCGCCACATTATTCAATTGGAATTTTCACCCGCTTCAAGTTGTGTTTCGTCGACGCGATTTACAACTTCAAGTGAGTGAAAAATATTCAGATTTCACAACAAGGATGTCAAAGATTTTGAAATCTTGTTGATTGATGTCACGTTTTATCTTCAACATGGTATTTAATGTGCTAATAAAAAATATTTAAAAAGAATATAATCGGGACCGGTGGTTAAAGGGTCAATTGCAACCGTCACAATAATTCATTTCTGTCAATATAAAACCTTTTCTTATTTGAATTTTCACCCACTTGAAGTTGTGACTCGCTACAACGACCCACAACTTCACGTTGGTGCAAAATATAGTTATTTATTTAATTTGAGTCCAAACGTCTTCAAATATTGATTTTTAAATACTCATTTCGTTCCCAATAACTGTGATTTTATCGGTTAAAAGGGCAAATTAAAAATTAGTCGTGATTAGTGGTTAAAGGGTTAATATGCTATTCATCCTCACTAACATCATACTTTTCATGTATTTTTTTCATTTTCCTTGACAATATAAATTATCATCCCAAAATTAACCCTTTCAGCGCGGGGACCGTCCTTAGACGTCATAACCTGACGTCTACAGACGTCAGGTTCTGACGTCTTAAGACAATCTCCGCACTGAAACCAATAATATATTTGTAATGGCCGTATACCCGTAACATAGTCATAGGTATTCAAATGAAGCGCAAGTAGCTAACTAAGACATTATTTTATGATGATTTCTAATTGAAAAAACCCATTGGTCTCCATGGTTTAATACAAAAACAAAACAATTAGGGCGTTGTAAGGGATAAAAAAATGTGCCAATTTGATAAACTAGCCAAGTGTTATAACATCCCAAATGAAATATATATATTTCATTTTGATTGATTATATCATTGAATTTTTTTTTAATACATTTCATTCAAAATAAGTTATGCGCTGAACAAATGCGATATGGGATCATAAAGGATTAAATGTCATTTTACCCACACTCTGGAGTTTGTTGATCTCAAAATGTCTCAAAATAATTACTGTATAACCAACGATATACTATAGCCTTTGTTGAAAGAGTAGAGTATAGTCCCGAATTCAGACTTCGCCGTTGCGCTATTGTCGCATAATGTATAAAGTGACGTAAGTCCTCTTCACTCACTCTCACCAAGTCATCAAGTGCAAATTTCATCCTGCTTTCTGATATTTCTGTTTATTATATTATCAGAGCCACCTGGTGAACAGAGCATTGGGAGCTAGAATTGCTTGCCCAATTTCCAGCTCTAAATAGAGAAAAATGTTTACATTTATCCGAAATAGATATTTGTCAAATTTGATTATTTAATTGACTGACCACCTGCCAAAACTATTTTCTCAATTCTAATGATACTTTAATATAAATGCAGTGAAAACTTACATAACACAGGCCTAGCGATGCAAGGGTTTAGTTACTTCTTGTTTCGAGATTTATGTCTTTTACATATATATCGTACCTGAAGTGTCTTACTCGCCAATTCCCAACAAACACGATACGTTGTCCCAATGTTGGTTGAATGTTGGCCCGTCGTCTGCGACGTCGGCCCAACATTCAACCAGCATTGGGTCAACACCTCGTGTTTGTTGGGATCGTCAGTGTGTCAGACAAGGCATTTTAGCTTCGAAGCGACTATACGGTGAAGGTGTTGTTAACGATGTATTTGGTTTTATTTCGCAGGTTCAACTTGCTGAGGCTGAAGCCGATGTTTGAGATAGAGCAGTACCCGTCATCCCAAGTGAACCACACCTGATGGACCCGTCATCACGGCGGCTCCCCGTCTGTTACAGCCCCACGTAGAGGTCTGCACCAGTCTCCCCACTCAGTGACAATTATCCCCCATGTGGCGACTTGCCCCACGCTGACAAAGACTCACAGATTGACATAACAGGTTTGCTGCGCTGAACCAAGTGCAATAATGCTCCCCTAGGACTGAGAGTGTAGCGTCTGCGACTCGATTGAGTGGCACTTGAAGATATTAGATCTGTGGACGATTAATTTGTGATCGTCTGATAATATTTGATCTCTGGTGGATGTAAATGTGACAATATTAGCCTATTCAAAGGTCTGACCAGATTATATCCGCCTTCGTGTAGAAGTGCTAGAGCTATAGATCGCTAATCATAATTACACCAGTTATGACAATTTCCAGCGAACACGAGGTGATCACCTGATGCTTTTTCAATGTCGGGCCAGCGTCGAAGCCGGTGGGCCAACATTGAAACGACATTGGGTGAGTGCCTCGTGTTTCCTGGGTTGTAATGATAAGTAAATACAAGTCGTTGAATTAATGTTGGTTTAACGTAGGTGTAATGTCGTAGACGGCGAATCAACGTGAGGTCAACATTGCTTCAACGTCTTGTGTCTGCTAGGGAAGGTATCGGGAACTTAATCTATTTTCCTGAAAAGAAATGATATCTATAATTTATTTTGTTTTGTTGCATGTCAATTTCGGCGTGTCTAAATAAGTGTGTCTATTTAGGCGTGTTTGCTTATATATTAGGCATGTTTATTATGGGATATGTCTATTTAAAGGCATATTCTCATCGCAGAAAACACAAGATGTTGAACCAATGCTGGTTTAATGTTGCCCATTGTCTACGACGCTGCACCAACGTTAAGCCAACATTAGTTCAACATCAAGTGTTTGCCGCGATGTGCATCTTTGATTAATTGTCCCTATTCCGATATGGCCACTCAAAGGCCACGCTTCAAACGCAGTACTATGAGACATTTGGCCAGTGTTAGTTTAATGTTGATCCACCGTCTACGACGTTGGTGCAACCTCTAACTAGCATTGGGTGCTGGGAAGTTTATTCAGACGTGTCCACTAGCCCAGCAAACACGAGACGTTGCACCAATGCTGAGTTGATGTTGACCCATCGTCTACGACGCTGGCTCAATATCAACCCAGCATTGGTGCAACGTTTCGTGTTTGCTGGGAAGGAGCGCTGCTAGTATAAGTTTTCCCAAACCGCCATCGCTCATATTTTAATTTTGATAGGCTAATAAACAAAATATTCATTTTTTTCACAAATCCATACGAATTACGTGACATAATTATCCCTCACGTATAAAAAATGGTCATTACAATTCCACCGTCGCCAATTAACTCTTTTACTGTTAGTTACTGGAAGTAAAATAACACTTCAATGTACATGATGTATGGGAACAATGCTGAACCAAAATCTGCATTTAGAAAATGTGTGGCGGTGTAGTACATCCCGTAATAGCCTATATAATCCAAAATGAACAATCATGCATGCCAATTTTATAGTGAGCACGAATCACAAGTTCCAAGCCAGTGACCTACATTTGAACCATCTCATTGGTGGAGGCTGCAATCTCGACCAATGTGTTGACCACTCCTGATAGTGTTATTTTTAACATGCGTCAAAGACAGCAGCTGGTGTGGCACCTTTACCTTTTTGATATTTATTTATTGTTCTTGCCATTTAGATATTGTTCACTTTCAGCCATGACTGAGTGACTTCATACAAAAATTGTTATCTCAGCAGAAGTGATACGTGACGCAATGCTGTCAATCACGGACCGCCGTCGGTGCTGCTGGTCCACCATTGAACCGGCATTGGGTAAAAGTATCGTTTCTCCTGGGGTTCATTTGTTTTGTGGTTTAGGATAGATGTATACAACCGTTTGGTGTTAATATATGTACTCAATGTCATTATGTGAACGTATTTTATCAAATAATAAAATGTCCTTATAAACGAATATTTCCAATTGCTTTGCAATATTTTACAAATCTCTTGATGAGAACTAAATCCTACAAACAAAAAATAATAATTGACAGATATACACTCCCAACCCTGATTTACTTATTACTGAGTTTATGTCAAATTTGTAAATGGCAACAGTTAAATCATATATACATGTGTCTATCAAAACATAATGTTCTTATAGATAATCAAATGTAATGTAGCCAACCAACGTGTAAAAGTAGTTGAATTTTATCAGTTGCCCCATAATTGCATGTCTGTTCATGACTCGTCATTTGATCTCGTTTAAAATCAAATTTCATTATTTTCTTTTCTTTCTTACTCTGACCGATTTTCACTCGTATCCACGTTTTCTATATTAAAATAAATCGTCATTTGTTTACTAGGAGGGTAAACTCAATATTAAGCATGTTATTCTAAAGTATACGCTTTTATATGCTGATAAAACAAGTTTCCCCGGCATGAAAATAGCTTGATATTCAATGTGCTGATATGCCGATCAGAACAATAATAAAGTGAGCCTGCCGTCCGGATAAAAAACTTTATTATAATTATACAAAAAATCGTATAATTATATAAAGCTAAGAAATTTATATTCTTGAAAACTGTAAAAAAAGTTGGACAGTCGGGTGAAATTTGTTTCTTTAACGACATTCAGTAGGCTAGTTTTAAAAAAAGCGACATATTTTTAACATTATAAGTAGGCCTATACTTCTTACAGAGTATAAATTTCAGCATAATTTGAAATAAAATGTTGATTATCAGTAACTATGAGCCCCTCAGCTTGTAGGTGACATTCATGACTACAGGGCCGCAGGGATCCTCACCCGAGTCCTGCATTTGAATGTCTAGTGCCATTTCGTCAGGATCTTCATCACGCGGATGTTGGTCCAACACTATCTCAATGTTGGCCTCTCGTCTCCGACGCTTCCCTCACATCGACTTGGTTCAGCTATTCTGTGAACTGAAGCCCAAATCGTCTTATCATTATCCCGACACACACAGTAGCTCTGCAAAGACAAAAGGCAGTATCCGCTTACTTGAAAAGTGAGCGAATACTGCCTTTCGGCTTTGCACGACACCGACAGTAATATGATTATCTTTCTGGCGTAATGATTCGTGTGAAATGGAAGCTTTTAAACAGCTTTTCGGAAATGTTATTTTTTCCCTAGAAGTCGGTGTTTGAACGTTATGACTAACCAAATTGGCGTTAGCAAAGCACAATATTATATAAAATAAATCGAGCTTTTTATTTCAGATCCCTCGGTGCGGAAAACTCAGTATTTTTTATTCTACAGTCAGTGGCTTCTACCACTAATTTTTTTTTTCTCACTTCCATTATAAAAGCTAGCATAGTTACATATACAGTCTGAATCAAAATACATGCCAATGCAGCAAATTTAATGCTCATTCCTGCAGACTTTTATCTTTTTGTGAGACAATTAAAAAGGTCATAGAGGTGATGAGCATTTTATTGGGTAATAAGTCCCCGGGCCTCAAAAAATGCAGTTTATTTTTCTAAGAATTGTCAGACATCATTATAAACCATAATTATGTGACCCGCCATGCGAGAATGTACATCCCGGCGGCTTTGTTACGATAATTTCTGAGGTCATTTAAAATTTAATTTTAATGAACTTAAATTAGACCTACATAACAGGAAGAACATGGCTGTAAAATCAACCAAAAAAATCAATTCTGCCATTTTTGACCTCACTGCCCTTTTCTTGTGGCGGGTCACATATTATAGTGCTAAAGTTTAGCAAATATTGATGGCTCTTTTTGCCCGGGCTGCACTCATACCTTCATGCATAATCCCCAAACGTCGTAATACACAGATAATAATGTACCCGGGAAGTCAACGAAATTGTAATTCAGTCAGTGAATTTTTTTTATTGCATAAAATGTACCCCCTAAGATAAAGTAAGTATAGATGCAGGACCGCTAGAGTTAAATGAGGTTAAAGGATGAAGTGTGAGGAGCGCGCATCGCGGGGCCCTGCGCCAAATTAACGTCGATACACTGGTCTCAACTCGACGAGGCCGCCATTAACGTTATCGCCTAGTCACATTGATCACTTAGTCACATAGTAAAATTCAGTATTGTGAGGAGGCTTCGTGACCGAGAGGTAGCGTGCTCGGCCTCAGGCCACCAGGGTTTGAATTTTGAATCCTGTGTCTGCAGGGCAGTGTCATCTCACCATCCTCAGTAGGTTCTACTGGCCCATTTTAGCCTGTATGTGCACAAAAGCGGCCTAAATCCTGATACATTTCATTTCACAACTTCAAGTGAGTTTACATTGTTCAGATGTTTTCAAATTTTGTTGATTGATAGCGCGTTCTACCATTAACATGCTTAAAGAGGCGTGTACCGGCCCCGATGGCTTGTTCGTATCGACTGGGGCTTGTAATCTGGAGGTACCAGATTCGAATCCCGGTCGGGCCGGATATTTGTCATCGTGGTTGTGCATATACAGTGCTCCAAACTGTTCACAGGCCTGGAGTGTACAGTGCTGCCTATGGCACTGTGCACTATAAAGAACCCTTGAAGACATTCGAAATAAGAGTAGGGCATAGTCCCGGCTTTGGGCTTTCTTCTGTCGCGATATTGCCATGATTGTGCAGAAAGCGACGTAAAGCAATATTCATTCAGGGGTGTGCTGATAAATTAACCCTGAATATATTCGGAACCAGTGGTTAAAGGGTTGAAGGAAAACTTTCAATGACTTTTTTACAGGCAAGTTAATCAAATATTAGACCGGGAATAATAATACTTGCTGATACTCCCGATGTTCAGTACCTTAATAGTTTTTATTCGCTTCAAATTGTGGGTGTTTGTATCTAGCCACAAACTGAAACAGATGGTAATTGCCGGTCTCTCCCCTTCGTACTTAGCTATTGTTTTTGTCACAGTTGCTGCGCGTTTTTTTTGCCATCATTGCTAGCAGTCATTTTAACCCTTTAAACGCCAAATTATTCAATCTGGATATTTTCACCCACTTGTAGTTGTGTTTCGCTGACGCGATCCACAACTTCAGGTGAGTGAAAATTATTCAGATTTGACAAAATGGAGGTCAACTGTTTTCAAATATTGCTGGTTTATGCCACATTTTATCTTGACCATGTTTAAACGGTGGTACTTAATGTGCTAATAAAAAAGGGAAACCCGAATATATGCGGCACCGGCGGTTAAAGGGTTAACTATTACATTATTTGGTCATCGTTACTTCACTACTATTCTCTGAATCACAATAGCCTTGACCTGCAATGTTTTCACCTAGCAATCTAATACAATGATGTTTTGGTACATAGGGTCTTATACAGCATTTTTTTCAACGAGACGCCATTCAAAAGGGTTTCCGGTGACGCACTTCGTTTCACAGAATTATTATTTATTTACTATTTCCAATCCAAATATAAACTGATCTTTATTTTTTCTTACGTTTGGAACCACTTGTTACTTTACCGACACATTATATTACAGGGCTACCTCGGATTTACAATTACTGTTCAGGTTTTATTTCTTTTATACCACGTCGTGTTATAATTATATACTCAGATTTCTCATTTGCGGGAGTGGGTGTATTTTGAAACTCTATCCCCCCCCCCCCTTACACTGAGTTGACGATATACACATTAATCCATTGAAACCAGCTGGTTTCATTTGCCACTGCCAGACAGGGCCCCTTAGCTCTGGGGACTAAATAACCACTATCTGTTTTGTATAATTGTTTTAATCCACTGATATATCGGTGTGCACTGGCCATTGCTTTTTTAACTATTGATAACTCTAATTGACTGGCATGTCGAACGTTTTAAAAATACCTCATAAAATGCATAATTTGCACTATTATTTACCGTGTTTATTCAATTGATTTCGTTCATACATAGCTGGAGTTATGTTACACAATTTAAACAATTAATGCTCGTATTCCTCATGACTTTTCTGTAGAGCAGTGTATACCCATTTAGTAAATAACTCAATTAATTCATTGTTGCATCTATTCATTCATTCATTAATTAATTCATTCATTCATCTATTTATTCATTCTTTCTGTCATCCATTCATTGAATTATTGATTGATTCATTCATTGATTGAATGATTCATTCATTCATTCATTCATTCGTTCATACATTTATTCATGCATTTCGTTCATGATCATACTAATGGATCCATTTGCACTTTCATATGTTCATTCATTTAAACAGTTTTCATAATGTAAATCTATTGTTATCTTGCTTGATTTAATACGCTTACCACTTTAGATAGTAATACACTTACATCTAAGATCTTACAGTTGAAATTACTGAATAGAGATTTCGTAATTCCACTAAGCATGCTTAGCCACAAACTTAATGAGGTATCTGAAATTCTCGATAAGAACAGAGCTGAAGGTGCTAGACCAAAGTATTGATGTAGAATGAAAAAAAATTTCCTGCTCAAAACTAAACAAAAAACGTTTCGTGTGTTTTCCACAAAAGGACATGTGACTTAATTAAATACTTATGACTTACCCCTTTAAACTTAATTTTCACTTTTGTAAAAACTGAATAAATTCACTACTTCAAGGATTAAACAAAATCATGGAACGTTCATAGGCTTTTCATTTTATTTAACAATAATTAATCAAAATGAAATATTGTACTAAATTCATTTTTGGCAACATCCTATTTTGCTACATCGAGAATAAGTAGCCCTATTATTTAGCCTTTGATGGTGGATTGCATTATTTTCCTACTCTTCGCACATTTGGTAGCTAACATTTAGCATCATACTTTGGTCGCAGTAATAAAATGAAATAAATGAGTCGGGCATTAGGCCACTTTTGTGCACATACAGGCTAAATTGGGCCAGGAGAACCTCCTGAGGATGGTAAGATGAGTGAGATGACACTGCCCTCCAGACAAGGTCTGAGGCCGAGCACGCTACCTCTCGGTCACGGAGGCTCCCCGCAATAGTTTAACGAGTTTATGGGGAAGAAACATTTTTGTTTCTTCAAAACCGCCGGGACCGGGAAACGACCCCGAGCTCTAGCGTGAAAGGCAGCTGTGCTAACCACTACCCTAGGGCCCCAGCCCAGGTTGCAGTAATGATACCAGGTTTAAAAACAATAATGATTAGCCCTGTAATAGATCACGTTAGTTACGTTATTGACTTTGGCTATGTATGGTAGTGTTTATATTATTACTCATCTGTCATGTTTCACATCATCTCACCATCCTCAGGAGGTTTTCCTTGCCCAGTTCAGCCTATATATGCTCAAGGATAGCCCGAAACCTCATTCATTTCATTTATATATAGGCGCTATAAAAGTTTATTGATTGATTGATGTCATGTTGCACAACCGATCCATCAGCAAAGTCTTTCCAATACTTGTTGTTTTCTGTTGGATCATAAATATTTTTGTCAATTGAGTAATCATCCCTTCTATGCTTAACTTGTTTAGTTGATTATTTATTTGAATTGAATAACGACATGAACTAGTCAGATGGTGTAGCTATCGATAAAAGTATAATAACACGCTGCTTAGGCGATTATAAGAAACCAGCATATATTATACTGTTTACATATTGGCAACTTTTTGGTTGGCTTAACCCTTAGAACACTGATGTCGACTACAGTAGACATTCTGTCATTTTATAAGCACCTGCATAACCAGTTGTTAAAAAGTAAAATATGCCTTTAATCTTGATATACTGATATATGTTGGGACTTCAATTTCACAAATCACATACATTTTCAGTCACTTGAAGTTGTGTATCGCTACCGCGATACACAACTTCAAGTGACTGAAAATTCAAATTGAATAGCTCAGTGCTCTATGGTTAACTTTCTGCTATACAACGCCTAGGCAAACAGTAGTAACTGCTCACTTGAAAAGTAATCAGTTACTGCTGTTTGTCTTTGCATGGTAGTGTTCTGGTATCTACATCTTATTGTGAGAAAATGTGTTAATATCACGACAATATTTTACCGAATATCAATTATATTCTACCGTATTATTATAATTTGTACAGATGAAACTTTGATATGAATATTTATATGTTCACTATTTTGTACATATCAGCTGACATCGTACCTTTTTGTACATACTTACTATTATTTATTGAACAGTACATTGTTCTTCTTGCTCATATGTGTGCTTTCAATGAAATATATTTTTACACTTGACATCTAGATTGTTGTCATCATTTGCATTGTATTGACCATCCGCCTTCATTTCGCTACTGAAAATATTTTCCTAATCACCTAATATGTTTGGGAGTGGCAACTTATATTTTATAATAATATTCACCTATGTATTTTTCACAGAATACGGCCACAGTCAGCCGACCTAGCCCTTCACGCCTTCAAATTGTACAGTTCAACATTATTATTCAACGTTTGCCTATTATTTGAATTTGAAGTTTGTAGCCTATATTGGTGTGTCCTCCACAAAAAGAGCTGCTAGAGTTTACAAGAGCTGTTTCGTGAGACCTACACCTATATTTTGTTTGTTCAAAAGTAGTTAGTAAATGCTTAAAAGCGCCGCTGTACTTTTAGACCTTGAACCTTCAAGCGCTGAATTATTTTTGAATAAACCATCGAGGCCAAAGGGTTTTTTTCAAGTTGAAATCATTCTAAATGTCTTAGTTATCTCTTTCTGCTAAATTTGAATACCTATGTTATCGGTTCACGGCCATTATATATATGTTTACTCTCACAGTGCTGGTATAGACTTTAGACGTCAGAATCTGACGTCTACAGACGTCAGATTCTGACGTCTAAAGTCTATCCCCGCGCTATAAGGGTTAAAGTTCGAATCTTGTCTGTGGCCGTTTTTAATATATCTGTTCGGTTATCATAAAATAAGATTTGTAAGAGAAAAGTGCGTAAAATTGGCATATGTCTACAGTCTGTTTCACCAGATTCTGGGAGTAGCCTTTTCCAATTTGCTCGGTCGCTCTTTACCATTTTTTAACAAAAATTTTCTCGGATCATTTTTCAATCTTCCCCTAACATCCCTGAAAATTTGGTTACAAATTCTATGAAACCAGAAGAAACCCAAACAAACTATTTGTATACCTGAAGGACCATTGAATGTTTTCACAGCATTGGGCCACATGCTGATGGCATCGGCCCAGCGTTGGGTAGACAATCAGTGCTGCAGGTGTGTCCTCCCGTGTCCTGACTATGAGACACCAATTATCCCCCAATTAGCGGCGACTGCTCTGATCTTACCGTCTGATACGTGGGAATATGTGATGGAAAGTGCTTAATATTGCTGACTTGTTTTGTTTACATGGCAATATACGACCTGGAAATACAACTATTTCGCTCTTTTTCGGTGCTTTAAAATTGTTTTTTGCCTTTTTCGTATTTTTAGCTAAGATCAGTAGGCTATATAGCTTCATATAAATTAATTTTTTAAAATTGCCAACATTGAAAATGTCTCATCCCAAGGGGTCCCTTTAATTTTGAGAGCGACCGAGCAAATTGGAGAAAGGCTACTCCCAGGATCTGGTGAAACAGTCTGTAGATACAAATAGTACAAATATACGTAATTTTCACCCACTTGAAGTTGTGAGTCGCGGTAGCGAGACACAACGTCAAGTGGGTGAAAATTTAAATTCTATGACTCGGCGCTGTAAGGGTTAATACGATGATCCTGAAACATGCATGTTAAACACAGTGTATGGATGAGGGAATCTCTAAAGTTGAACCTAGCTAACAGGACGCGTTGAACCTAGCTAACAGGACGCGTTTTAATGTCGGGTCATTGTCGAAGGCTGTGCACCAATATTAAAACTGCATTGGGTCCATGTATCGTGAGTTCTTGGAAACAATGTGGTTTTCATGTTTGAAAGCAATTGGGCCACTATGCAGCTTCGGATGTTTATTCTACATTTTTATAAGCGTTCGGTTTTCACTGCAAGTACTAGAATGTACACTTGGTGACTTCACCTTTCGCAACATATCTTTATGCTAGATTTTCTTTTACAACGGAAAATCCTAAAAAAAAACGAAAAGTATTTTCTGAAGTATTTTCTGTCATCGGATATCTCTTTTCATGTTCCCGTTCAATATAATTATATTATATATGTGTTAGCCATTCAGCAAACACGATACGTCGGCCCAGTGTTGGTTTGATGTTGGCCCACCGTCTACGACGCTGGCCCAACATCAAACCAGCACCGGTCCAACATCTCTTGTTTGCTGGGAGGGAGGGTACGTAGGTTTCACAAGATAGTTGTGTGTGGACTCGAGCAGAGCACCATATACTTACATTCATATTTTTGTTCATTCAAGGCATACATAAAATCATTGTACATTCACTGGTCACTATCTATGGCATTGTATTTTCCACTGATCCATCTAAAGATACCATGCACCAATCTAATTTTAAAGGTGATCTATCACCCCTTATATGGTATGAATAATTCCTTATATGGGGTGATTGTGACCCAATCACCCCATATAAGGAAACACTTGTGCCCCATCTTGTGGCAACTTTGATTTATTTGTCACAAATTTATTCATGCTATATGAGGGGTGATAGATCACCTTTAATAATTGTCTGGCAAAAAGATAATTCAAAAAGCAAAGTGGGCAGTCAAACTGATTTATACAAGTAAATTTGAATATCGATTGGTAGACCTGGATATCGCATAATTGTATGCTACTATCTAGGCTGTAATAAGCATGTATACATCTACACGTAGTATTTATTCATTTTTGTACATTTACATCGGCAGTTCTGTCACAACTTTTATAACATCAAGTGTTTCCAAGGCATCAACATTTTCCATGCTGATATTATAATAATTAAATTATATGCAGCAAAGACAAAGAAAAGTAACAGCTTACTTTTAAAGTAAACAGTTTCTTCTGTCTGTTTTTGCTTTGCAGACCTGTCAAAATAACAACAATAAACAGCCGGCCAATTCGGTGAGATAATAATCCGTCTGTAGGCGGAAATTAAGCCTTACTTAGTTAGGACGTTTTAAAAACGTTCATATGTTTGCTGTGAAAATATACCA
This sequence comes from Flabesymbios commensalis, assembly GCA_964017125.1. Taxonomy (NCBI): domain Eukaryota; kingdom Metazoa; phylum Annelida; class Polychaeta; order Terebellida; family Flabelligeridae; genus Flabesymbios; species Flabesymbios commensalis. Next base: position 44,819,594 of record OZ024916.1, on the reverse strand, counting down.
AATTCATTTGACTTACCCCTTGAAATTTTTAATCCTTCTCATCACAGTGATTCGGTAAATATTTATTTTATTATTAAGCGTTTATACATACAGTCAATTTATTTAGTAATTCTCTGCAATGGTTTACTACAATCATGCAATCAAAATAACAAGCTTCATTGGTATATTTTATTATCAAAACTATCATTGACAACAAGTATGACAAGTAACAATAGACAATAGACTAGCGCCTGTAACGGGGTGGGTAGGTCGAGAGAGAGATAGGGGGGTATATTCACAAATTCTCTAAACCTGCCCGTGCTCCACAACTCTAGAAAGAAGCAGCATTTACATACGTACACATTTTTCCATTGTCGGTTCGGGTACAAAAAATTAACTTAAATCCTGAGATGCAGTCGTTTGTTCTGTGGACTGAGGCTATCTCTACTGGCTGAAACAAGAGCCTGTGGTGGTTTAATGTTTAACATTACACCACCACAGGTACATATCTTTGCTTTTAGTAGACTAGGTAGAATTTGAAAAAATGTTAATGGTGGAGGCATTTTGTGTTTACGGCTGGAAAACATGTGTTCTAGATGTATTGATATGTCCTAAATCCAATTATGGTGTTTGCCAGGCTGGATTTTGAACGATTAATACTGTAATAGTAAATTCCAAAATGGCCGCCACCGAAATAACTAAAATCTATTAATTGTCATATCTTTGGTACCAAAAATGATAAAAACACAAATAAAAGATGTATTAATACATTGTTGGACACAAGGAATCCATTGATACCATTACCATGTAATTAAATTAACATATAAATCATATCTGAACTAAACTGGCTGATTTTTCACTAATACGGTAATACAAATAAGAAAATATTTCAAACACCTAAAGATTATTTATTATTTTCATAATAGACACACCAATAACATACATGAGTTTAATATACTTTAATTTTATAAAAAAAAAATCAATAGCTTGATTCAAGAAGTCAAATATCAAGAACAAAATTACTAATGTAAATCCTACTGTATGTTACTGCGAGGGATAATGTAGTTTGTGGAAATACTGCAAGTAGAACTTATCTGAGACAAGGAATCCTGTTATACCATTACTTATATTTGACAACATGTAAACAAATCAACATAGTGGTCATATTTGAACTATATCTCGTTATTTTTATAAACAACATGAGGACATTTTATCAACTATAAAAACGTGTGCCCATCCATAAACCTCACAATCACTGTACACATTATACACGATCCAGCAAACATGAGGCATACCCCATAATTCGGACAGCTTATGGTATATGAAAGTGCATAGTAATGTGCACATGAATGACGAGATAGCTTGTAGGCTCACACAACAATTTTGTTAGTATTCTTGATCCACACACATGCTACACAGGCTACATCATGGTCAATACGTCCTCCAACGCGAATTTATTGGAAGGTATCAAGGTGTCGACTGAACAATAATTATGCATCCCAGATTTAATGAATGACATACTGCCAGTAACAAAGAGGGTGATTGATGAATGTCCATTTAATAAGGATAACACAGCACATTGGTTTACTCATTCAATGAAGAATGTCCACCAGCCATTGACGTTCATGGGAAGCACATGGTCGTTACAATGACCCGTTCGTCTCAAAACCAAATGCCTTCTTGGACTTCTTTCAATCACTAGGTCAGCTCCAAAAATTTATAGCAAGCATCAGTGGGTTACCTACGCAAAATTGCCAGCTCCAGCACATGAACTGGATAAACTGAACACTGTTGTCATGCGCGTGTAGCAGAATCACTGCAGCAGGAACATGCTCTAACAGTCGATGAGGCACTGTATCTAAAGCTGATGATCAGTGGATCGATACAAGGATGTATTGATGCCCAGCCTCGGTGGGCTGCATAATTATAGGAATGAACTTTCTTGGAATTTTTGAGCTACCACATGGGTGAATGTGGCTTGTTTGAGCTGTGGATAGAATGTGATATTGTGGGTGTTAATACTACTCAGAAAGTGATGGCAGTTAAAGGCTATGCACGTTCAATGAGAACGCATAAACTCACACTGCAAGCTCTTTGACAAATATTGCTTCCACGACTGAATGATCACCTGTATAGTGTTCACGAAGAGATAAGAACAGAGCTAGCTCCCATTTGAACTCCCTTTGACACTGACGACATTGCGCAGAAAGTCCGTGCAATCGATCAGGAGTAAGATGATAATTATGATGATGACTACACACACAATGAGCCACCACAGGTCAGTGGACAAAGGGTGACAGAGATGAAGGCAGACTAGTAGCCTACTTGAGCAGCACGGAGTGTTTCATAACAAATCACAAACCCCGCAGAATATGATGAACAAGGATGTTGTCATTGCTACCACCCAGGAATCGCTGCTTAGTACAGAGAGTGAAAACAGTATTAAAGCCCTCATTCGTATGAATAAGGCAGCAACACTTGCTTCGCTTTACACAATTGTTATTATGCAAGACGTCCAAGGCCAGCAAAACACTATTAAGGTGGACAGAAACATATTGCTTATTTTACATAAGGCTTATGACTGCTTATAGGGTATCGCATGAGGTCAATCTTAACAATTAGGATCCTGCAGCATGAGTTGATGTCGGCTTCACTATCACTTGCTAAAACCAGGGGCATCCTGCATTCAGCAAACAAGTTTGTGTTAGCCGGCGTATTGATACAGGATGTAACAACACCAACAACTGTTTCCCTTGATGGACCAAGCTGTCTATCGATTGATGCTCAAGCGCTGTTGAGGGCTCTTACCAAGCCCCCAAATACCCAAACTTTTGAAGGCTATGTAAAAACATTTGCCAATACTGTGTACAAGATGGGGGCCACCATCATTGGGATTGATGTAACATGTGATTGTCATAGAAGCGAGTCCATCAAATAAGGAAGAAGAACCAAACGTAAGAAAGGTCATCGACCAGTCAGACGATAGATTGAAAATGAATTGGTCCCTCTTCCGTCTGATTGATCTAATTTCATAGCACTTGAAGACAATAAGAAAGACATCGCTTTCTGCTACCAACTACCTTATTGAGCACAGCCCAGCAGACAAAGTAATTGTGGTTGCTGGTGGATCCGTTGAAGCGACTACTGTCAAGTGGTCTGACCCAACTTTGTGAAGACTTGAAGCTGACCACGAGGAAGCGGACAGTCACACCTAATATTGTATTGTATTCATGCTCTCATGGAATCAATGGTGGTGTCAGTACGTGATACATATGTCCTTGTCCTACTGCAAATAGGATGATTATCTTATTAATTAAAGCAGGAACATCTAAACATCCTAAATATATACCAGTGCATGAAATTTGGATAAAAATACCTTTCGATACAATTTGCTGGTCACAATAAGAAAACAACATGTGTTTCACTAACATCACAACTATTTGATTGATTTTGGATAGGGACAATATTCGGAAGGTACAGCTAAATCTGTACCATATATGGAGTTCTTGATGGAAATATGTGTGATGAAGCCAGAGTGAAGCTGTTCAGTATGGGACAAGCACAGGAGAAACTACTGCGAACATCAGATGCAGCACAGTTACACATCAGGTGGGCCCATTACCAATCAAGAGTGTGAAACCAAGCAAATTTCTCATCTCCAATTCTCTCAGTGGTAACTGATTTGGGATGGAAACGCACGGATAGTCATTTAGTGCCACACTTGCTGTCTCTCCCACCTATCACAAGAGCATGCTCCGAAATCAAGTCACGTGGTTTTACCAAGGGGTGCTTGAGCTGTAAAACCGAAAAGTCAATTGAACTCAATTATATTGAGGGAACACTTTGATGGAAATCGTCCATGACAGTTTCGTTCAACAAAAAAATTGAACGAAATTGTCATGTCCGATTTCGATTAAACTATTTAAATTTAGGCAACACGTTCCCTAATATAATTGCGTTTAATTGCCTTTTCCGGGTTAGCAGAAATATGACATGTATATAGAAGGATGAATGCTGAAATATCACACAGGACAGTTATTAAGTTAAACATGCACAAATAAGTTATAGGCCTACTGCGTATTACTTATACACTTGTATATAACATATTATGGGATGTTTTTCCTTCCGGGATCGTGGATAATTTGTATAGCTATTATGAGATTTATGGATACGCACACGCTTTTCCAGTGGTTAACCTCATGTTTGTATTCTTTATGAAAATTACTAACCAATTTAGTTCAAATACGACCCCTATGTTGATTTGTTTACATTTTATCAAATAAATAATGGCATCACAGGATTCCTTGTCTCAGACAGTGTCCTGACTCGCAGTACTTCCACGAACTACACTAACCCTCGCAGTAGCATACAGTAGGATTTACATCAGTAATTTTGTTTCTCTATATTTGAGTTATTGAATTAGGCTATTGATTTTGCTATACAATTAAAGTGTTTTAAACTCACGGATGTTATTGGTGTGTCTTTTATCAAATATATATTTAATTGTTTGAAATATTTTCTTTTTTATATTACCGTATTTATTAAAAACGAGCCAATCGAGTGCACATATGGTTCCTATGTTAATTTGATCACAATTTATCAACTGAGTAATGGTATCAATAGATTCCTTGTGTCCAATAATGTATTAATGCATGTTTTATTTGTGTTTTTATCATCGTTGGTTCCAAAGATATGACAATTAATAGATTTTAGTTGTTTCGGTGGAGGCCATTTTGGAATTTACCATTACAGGATTAATCGTTAAAAATCCAGCCTGGCAAACACCATATTTGGATTTAGGACATATTAATACATCTAGAAAACATGTTTGCCAGCCGTAAACACAAAATGCCTCCATGACTTTTTATAAGCACATTTCTTCAGATTCTGCCTAGTCTATAGTGGGTGTCTGGCAGAAAAGGCCATTGGGAGGATAACTGCTGCCTTGCGAGGTAAACACAGCGAACGCATTGAACCAACATTGGCTCACTGCTGGGTTAGCGTCACAGAACGTGGCCCAACATCAACATTGATTCAACCAAGAAGTTGTAAGTTCCTTGTTTCAACTATTCGTTTATGCTGGGCAGTTGCTGCGCAATTCTCAACAACGCTTTATTTTTGTCTTACTAGGTCCGTATATACATGTACATGTAGATACATTTTCCTGAAACTTTCAAGCCAAAACATGCCGCTGAAATTTGTTCAGATAATTAAATACCGTGGCCGAGACTTAGAAATCAAATAATTCTATTTCAGTGATGCCTATTTTCAAAATAGCAAGACAATCGTGAATAAACTTGTGGTGAGGGAAAATATAGAATTCACAAACATATAATCCGAGTTAATGACCAAGATGCGCGAATAAATATTCATAATCAAAGTACATGTACGTAATAAGAATAAAGTAAATGCTGACGATTTAAGACATAAAATAGGTGTTTCGTTATCAACCAGAGTGACAGAATTTGGGGGCTAATTTTTAAATGCAAGAGGGTTAGTGTAGTTAAAAACGATGTACATTTTTGTTTTGATTTTGAAAGATCGCGGAATAAATGGAGGCAGTCCGACTAGTTTATGGAGACATGATTTAAAGTTGGACAAGCGTGTGCGACGCTGGCCCAACGTTAAACCGAAATTGCATCTGGATCTGGTAGGTCATCTGGGTTTGTTTGGTCCACACTGAAAATGCAAGTACGGCAGCTTTTAGCTTAACATCGGCGGCACGAGAAAGCACGACAAAATAGAAACAAAATAGCGATTGAGTCGTGTGGTGTGAGTGAATAAATAAATATAATAATACTGATTCTGTAAACATCATTTGATCAATGTTGGCCCACCATCTGTGATGGTGGCCCAACATTTTCCCAGTTGAGTCAGCAATGGCAGTACACAGGCTCAGATAGATTTGAAATGCATACTTTCGTTCAGCGTTGTGTTTTCTGTTATTCCACCCTCGTTTGATCACAGGCTGTTGGGTTCAAAGGGTGCTCACCGAGCACCCTTTGGAACCAAGAGCCTCTGCGTTTGATTACACATTTTACCCGCTTTTGTAGTGATGACTACTTATTAGTTCACATTTAATTATTTTGTCACCTGGGGTTTAAATGGTCGTATCCGCCACTTCGAGAAGCTAGGGATATGACCCTTTATTACCAAAGTGACGTTCTTACATACACACATGCGCTCTGGCACAGGTGTGATCCGTATAAAGCCAAAATGCAACATCTCCTCACTTTAGAAGTAAGCAGATACTGCCTTTTGATTTTGCAGAGCAGATCTGTACTGCTAGCACAGCATGTATGCAGTCTCATCGGATGCATCACAAAATAATATTATAAAGAGTATAACATTTTACCCTATAAACATGATAAAAACAAGGTAAGTTACTTAACCAATCATGCTACATTTTTCACAAAGAGACACATCCAACGTGTCACAAATAATTATAATAATAATAATAACAATATTATGGAGAACAATGTATTTATAGGAAAATTATTATGTTAATCCTTAAATCTCTGAATTAAAAAAAATCTTGACCCACTTGAAGTCGTGGCTCGCTACCGCAACCCACAATTTCAAGTGGGTCAAAATGACTCATTATGTGTTCAATTTGGGACCAAACATTTGTAAATCTTGATGTTTAAACACTCATTTTATTCCCGATAACAGTGATTTAAACCGATAAAAAAGCAGATTAACCCTTTAAGTCCTCACGATGCATTAAAGCATTACATCCCTTGTAAACAGACTTAATTTTCCAACAACTAAGGGTTTTCTAATGATAATTTCAATGAAAATGGTTTACCAATTCACGGCAATTTTCTTTAATTTTTAAACCACATCAAATCATCTTCATCCACTACAAGTCGAGAATTGCGACAGCAATTCGCGGCTTGTAGTGGATGAAGATGACAATGGTAAATTCAGGCTTGAAAGGGTTAAAAACGACTATAGTCGTGCCTAGCGAAGTAAGGGTTATTTCAACACAAATCAGATTCTTTGAATCAGCTGTCTGTAACCCTTGTCATGCTAGGGCGCTCTTAAATTATGGACTTTTTAAACCAGAAATAAAATTAATAGAATACTTTCTGCCAGTTGCTGAGTCAGTCAAATGATTTAATTTGGAATATGTCTTTTTTCAAAAACATTTCATCGTCACATGAATGAAACATAATAGGTGATAGCTCAGCATGACAAGGGTTATGCCAGTCGTAAAACACATCTCAGTAAACGCAAGACATTTGTACAACATTTACACAATGTTGGACCAACGTCGAAGACGTTGTGCCGACGTTGTGTAAATGTTGTACAAATGTTTTGTGTTTGCTGAGACACTTAACGTCTCTGTGGGGTGCCGTATTTATTCATCCTAATAAAATTGTTATCTCCGGGAAGACATGAAGACGTTTCTTTGGCTTATGGCTTTTCGGGGATTATATTTGGATTTAACCCTTTAACCGCCGGTGCCGCATATATTCAGGTTTTCATTTTTTTTAACACATTAAGAACCACATATTAAAGATAAAATATGACATCAATCAGCAAGATTTGAAAACAGTTGACCTCCATTTTGTCAAATCTAAATAATTTTCACTCACTTGAAGTTGTGGATCGCGTTAGCGAGACACAACTTTAAGTGGGTGCAAATTCAGATTGAATAATTTGGCGGTTGAAGGGTTAAACATGTCATTGCTGAGAAATTCAGTCTATTGCCCAGCCAAGTGACACATGACTGAGGGGTGGTATTAATTACAAAGGTGCGATATGAATCAAATGTCTTAACCATAATCGTTTTCATAGAAAACCGGTGTCATTATTAACTTTTTAAATAAGTGGGGTATTTTCAGGGAATTTCAATAGGGCTTTAAATGTCGAAAGTGCAATTTTTAACCGCACATTATCAAAGAACACACAAAATACTATCCTTTAAATCCCAACCTGCTATTCAAGGCTGTATTTTGTGTGTGCCAGTGTGTAATAGCCTAATTTTCTGAGGGGGAGGGGGGTAATATAATCATGCCTTTTTAAATTGCTCCACTAATTATTGCTCTGATCACAATGGATCAGAATAACCTGTTACGATTGAAAACGTTTCGCTTCCAGAAGAAAAAAAAATATTGTAACACTGCTGTGACAACCGGCACAATGTTTGAGCGATAATTACCATACATGGTTATATAATTAAATAATTATAGCAAAATATAAGAGGGTTCATATTTTATTTCACTTGCTGTCGTTCTATGTAGATTTACGTAATGAAAGCAGGTACGTCATTTTCATTCATATCAATTCAGTAGTTGACACAGGTGAAAATATCTGTTTCTAGACCTCGACGAGCGCAGGGTCAATAAATAAAACATTAACTGTACAGAAAAAAATAGTCAGTGGCGAACATTAATTAATGACGATGAAGTACTGGCAAGTATCAATTACCTTGATGTATACTCAGCAGTAATTCAATTACACGTTGCAAACAAGAGAGGTTCCCTCTACGTTGGGCCATTGTCGGACCAGCGTCTGAAACACTGTGACGGCATTGGTACAACGGTGGTGGTTTTTTTCCCGGGATGACTGGCTATAAAATACGACGAATTATCACGATGTAGCGAGAGGGGGGACACGCTGATCTTTATGTTACAATCTAGGGTTCTGTAAAAATCGCTGGGACCACAGGAGAAACGACTGAGAAACAAATATAGTAACATCTTCATCGACACTGACTTTGTACAATGGAGTTGGCAAGAAGAAGGAGTAACGTCGACAAACCTGAATTTTCGTTTGGTATAAAGGGACACTACCGCCGCTGAGCAAAGGGCAGAAGTGGCAACTGCTCGCACGAGCAGTTGCCACTTTTTGCCCTTTGCTCGTCGGCACTCCAGCGAGGGCGTGTGCTATACTTTTGTTTCGGAATATTTGAAATCCGTGGTGCTGAGGGCACCGCCCTTGTCCGGGGTCATGCGCACCCTCGTGGACGTGGAGTAGGTCCTGAACCCTCCGTCGTTGTCGTCGCTCTCGTAGTCCGATTCCTCGGCGCCCAGCTGCTGGCTGCGCCGGCGGCCCGTCGGCGGCGTGCACGTCACGTAGATGCGGCGCACGGGGAACTTCCTGGCGATCCTCAGGAAATGGAAGATGATGGATCCCACCAGGTGGATGAGGATGATGAGGGTGACGGCCAGGATCACGCCGTAACCCGCCTTGAGGACCGCCCCGCGGACTGAGTCTATGTACGGGATCAGATCCTTGGCCAGCTGCTCAGAATAATGGGACGCGTGGAAGCCTGCAATCAGACGTAAACATGGTAGCGTCAGCAGAAAAAAATGTGAATCAGTAATAGTTAACAATGTTATTTTGTTATTTTTCTAGATCTGCTATTTCAGTTTCTGTTAAGAAACGGAAAGAACAGAAAAATATTATTACTATTACTAATTTTGTTTTTTAATATACGGTGGAAAGCAATAGTGACTGATATCCCTAAGTGATTTATAATTGTTTGATAAAAATATGTATATTTTATTTAATCAAAAACATGTAGGTGATATTTTTGCATTCGAAGAGACTTTAAAAGCGTCGCATGTACTAGACAATTTTTTCTGCACTTTTTCTTAAAATGCAATAATTGATATCTAACTTCCAGAATTCATCTTATAATATATACTAATTGAATGTTTGTTCAACATTGTTCTTCAACCAAATGGAGAAATTCAGCAGATACTGCGCTTTGACTCTTGCAGAGCATCATAGGCGTGATTAACATTTGAAGTGTTAAATTGCTCACCTGCGAAAAGTTTTGGCTGTACGGGGATGAAGTTACAGGGGAGCATTGGAATGTTAAGCATCGGCGGGATGACGTGAACCGGGCACGTCCAGTTCTCAGCCAGGCGCTTTGTCACCGCACACGCCTCGCGCAGATAGTTGTCCACAAGACGCTCTTGTTCTGAAAAGGAAAAGAACAATACCATGCGATATCAGGTCATTGTCTGTTTCAGTTTGGGAGAGAATGGATGCATTATCAAGTGTGGATTGAAATAACACATGCCCAATATGAATTTTATGTTATTAAATTATAAAATGTCAGTGGTCATTATGGTGCCTGGTCATCATAGTCGGAGATTTTCATTTTCATAAATATAAAAAATATCGTCATTTGAAACTGGATATTGCGTTAGCAATTCCATTTTCAATTGAATGAAACATGCTGAACACGACAATTATTAACCAACCTTGCTCAATTAATTTATTTAAATTTTCAACCACTGTGATCCACAACGTTGAAAATTACTCATATTTGTTTAATTTGAGACCAAACATTTACACATCCTGATGTTTAAACAGATTTCTATCTCTGAAACCACTACACTAGTGCCTCCCGCTCCATGCGTTCTTTGTTGGTCATGCAATATGCTTTTACACAACAGTATATTCTTGTGTCGGGCTCAAAAATATAATGTGAACAGGTACACAAGGTAATCTTTAGGTAAGTAGCTATTGCTTTTTAGCTTTTGACGGCAGTACTGTTTGCTTTGCATGGCAGAATGATTTGCTGGTGATCACCAGGTGGCGCAGTAGTCCTTATTTTTAAGTGGATCAGACGCCGCCTGGATCAGTCCTGTAGCATATGATCCACGCAATTCACGCGATGGAACCACCAGATGTCGCAGCGGTCATTCCAGATCCCCAGCGAACGCAACACATTTAACTATGTATTGTATCCCCTATATACGACGTTTGGTCAACATTCACCATGCATTAGGTCAATGCGTTTTGATCACTGGGAAGTGATTCACACACTGTAGAGATATCAGATGATATCGCAGCAAATCCGAGATGCTGACCCATTGCCGGGATGCCCTTCATAACGTTAGCTTAGCGTCACAGACATTTGCCCAACTTAATTGAGGAAATGACAGGATCATAGTAGTTTGACGTGAACAGCATTATTCAACGTCAGAGATGGACATCATATATGTGAATATGTCATTATAAAATATTTAAACCATAATAATTTGATCAAACAATGACGAATCGGTTATTACGGACTACCGCGATCCAAAACGTCAAGTGGGTGACAAATACTCCTATTATTTTGTTTAATTAGAGAGAAAACATTCCTAAATCTTGATTTTTAATTACTCATTAAACATCCCAATATCATTAATTTATTTGATAACATAACGGTAAACGACTATAATGTTGATTAGTAGGCCATAGGTTAACGAGTTGAAACTTTGACTTCACCGTTGCAATACTCACCGTGAAAATTACCCAGGTAATAGGCCTATAAATCACAAATTTATTTGAATCTAACTAACCACCCCCCCCCCCCCTCCCCATTTGTGTTTCATTTGTGAGATCTCGCATGCAAAGACAAACAGCAGTAAACGCCTACTTTTCAAGTAAGCGTTTACTGCTATTGGTCTTTGCATGGGAGAGATGGAATGATGGCACTCACCGCTATTGAAGAACTGCAGCATACTATGCAGATTAAGTAATTCTGACTTCATTTGGTTCTCGTATGTTTTCATGGCCACCTCGTTGAGGTGGCGCGCCTGGTCGATGAGGTAGGCGTTGGTTTGGTTCGCTTGAACGTCCAGACCGTGCATGAACACTCCAAACGCGCCCACATCCAGCAACAGATGAATGTTAAAGACATGGCATGCAGTCTGTATGACCACGTGAATGAGCACCACGAGAGCGGCCGAGATCAGCATCTTCGGCACACAGTTACTGAGTATGATTTTGGCCAGCGTGTGTTTGAATATCACTAAGTAGAGATTGTCTAGCAGCTCAGACGTGGAGCTCCAATTGTGCTGTGAGCTGGTGGCGTCCCCGCTGCCGGCGGCGGCGGCGCCCGACATGGGCGATCCCTGGTGCTTCCCAGGGACACTATAACCGGGAAGGGTATTGTCTGCAAAATGCACCTCCCTCTCGGCTCGCAAGCTTGTGTGCTCGCCACTAGTTCGCTGGTCTTGCGGCGTGTGCCGGCGCTGGTTACTCATTTTGTAACTCGACTTACCATTGGTCATCCCTTTGTGCAGGGAGTCAGCCGGAAACGTGACACTCTCCTCAAATCCTTTACACAATCTAGACGTGTTGATATAAGTATGGCTGAAACGATAGAGAAGCAAAACGGCATCCAAAATCAAGAAAATAATACGAAGTATATCGGTGTTTATCCCGTGGAGGAACTCCTTCATGTTGAACAGCTCCACCTCGTCTGAGTTGTGCGACTTGAGCGTGTACCTGTGCTGTTCAGCGTAGTGGGTACTTTGTAGTTTTGGCATATCTATGTCTAGTTCTTCCAGTATTTTGGGGGAGAAGAATCGGTCCTCATCCAGCTGGTGCATGGGCTTCCTGTAGCTCAGGTTGTGACGTACCTCAGCTGGCAGGTAGCAGTCTGGAGCCTTGTGGTCCACGTGTACACGAAGGAATGACGGCAGAGGTGGAAATAAACGGTCATATCTGGAAGAAAAACACTTAGTATGTGAATGTGAACAAACAGGCGAGAGCAACCTCTCCTCGTTATTGCGTTCAAGCAGGAATGGCGCCAGAGCTCAAGCAGGAATGGGGCCAGAGAGGGAAATAACCTGACTGTGTGGGAAATACACACAGAAAATAACTGCTTATTGAAAAGTATTCAGTTTTCACACAGTTGCTTGTAGAAAACGGCATCTCTAAACATGCAGTCAGACGAACAAAGCTATTTCCATTAACAGAGTAATAAAATAAATGAACAGGAAGGGTACATAGTGATGAGATCAGAGATCAGCAAACCCCCCCCCCCCCCCCTCCATATAGTATTGAGCCGAGTAAGCGAGAGGGTGACGTGACAATGAACATAGTGGCCAGTAAGATCACATGGTTGTGTCGTTATTGCTCACAGAGATCAACAGAGAGGAGTGAACAGCAAATACATCGCTGCAAAGAAACGACCATCTCTATCCTGTCGTGCAAAGGTAATATGACGACAGTACATCACACACAAACACACATACAATTGCACCATCTCGCTCCCGAGCATTCATCAAACACACACGTAAATTTACTTATACTGCCTGCCCTTACTTCAATGCTAGATACCAGAATTGAAAATGACAAATGAGGTCCAGTCAGCAACATCATCACATTTGACAAAATCAAGTAATTTTAACACAATTTACAAAAAAAATCTTAAGGGTGGTTTTCCCGCCAATAGTTATAAAGCAAGTTTCCTCAACAACCATCATTTGGTTAGGTTGAAGCGTATTTACTTTACACGAATAACGTTCAGTTGATCAGCCGAGTCTATGTTAAGTGGGAATTACTTTCATAGTTCCAGTTTGAAATCACCAAAATGCTAAAAACACATTAATTATTTGGAAGCTTATGCAATATACCAAACATATTTGATGCAACAAAAAATCAATTCATTTTCAACAGTAACCTCAATAAATAGATCTAATTGATCACACAAACAAACGTTTACAACAACTAGATCCATATATTTTAACCTGTTAAAATAAAACCCTTGTACCTTTATTCTTAAATAATATATATTTAAATCAATGATGTGGCAGGGAAGGTTATTCAAAACTTTATCCATCAGATTCTCACTAAGTCTCACAAATTTCTAAAATGAACCAACGATTACCTCTCCCAGAACTGTATCGGCCAGAGTTGCACCTGTTCTGCCTCCTCTATTTCTAGGAAGGAGCCGAAATCAATCTCGGGTCCGGTGAGCGTGAGATCGGGATCAGCAGTCCACCAGAGGGCGCGCTGTCTCGCCTCGGATACCTTGCTCCTGTTTGAAACAAAATACCGATGCTGCTTCATATTTTACTATTGTGGACAGTGTTTTAGTGGCCGTCAAACTTCACCGGATGGTCAATTTATTTTTCTTATTTACAATGGCTTCTGTAGTTGTGTCACATTTATTTGCAGCGATGGCGACGGTTTTTGGTATGTGGTGTCTCCAGCTTCACCTCTCACAACTTCACGTAGTTAAAAATACTCAGAAACACTTGTTTAATTTCAGAATTGCATTTTTTGCTGATTTAACACAAAACTAAATGAACATACTGAAAAACGTGTGATATGTGCGACGGTACACTGAAACACTAGACAAATTGATTCAATCATATTTATCGCCTTATTTTTCTAGTTCTCATATTTAATGGTAATGAAATTTGCTTTGAAATATCACACTATGAAGATTAATAAACAAGACTAAAAATCAACAAAAAATAACATAAAAAGATCCACAATTAAATTAATATTGAGCTTGAATATTGTCACTTACTTGTTGAACATTTTCTGTGGGAAACTGTACCAGTCACTTTTGTACATCGTTTTCAAATAATGTCGATAATGGGAAAGATACGAATGGATGGTGCCATCGAATGTTGATTTATACTTGCTTTTAAAGTTAATGAGGTATTTCTTGTACTGTTTGAGTAATACATCTGCTCTCTGTCTCATGTAGAAGCTGATAGAGGACTGGTCACCGTGCATCTCCAGCAGGTGTTGGTTCGCTGTGATATTGTCCATCTCGTAAGCCATCCCGTCAAACAGCTCAGCTATGTAGTGACTACACGCACCCTGCTTCATGGTGACAAGCTCTGATTGCCTGAGCAGCTCGTCCCTGCCGTACTTCTGTAGATCAGCGGACAGTTGCAGACTCTGGTTATACTTGTCTTTCTGGTACTCTCCCGCCTTGCCCACCCACACCAAGTCCCCCTCCACGATCATCATCACTATGGCGAAGAAGACGGTGAAGGTGAACACCAGACTGTAGATGAGCCTGAGGAAGATGTATATGCCGATGAAGATCACTTGTCCCTGATCCAGATGAGCCGTAGACAGACAGGACGTGTCCGCAGGGTGTGGCTGGTTGGGAGGCTCCATGTAGATGTTCTTATCCACCGCCAGCTGCTCCTGGGTGATGCACGCGTTCTTACGCTGATGTGAGGTCTCTATGTAGACGTAAGCAATGATGAACACCACCAGTACGGAGGCGGTGATACCTCCTATAACAGCGAAGAAAGCCGAGGACCCCTTAGCAGGCTGGATCAGAATCAAAGCTTCAGGCTGCTGCTCCACTCTCTGCTGCTCAAATAACATCTGTGTCAAGTAAAGGTCATAACTTTTGACTGAGTCCTCCAGGTGGATGTCAAACGTCTTATCAGGAAGTTGACCTTTGTTGGGGACTTTGAAGGTGAGGTTGAATTCTTTGGAAGGACACAGAATAAGCAGGTCGTGCTTGAACACTTCTTCCAGCTGCAGACGGTCGTTGATGGTAACTCCCACATACCCAGGACAATTGGAGAGTTTGCCTGTAAAAAAAATCGGCGAACGTGTGAGTAAATATTGAATTAAATACATTCGCTAGCATATTGACTTTTTTATGTCGCGAAATGTAAAACAGTAGGACAAAGAAATATTCGAATGAGGTTAATGTCTCCTTCAGCCGCGCTTTTATATTAGGCAGTTGAAGTTGAATAAAACAAATGTTTCCAAAATGTTTCCAAATGTCCCTGGCCATAACTTACCATAAAGATATATATTCCATATACGTCTGTTGTTGACACTGTCTAGTCGAGCAGTGAGATGTTCTCTCAAAAGGCGAGGCCCCTTATCACGGAAATAGAACGGCAGGATAGACATATTGCCTGTAAAAGAAAACATATTATAAATACGCTTGAAATAACATATTAAAACAATAACATCTTACCTTGGACATCATTCTGTCATGCAATAAGTATAGCATGGTAATTACTAAGAGTAAAGGGTATTAAACATCTACATGAATTTTATTATTTCATCGACATCCCGAAGACAAACAAAAGTGAGCGGTTTCAAACCTTACAGTGCAGGGATCAACTTTAGACGTCAGAATCTGACGGACGTCTAAATTCCACCCCCGTACTGTAAGAGTAAACATATTTATAATGGCCGTAGACCCATAGCAGAGGTATTCAAATGAAGCAGGGAGACATTTATGCTGATTTCAAATTGAAAAATCCCTTTGGTTTTTATTTATTATACGGAAGATAAATGAGCAGATGGTACTGCTTGACTTTGCATAACAATACACTATAGTACAATATTTGACATGCTCATCATGGCATCTCACCTGGTATGGTAGATCGGATAAAAGGCTGGTTTTCCGTAGATTTTAGCAGATACTTGTAGGGCGCCCCGACGGACTGTATGCTCACTGTCACAGGCTGCGCCTCGGGCATGTACTGTGGCTGCACGTGTTTGAACTTGGTGATATTCTTGTCGCACATGCCCTGCTTCTTCCAGTTGGAAGTGCTGTAGTCGAACGGCCTTTCAAACTGGGTGGACGCCACGAGTATCTTGGGGGAGACCTCGTGAACCACCACCCGCTTCCTCTTGTAGTCTGCAGCCGTCTTCAGGTTGTGCAGCGTGTAGTTGAACTTCTTGTCTTCCGTGTCTTTGCCTATGAGGATGAACTCCTGGTTCAGGTCCAGCCCTGAGCTGTGTTCCATGGTGATATAGTCGGTGATGTACTCCCCGTGTCCTTGGTAGTCCAGATCTCCGGCATAAACCGTCTTGTAAACAGGCTCTGTCTTGAACGACGTACCGGGTACCTCTATGCTGTAGAACAACTCGTAAAGGACCTTGGGCTGGCGATGTTTGATGTGGCATTTGAATTCCTCTTTGATATTCTGGTAGACAGGCTGGATTGTGTAACGGTAAGCATCACCTTTATTGGTAAAATATACAAACATAGAATTATTACTTGGTTGATCACGCCATTCTACACCGATATCAAAATATTCAAGAAGACACATTTGTAGGCATTGGCCTAAACTGCCGTGCAAAGCCAAAATGCATTATATGCTTACTTTACAAATGAGCAGATACTCCTTTCGGCTATGCAGAGCAGTATAGTATAAACTTATCCAGAGGATGGTGAGATCAATCATTGAGACAGCGTTCCAGACACGCTATAGGCTATGTCGGAAACGGAGATTGTGACAATCGTAGAATCTTTATTATGAGTGAGCGGGAGAAAAAGTTTACCATTTCTCTGTAAACATAGATAATTATACGTGTTGGAAATAAGCATAAAGGTCAGGAAGAGCGTACCGGTGTGGGAATTATGGTTACATTTGACAAACCCAGCCAAGCAAACATGATAAGTTAGCCCAATTCTGAATCAATGTTAGGTGAACGTCTTATGTTTGCAGGGCTGCAATTGAATAAAATTGGTGTCATAGGCCTAATCTCGGCATTTGCACTCCACTCGCTAGACTTGTGAGTATTGCGTCGTCGGGGTTAAAGGAGCAGTCCACTGTGTTACAGTACCAACAATAATAGTCCACTGTTTACCACTGTGTACCAACAAATTACTAAAATTTGTTTAATTTGAGACCAAACATTTGAAAATCTGATGTCTGTAGTCGTGCCTAGCAGTAAAAGGGTTAAAACTCGGCACGTCGTGATCATGTTGATGGTGATGGATTATGCCATATTTTATTCAATGAATTTAATGTAAAATGTGTTGTGTATTTCAACCGATCAAATCACTGATATTGAGAATGAAATGAGTGTTTAACCCTTAAAGCCATGAATCCTTTTTATAAAATCCATGGAGACCAGTGGTTTTTTTTCATTTTGAAATCATAATAAAACCTTCGTTAGCTCTTTCTGATTCATTTGAATACCTATGTTACGGGTCTAAGGTCATTATAAAGATTTTTACTCTACATCCTACAGCGCGTGGACCGACTTTAGTCTGACGTCTACAGACGTCTACAGACGTCAGATTCTGATGACTAAAGTCGGTCCGCGCGCTGTAAGGGTGAAGCATCAAGAATTACAAATGTCAGTTTGGTCTCCAATTGAACAAATATGGGACATTTTCAACCACCTTAGGTGAGTTAAAAGTGTAAATATTTAATTTAGTGCTTTAATGGTCAAAGATTTAAATCTAATAATGGCCATCTTCATACACAATAAGTATGCTATTATAATTCTACTCTGTATAACAATTTATTGTAATTTACGGGCCTATCCCAGCAAACACGAGATTTTGGGCCAATGTGGGTTTAATGCTGGGTCACCGTCTGTGACGCTGGCTCAACATTAAATCAATAATGGCTCAACGTCTCGTGTCTGCTGGGATATGTTAAAGCTGACAGTAAAACATGATCATTTTTACACGATTTTTTTACTGAAATGTACTGAGAATGTGGTAACAGATGTATATTATAATCTTCTGAAGAGTTTTACATAGTTTTATATTCAGTTTATTGAATAATTTGTGCCCTGCAAAAGCACATACGGGCAGTAATACAAATACTTCCGTAAAATGTGCACCCACACAGGCTCACCAGGTGGCGTTGCATTAGAAGTCAACAGAACAGCACTCGCCAGACGGAGCTGCATGCCAGATATTTCAACAGCTACTGTTTCCAAAAACGACGATGCGAGACGAAACACTGATCTATTTGGTATTCTAAATTTTGTACATATATACAACCATCACCTCAAAAGGTCGTTATTTTTTCGAAATGTATTATTTCAGTAGATTTGATAGCCGTGTCAGTGCTTCGCGATTCATAAACTGAAAGATATACTGATCATTTTTTTTAATTATTGAAATTACAATAATTTACATTGAGGCGGCTGCAGCGGAAATCGCATCTCAGGTGGAATCAAACGGCCAAAAATATAGGGTGTTAATCGTCAAACCACCAAGCACGACTAACTGCTTTGCGAAACCAAAAAATAAGTTTCTCATCACAGTTATTGGGAATGAAATGGGCGTTTAAGTATCGAGGTTTGCAATTTTTTTGTCCCAAATTAAACAAATATGTGTAATTTCCACCCACTCGAAGGTGTGGCTAGCGGTAGCGAGATAGAACTGCAAGTGGTGAATATATATATATATTTTAATGTAGCCCTTTAAGTGTTAAGATGAGTCTGGAATTTAATATTGCACGGCATGTTTTTAAAGGGCGATTTTTTTACATTGTGTGTCTTCTGTTTGTTTGTGTCGTTTTCATTCTAAAAAGTAGGGAGAAATGTGACGTTGTACCACCCCAGCAAACACGAGACATCGACCGAATATTGTACCAATGTTGAGCCAGCGTCTTAGACGGTGGACCAACATTGGTACAACATTCGGTCGATGTCTAGTGTTTGCTGGGAGAGTTACATTTAAGCCTAATAATGCCTGGAGGCATTTAATGTGGTCATTTTATCAGTGCAGAAATGTTCTCTTACGCTTTCTAGGCCAAATGAGATATCGCCAGAAAGGTGACGCCACGTTAACACAGCCCCCCCCCCCCGACAATGTTTTACCAACCAGTCTATTTTTAAGCTGAAAAGACGACGTGTAAGGTTGTCATCCCAGTGTACCGATATTCGTGACATCTACATGTGACGAACATTGGTACACTGGAATGACAACATTATATTTCTTCTGTTCAGCTGAAAGTTTACAGACTGAAAGTATGCGATTTAAAGGCAGGGTCTTCCCATTCAGCCAATCAGACTGTCCTGTCCTGTACATGGCATCAGTTTCCACAAATGATCCCTACAGTTTACCATCCCTACTAACTATACGGATAGAAGTATTTAAACATATGGATGGACATGGCACCTGAATTTGAAACAGTTATTACAAAACCGATGTGGCCTATCACCCAGATCACCGTATAACCATTACGTAATCAGGCTATATCTCATTTGAATTACTTTCAGGAATTTGTTGGAATGATTATTTACACCTGCTTCATGTGTGATCATACGCAGGCTAATCAGCTGATATTCGATTATACACCTAATTACACTTTCTGGATTTCTAGAATGGAGATTTGCTGATATGGATGACATACGTATAACCTATAACCCTTAAAGCGCCGAATTATTTAATTGGAATTTTTAAACACCTGAATTTGTGTCTAGCTGACGCGATTCACAACTTCATATGAGTGAAAATTACGTATATATATATATACACTTTGTATCTCAACATATGCCAATTTTACGCACTTTTCGCTTATAAATCTTATTTTTATGATAACCGAACAGATATATTAAAAACGGCCACAGACGAGATTCGAACTTCAACCTTTACAGCGCGGGGATGTAGACGTCATATTCTGACGTCTAAAGTCTATCCCCGCACTGTTAGAGTAAAGATACATATATATATAACCCTTTAAGCGCCAAATTATTTAATTGGAATTTTTACCCACCTGAATTTGTGTCTCGCTGACGCGATCCACAACTTCAAATGAGTGAAAATTATCAACATTGACGATATAAAGATCAAAGATTTTGAAATCTTGCTGATTGACGTCACGTTGTATGTTGACATACTCGCGAGCTGGTATTTGATGTGCTAATAAAAATGAAAAACAAATATAATCGGCGGCTAAAGAGGTAAACTCATTAGAAAGCATCGCTATTCATCTTCACGTTTTCCGTGATCTACAAGCGAAAACGCGTTTCTAAAAATACACAATAATATCGTTCCCTTGGATATTGAAGGGTGTATCTGCCACTTTGCTTTATTTGCAGATGATTGTAAAGCATTCCAACATATTACAATTCAAAATTATTGTTATGATTTTCAAAAAAACATTGATAGCTTTTATTTCTGGTCTAAAAAGTGGCTGATGAATTTCAATGTATTAAAATGTCATGTTATTACTATCACCAATAAAAAAGATCCTGCACTTTTTTGTTATAAGATGAATGATGTGCCACTTAAACCTGTAACTGAATTGGTTGACCTTGGAATTGATGTTGATTCGACTCTATCTTGGAGTCGTCATATACACAAAATTGTTAACAAAGCTAATAATAGTTTATGTGGTCTGATAAAGCGAACACTGGGATGGCATGCTCCCCAGCAGACAAAATATTATGTTACATTGTGCCTTAGCTTGGCCGCTACTAGAGTACCGTACCCCACTATGGAGCGGAACAAGTTTCACTAATGTGCGTCCAAAGGTCAATAACTAGATATATATGTAATTTTTCAGCCGATGGCTACAAGGAACGACTCATAAAATGTAACAGTTCACCATTAACAATGAGACGAGAACGAAAGGACTTATTATTTTTTTGTAAGTGCCCAAGAGGAATTTATGAAATTGATATAACAAATTATGTAACTTTTTCAAATAGAATTCTTGATCGCTGTACCAGGACCTCTAGGGACGAAGGCTTTCTAATGAAAGTATCTTTCTGCAAAGGGCGGGGGCTCTAGGGTAGTGGTTAGCACCGCTGCCCTTCACGTTCGGGGTTCGGTTCCCGGTCTCGTCGGTTTTAAAAAAACAAAAATGTTTCTTCTCCATCCACGTTTGAAACTCAGTATTGTGGGGAGCCTCCTTGACCGAGAGGTAGCGTGCTCGGCCTCAGACAGCCAGGGCTCGAATTTCGATCCTGTGTTTGGAGGACAGTGTCATCTCATTCATCTCACCATCCTCAGGAGGTTCTCCTGACCCAGTTTAGCCTATATGTGCACAAAGGTGGCCTAAAGCCCGATTCATTTAATTTTTTTTCTTTCTGCAAAACTGAAAGTTTTAGAAAGTTATTTTAGCCGAGTTGTTGATGGAATTCTTTACCACAAAATGTCAGATCAGCTGTAGATACAAAAACATTTATTAAGAAAAGATCAAATCCTGAATATCTATTTAACTTAACATATTCAGGAAACAGCGCTTTGTTGCTCAATGTTTTTATGTCGTTTCTGTTCTAACTGTAGGTTACGTTTAAATTGACTTGCGACATTTTACTTCGCTTCTTTTATATATTTTATGAAGTAATATAATTATGTAGATATTTTGAAATATATCATTATTTTAACAGGTGGGTGGCTACCAGAAAAGGTATCATTGTTTAGCTACTCTCTTATATTCCGTCTATACATACATTTACATTTACATTGTATCTTTTATTACTATTATATTCATTGAAGTACATCATCAATGTCAGTTTTCAAATCATATATGTAACATGTGCAAGTGCATTGAATAAAGTCATTACTATTACTTTGATACACCCTTTCATATACAAGGGGATGATTATGACATTCCACTTACCCATAGCGCACTCCACTGGGGCCTTTGTACACTCTGGACTGGTGTCCATTTTACAATCAGGCAGGGTGTAGCAGTCGATCTGACAGCACTTCTGCTCGTAAGAGGCTGCAAGATTGACACAAGTTAAAGGTATTAATGAAAAACAGTGTAATCAAATAATATTATATAGCAGCCAACTGTATCTTTATCGAAGGTACACCAACGGCATCTTGATGTATATATCCCTTCTAATGTAAATTACACCGTTAATTTGTGTATTTTTTATATATATGAAGTAATCCTACTTTTGAAGCTTTTTGTCGGGCATTTTTTAAAGCATTTTTAGCCAAAAACATATAGTAGATAAGTGTATGTGTCACATCAAAGAGTTACACGTATCAAAGATTACTTCTGATGACACATACCTCAGATGAATATCATTGAAGGTATAATCACATGAATGACTCAGAGAGGTAGTGCGATCTAAGTCTAAATTCATTTTTTATGATTGTGCCATTTTTGAAAAGTTGAATATATAGGAAATAATATATTACAATATCTGATCCAGTCGTATCAATTAACAAAAGGATTTGTTGCATTTTCAAAAGGAGAATTTTACAGCAAAGTGATCAAAGTTTATGGCACGTCAATCATTACCGAACCACGATGTTGCATCATGACCAGATTACTGACTAATATGAATACATCTATCGGCATTTGATAAATGTATTAATTATATTGAATAAACTAAAAAAATTAAATACCGGGAAAATGGGTTTTGCGACATCAATAACACTATGCTTATTAGTAAAGATGAATATTAAACACAAATACATAACATAAACTTTTCATTATTGGCATAATACAGTAATTGAAA
The DNA here is from genome assembly GCA_964017125.1 of Flabesymbios commensalis. Taxonomy (NCBI): domain Eukaryota; kingdom Metazoa; phylum Annelida; class Polychaeta; order Terebellida; family Flabelligeridae; genus Flabesymbios; species Flabesymbios commensalis. The sequence continues at coordinate 44,796,692 of OZ024916.1, read as the reverse complement.
ACGAAATATAGAACTATATGCTTATTTTATTGCAGATGGCACGAGCAGTATAGTGTTGGTAGAAATTGCCGATTTAAGGACAGCTATCCCAGACAACAAAATTGGAGACCCAGTGCTAGTTTGACGTTGGTGCACCGCCTTCGATGACAGCCCCGCATTACCACGCGTTTCGTGTTAACTGTGTTGTTAGGTGCCACAGAAGCAAACAAACCTAGAAGCCACAGGATGAGTTAAGGTTGGACCAGACCTACCCACTTGCTAAGTCAGCAAAATATTAAAAAGAAAGTTGCAGTCAATTCTACTTGTTGAAGGCATGATTGTGTCAGTTATTGTTCACTCTCACTTTGCGATTAAACTATTCTAATTCTTCATCTACTACAAGCCGCGAATTGCTGTCGTAATTAACAACTTGTAGTGGACGAAGATGGCTTGACGTGGGTGGCAAATAAGCAATACAATTGTCATTATTAAAACCCAAATGTGTAGGAAATTAAGTTATTCTTCAGCGTGATACAGCGTAAGGGTTTAAAGGGTTAACTGTTTGTTGTTTGTTTGTTTGCCTGTTTGTGTGCCTGTTTTTTTTTTATTTGTTTGCCTGTTTGTTTGTTTGTTTGTTTGTTTGTTTGTTTGTTTGTTTGTTTGTATGTTTGTTTGTTTGTTTGTTTGTTTGTTCACTTGTTGTTCACTTGTTTGTTCACTTGTTTGTTTATTTACTATTTAATAGTTACTTAGTTTGCTTGTGTGCTCACTTGCTTGTTTGTGTGTTAGTTAGTTTGTTAGTTTGTCTATTTGTTTGTATGACTGTTTGTTTGTTTGTTTGTCTTTTTGTTTACTTGTTTGTTTGTTTGTTTGTTTGTTTGTTTGTTTGTTTGTTTGTTTGCTTGTTTGTTTGTTTGTTTGGTTGTTTGTTTGTTTGTTTGTTTGCGTGTTACGTACTTAATTTGTTTGTTTGTTTGTTTGTTTGTTTGTTTGTTTGTTTGTTTGTTTGTTTGTTTGTTTGTTTGTTTGTTTGTTTGTTTGTTTGTTTGTTTGCGTGTTACGTACTTAATTTGTTTGTTTGTTTGTTTGTTTGTTTGTTTGTTTGTTTGTTTGTTTGTTTGTTTGTTTGTTTGTTTGTTTGTTTGTTTGTTTGTTTGTTTGTTTGTTTGTTTGTTTGTTTGTTTGTTTGTTTGCTTGTTTGTTTTTTGTCTGTTTGTTTGTTTGTTTGTTTGTTTGTTTGCTTACCTGTTTGTCTGCTTGTTTGTTTGTTTGTTTACCTGTTTGTCTGCTTGTTTGTTTTTTTGCGTTTGTTTGTTTGTTTGTTTGTTTGTTTGTTTACCTCGTGTTTGGCAGCCAGATGAGGACTGGGCTAAGCACTGCTTACACCTCTGATCAGAGTTTTTGCAGCGCTTGGATTTGAACTTGATGTGCCTCTCCTGACTGTAGGTTTGGTTGAACACGTCTGTTAGCAGCTTCATCATCTCTGTGCAGACTATGCTGTTCTCGTTCATCCTCAGCTTGTCCGGGAAGGTGCCCTAGAACATGGATCATGCAACAGCTGACCACCACTGACCCCTGAGCCAGCGGACACACATAATCAGGTGACTAAAAGAATGTCAAGTCAGGCAGCCACAGACACGTAAGAAAACGAGGTCACTGACGCTGATGCATTGTCAGTGACGTCGCTGGCAACGTAAGGTACAACTACAAGTATTTACATCAATACTAGTTATTGACAGTCCAATCTGCAGACCGGATTGTCAATGGGGGAACTGACAAAGATTACCATCACTTCAATAGAGTGTGCATATGCCAGTAAACTGGAGACGTTTACCCAATGTGGTTAGAATGTTGGTTCAACCGCCCAGCAAGCACAACACATTTGCATAACATTTATACAACGTTGGGCCAGCGTCGAAGACGTTGGGCCGACGTTGTATAAATATTACGCAAGTGTTTTGTGTTTGCTAGGCGGTGGCCCAGCATTAAAGCCATATGAGGTCGATTTCCCCGGTTTTCTGAGATTCAGTTGAATAAGAGAAGGGTAGATTTGTCCTGTTCATATGTAATAGATTATTTGGATTGTGAACATTACTGTTTTGAATTAGAAACATTATTTTAATAAAATATAAATTGATTAATAAATTATTAGTATGATATCATTAATAAATATGTTTTCATCTACCTTTTCATTATAAAAATAATCATATAGCTCTTTAATTTCGAACTACCATTTGTGTCTAAACCATTATTCAAAGCTTTGTGAGCATTATTAAGATATTGTGGAGTGTTTTCTCAAATAAGGTTTACAAAAAAACTTGTGTTTGATAAATAATAGGCTATATCGTTATAGATAAAATAGTATAAGCAGTTTAAACAAATCATTACATTCACACAAGTTTTGTTCAGTGATAATAATACTCAGTTTTTAATTTGCATATGAAATAAATGAATCAGAACGATGTATTTTACAGTAGTAAACATATCTATAGGTAGGTTAAAAATTGTTAATAATGATATAGATTTAGCATTTTTAAGTAATTATAGCAAAAATATAATGTAAATACTTAAGTTAATAGTTATATTTTTTTATTGTGATACAGTAAAATTTGGTGGGTTATACTATTAACTACAGACACCAAACGTGTACACTAGCCCCATCACAAACAAACAACATAGTCATCTATTTTACCATATACTATAGGCCAGGTGCTAATTAACATTAGTACGTTTCATTTATAGTAGTCCAATTTTTAACTTAATACAGTGTTCTATGAAGTTTTTGTTACCAATCGTTACCGTCTTGTTTGACATTTCTTAATTTTATTTGCGTCTGCGTTTTACTTTGTGTCACTACTGACGTTGTAGTGCATCACATACGTATGGCCCCCTACTACTATTTTTGTAAACCGAATTAAAAGTTCATTGCCATCCGTAGTGATGGTGGACAGGTCGATACAACAATTTCATATTTTACAATGCAAACTACGAAACAAATGTGTATTTTACCTGTTATTATGTGACATGTACACATTATGTACATCATCCCATCTTACTATCACGACAGGTCTGGCTCGTTTGCCCACTAATCACAACTCGCCCCCATGGATATGAAAGGGTGTATCTGCCACTTTGCAAAGTGGCAGATACACCCTTTTATATCCAAGGGGACACACTATTGTCGTCTTTAATCCGTTTTATTAACTGACTATATCAGTAGAACGAGATGAGTGTTTAATCACGTTGTTTAAATACAGATTTTCAAAAGTGTGGTCTCAAATTGAATAAGTAATAATTTTCACCCACCTGAAATTGTGGGCAGAGGTAGAGAGACACAACTTCAAGTGGGTGAAAATGTAAATACATTGCCTTAGAAGGTTAAGAGTAAACATGGAAATGAACCAGACCACTATGTGAAATTAGGGTGGGACGATGTCAAATGATAGACAATCAAATCGAAACAAAATTGAAGAAATTGAAATTGTAAATGTAATATAATTAATGCCACTGTGCAGACGAGTTTCAGCAAACGTAAAAGTATGCCTACAATTATGAATATAATTTTTTTTCCAAATTACATGTACAGTATGTAATGGTTTGCAAACTTATCTTTCATATTAAATCGCTGGTTACATTTTAATACCTATAATCAATTAATTAAGTTTCTGATTCCACGTTTGCTATTTCAAAGCACTAGCTTAACTGTTCCTTGACCTTCATCATTTAACTAACATTAAATGTTTTATGCGAGCTGCACTCATATTAGAAGATGATATCAATGTATCGGATTCAATACCTTTTTGATTGAATTTGTCGAGTTTGTATCTTTATCATAACCATATGCTTCACCTTTTTCCCGTGCAGCCACTATTTATTTCATTGAACCTAACTATTTAAGTATATATTTAGAAAGAGTACTACAAATCAGTTATTATTCGGTGTATTAGTTTGGTGAATGTGTTTGTTTCTGACTGGCACAACATTATTTCCTGGCATGCCCAGGCTGCATGCAACGGTAGGAGTCAGGCCGACTATGGTGGAGAGGTCTAACTGACGAGTTCTATATGATGGATGTGAGGTGACAGCATACGTTGCCAGGCAGGCAGGTGACGGCTTAATATGGCGGTGTCCAGACACTAAGCGCCCATGCAGCATGCAGTACTGTCCTGCAATGGCCACCAGAAGCAACTGTTCTCTTGCTGATGGCTGCCCTTGCAAGATGGTGCAGTGCAATGCCAAACATCAGCAACTGCCCACTTGAAAAGTAAGCAGTCGCTGCTGTTGCCTTTGCACGGCAGAGAAGAGGAGTGTAGTCAGCTTATCTTTTGGATGTTACGCCCATGCAGTGAGACGTCACGCTCACACAATCTCTCATTCATGAGGTCACACACCACTCTTATAACTAGGCTACTATCAGATAAGCCACACTCTTTGTGACACGTACGTTAGAGCTGCCACAGATTACCGAAATCAGTATTGCCTCTGTTGTTTTGCCATCGATGATTTTTCATCGTGAAGCTTAGTGTGGCTTCATTCGACACTGATGCCTCTCCCGTGGAGTTACTGGGGAGCCTCACTCGTGTCGAGTGAATTTTTAGAAGGATCACATCTAAGCTGTTTTAATAACAACAGGAGACTTTTTGAAATCATGATGACATTTCAACGCTGTGGAGTTACTGATTGAAAAATAAGTCCTTTTTTGCAATTGTAGTCCCAGATTTCATCGTCAATTTTATCAAAATATTCCGCTGAGTAAAATCAAATGAGTTGGCAAATTGTTGCTGATTTTTGCTGATCTGTAGCAACCCTGATGATAGCATCGACAGTGTATGGTTATCTCTACCCATCTATACGCAGGACACATTCTGGGGGAAGACTGGCAAATTGTAACTCAGGATACAAAAACAGTTTATGCCTAAGTTAATGGATTTTTCGCGTCATGGCACGTTTTATAGGGGATATCATCAAATTTGTTTTAGGCTTTACTAGCCTGTCACCAGTCTTTGATAGCATTACTTAAAAATATAACCGCAAAGGCAGCTTGATGCTGCTTGTCAATTGAATCAAAAGTACGAAATCATTATTGTCCAATTATCTTTTAATATTGTTATTAACATTACATGAAATATATTTTTTAAGTCTTATTTTGTTTCTATCTCAGACATACAGACCTTTCATTCTTCATATATAATTTACACTCAATCGTACACAATACAACGATTTAAAGAGCACACAGAAACTTTAGCATCAAATGATCTTTTTAATGGCACAGCAGTATCGTAGTAATTAATTTGATTGAAAAGATCATTTCACGCAGAAGAAATGCATCAGATTTTCATGTGCGACTTTGACTGTGAAGAAATTGAAACATTTACAAATTGTTTTACTACTCTAACATTATTAAATATTGTTTTTTCGAGGTAAGCTGTCAAGCAAACACAAACACAAAACATTTCTATAACATTTATACAACGTCGGCCCAACGTTTTGTCCAGCATTGTATAAATGTTATACAAAGGTTTTGTGTTTGCTGGGTAGGACAATATCCTAAAATGATTTAGTACTACGGATTAGAAAATGACTGATGCATATCCTTGCACATAGTATAAACGACACGTTCACAGTAATGACTCAGAGTAGGCCATTCAGAATGGTGTCAAATGCAAACGAAACGTTCACTACTTCCATTACGGATACCAAATCCTGCTATCTACAAAATATACATGTTATATATCTATGTAAAATGAAAACAGAAGAAAATGTGTTCGTAGAAATGAAGAGTAAAAATAAATCATAGATAAGGCTGGACGAGCTGGTAACGGTGAAGTCATGCTAGTGAAATGAACTGAAGAGTGAAGGTGGTCTACGTAACAGATTGCATGGTAATTTTGTTGGTGGTGTCACCGCTCGCCTCCTGAAACTAATGTTTGTTGCTGAATTGACTATAGAACAGAACAGCACCAGTGGGGATATGAGTGGATGATGAAAATACACACATAGACACAACAGAGGCAGAGGCAACGCAGATAGAGAGAATGGGGGAACATGGGAGTAGCGTGTTCTCAAACAACGCGTGGAGGAGTGCAAAAGAAAACAACTGAGGTACACAGTGGGCATGTCAAACTAGAGGGTCCAGACTGTTCAAACATCCAGTTCTGCAGCTCTACACGACAGATTCAGAGATGTATCATTTACATTTACATACGCTCCCTCCTTCTCCTCATCATGCAACATCACATCGGGTACGTATGGTCATGCTCACATGCTGGCTATCGCAGCAGGGTGCAACAAGTCTGCTACTAAGGCACCAAGAGGGCCTCTCGAGGTCCTTTGTTGCCACAGAAGCTATTGCAGCTGCAGTGGTGACTGTTGAAGAGGTGACCTTTCTTGAATTTTTGAAGGCACAGCGGACACCAGCCGCTGCACTGCTTTTCAAAGGCAAACGACCCTAACCTGTTTACTTGGAAGTGATACCTCGGTCAACCTTAAAAGCGCTACATTAAAAATTAAAATTTAAGACCAAACATTTTTAAATCTTGATGTTTAAGCACACATTTCATACCCAGTATGAGTGCTTTAACCTGCTAGTAAAACAGATTAAAACGACTATACGGGTAGAGGGTAAAATAACTCGTTCGAACGCGAAATGGTCAGGGAATCGTAAGTACAGCGTTCGTACGGGTCATTGTGATAAGAGGTATAAGCAGTCACTGTCATTAGCCTTGGCTGTATTGTGCAAAACCAAAGACAGTAACTGCTTACTTTCTAAGTGAGAAGTTATTGCCGTTTGCCCTTGCTCTGCAGTACAAAGACAAACTACAGTATCTGCTTCCTTTCTATATGAAAAGTTACAGGCGTTTGTCTTAACAAAGCAGCATCTGGGCACGTACTCTCGTACAAGTTACGATATTTCGTAGGCTTCGGGTTGGTCGATGGCCATCGCGACCGATCCGAATCCTACGGTATATCGTAACCTGTACGAGAGTACGGCCCTTGCATCAGGGCCTGATCAGTTCCCTCCTGGGTGGGTTGTCTGGGTACATCATGCCTCGTCATGCTAGATCAGATCAGGTAGAGGACCACCGTAAAGCAATGAGCATGCTGCCTGGCCGCAACACAAACAACTCTAACAGTAGTCTAGGCATGCGGGCATTCAATGATATACATAAAGAACAGAGATAACACGATGGCGTCCGGCATGCTGGAATGAACAGGTCTGTCCGGGGTGAGACTGACCACTTTAGATAGCCATAGAGAAGCATATATAGCAGGATTATGACATCATACTCATCTGAGTTGCATGCACATGCCACACGGAGTGGTCTAGATCACATTCTACCACATGACTCTGTCACCAAGATGCACGATCATCACATATCTAGAGTACTGGTTGCGCTCTAGCGTCCAGCACCTACCGGAGCATGCACACACATTCGGGCTCTGACACTGAATACTGTTCATATATCCCCAACTGGCAATGCAAGCGGAAGTTACTATACCTTTGCCTGCAAGGTTGATAACAAGTGCGAGGCGAAAAGGATGAAACGAGATGAAATTAGAACACAAATGTCATTAGTTAAGGTGATCAGCAGAAAGATTATATGAAGACTTGCATAACGTATAAACATGATAGCAAAGAGTGAGGTCCACGAAACACGGGACCCCGGCACAATTACACAAGTTAAACAGACATGCATCTGAGTTGAGACACCCAAGCTCAAGAGCAATGCATCCATCTCGACACACATCATCCTAACTAGGTTGTACAAAAAGACTGGTCAAAATTTGTAGATATCATTTTAAATGTAAACGTAGGCACATAATGATCAAAATGGCTTATAGGTTTAAAAACGAAATCTGGAACAAAATGGGAATAGTCAGATAAGCTGTTTTTTCACACGCAACCAAAATGACAACGTGCACAAATGGACAGAAAATAGAAAACGTATTTGACATGAACATGAAGATAAGGTCACCGTATGGTGACTAAAGTCAAAGAAACTACTAAGCTAGCAATACGACTCAAAAGCCACGACATAGCTAAATATACTAAACTACACAATAAAGAGCAACATGACAGCAAAATCAACATCATCAACGTCTTCATTAAAAAAAACTGTCCTCCTGCAAGATATAGTTATAGTACATAGCACAAGTAGAAAAAATGAAAGATTTCACAAAATTATATTACTAAAATTAATATGTTGACTATCTTTATGAGATCATTGAGTAAAAGCTTTTTATCTTTGCAGTATTTGAGTGAGATTAGTTTGTGAGAAGATGATAGTTAAATAAATTAGCAAGAGGACACGAGAGCAGTTGCAAGAAGTATTACAAAGACGGGATTGAGAAAGAAGACAGAAGCTGCGCTTGAAAAGAACCCTGAGCCTCGTCATGCACGAATAGGTTATTGCTCAGGTATACCACCTGATTGTGGCGCACCTTTTAATGACACTGACAACAAAGACTGACCATTTTTCCACACTCGTCATTGAGTGTCCGGTTGAGGAACATGGATCCGTCACTGTATCCAGCAGGACACGCGGCCAGGGAGGGATCATGAGAGTTACACTCCCTGGTACTGGCCGCGGTGGTTCTATCCCGGGATATTTCCAGAGTGACGATATAGTAGTCAGGGATAGGATGCCTGAAATACAAACAAAAACATCTCACATTATCGTTTTAATGCATTAACCATCAATTAGAAAATGCTGTATCTAGCATGCCCAGTCCGAGATCGAAGCATGGTCACACATCATCCTACTGCTGGTTAAGGGTTAAGAAATGTTATATTATCTCCACACCTCCCAATAGGGCAAGTTTGAAGACCAAGAAAATGACACTAGAATTAATGAAATATTTTGTGGAAGATGCTGATGTAGTCAAATAAGTCAATTTGGCAATGTCTCATTAATTAATAGTAATATTTTTTATCTTTTAGATAAAAGAAAAATAGAAGCAAACAATTAAGCAGACAATGGTGAGATATTGGGACAATCCAATACAGATGTGAAATATTACCAGAATGTAAAACGTGTTTTGACATATATGTATATACAATCTTCCCCCTCTCCTATTTCACAGTTCGCTGAAGGGCACAGCTCAAAAATACCGTGACAGTTTTATGATTTGAATATTATTCATTTTCGATCTAAAAACCTTGCATCCAGTAAGAAGACGCTCAAGAAAAAAATGCCCTTGATATTACAAAGATGATGTTTCTTGGAGGCCATGCAAACAAAACCAATATCGGATGAAATTATTTAAATAAGGGATTACGTATTTGATTATTTTTCCTATCCGTCAATTTCGATATTCCAATTTCCTGTGATCTAAAACACCTGCAATTTTCCGGAAGTCAACTTTTATCCAGATAAGTGTTGAGGGATATTGAGGGGAGTATATTACACCGAAAACTCAGCATCTCCTTATTGTGATGGATTACACAATTTGTTGATCAATATTTTTTTTTAAATGTGAGATGTGGCGACATGTGATTAATCCTCTAACCGCAGGCAGCGATTATATGATCTCTTTTTCAAATTTTTATTAGCATGAACTCTTGAAAATGTTAAAGATAAAACATGACACTCAATCAACAAGATTTCAAAATCGTTGACCTCAATCGTTGTGACTCACTTGAAGATGTGGATTGGCTCAGCGAGACACAACTTAAAGAGGGTGAAAATTCCAATTGAATAATTTGGCAGTTAAAGAATTTAACCCTTTAGCCGCCAAATTCTTCAATTTGAATTTTCACCCACTTGAAGTTGTGTCTCGCTGACGCGATCCACAACTTCAAGTGAGTGAAAATTATTCAGATTTGACAAAATGGAGGTCAAACAATTTCAACTCTTGCTGATTACTGTCACTTTTTATCTTTAACAGGTTTGAAAGCTGATATGTAATGTGCTAATATAAAATGCAAAAAAACGAATATAGACGGCACCGCTGGTTAAAGGGTTAGGTTTGAATGGCTGACCTGCACTGGTGGTCTATGATATTGCGGAACTTGAGCTTATCCTCACTGTTGTTCGGATTCGTCTGCATGTAGTGATTATCGCTCTCGTGATCCTCATCGTCATACTGCGGCAGCAGCAGGATGTTGTGGATCCCTATGTTAACCACCAGCCCCGAATCCCTGACGTGGTTGAAATCCGCCGCCTGGATCTGATCCGTGACGTAATAGCTCGTCTCCAGATTCATCGTGTCATGCAGGTCTTCCGTGAACACGTTTTCTGACGTCTCCACCTTCAGCTCTGTAAGGTGGGGCACATATCACACAGATTAGACAAAGAACACGGCGCCGTACACACTCTCAACAAACAGCTATACAGAAAACAACAGAGCAGGGGTTTCACAACATCTTCCTGGTTAAATGGACGTTATAAGAAGAATCCTGACTTTACTGGAAATGCTTCACAGCGAATACGGAGGAAAAATATTACTGTAGCGACATTGACTTGGATGCAGAAAAATATGTACAATAACAGATACAACTTATGATGACTGTATGACCAACTTATGATATATGCATGAGAACTTATAGATAATAATTCAGCAGTGCAGAAACTCAATGCAGTCTACAGGTTTAGTGGTGTTAACAACAATCAATTAAACGTGTGCACATGTATGCGATATGCCTACTACTCTACAGCGTGTAAAGTTGCACTGCTATCTGCTGGTTAGAAGTGCCTATATATATGTGTCCCCTTGGATATGAAAGGGTGTATCTGCCACTTTATAAAGTGGCAGATACACCCTTTCATATCTAAGGGGACGATATATGTGTTGAACGTCACTAAATGTGTGAAGCAGAACAAGAACCACCAGATCATTGCCACATGACATGACCAATGACACAGCACACACACAGCTGAAAACGCTCACTGGGAACAATGTGACAACAATTTGATTATTTTGGGGCCAAAATGATCACACCAAGCTATAGACCGAACAAATAAAAAAACTGATGATATGGCATAGAAGAGACCAATATTATTACCATATCGTAATCACACACAGAATCATCATGATTGTCGTCCATTGCTTACAGTGACAACAGCAACAAATGGGCTCACTTTGTGAATTTCGTTGGGAATGATCAAAATTTAAGACATGTTGCGGATATTACAACCTGATTTTGTTCCATTGACTTAAGTACTGCCCTGTAAAGACAAACAACAGTAGCTGCTCAGTGGAAATGCAAGCAGTTACTGTTGTTTGCCTTTGCACTATTATAATCAGTTGTCGAAATTCCAGGTTACATCAACTAGTACATCGTTCCATCGAAGCTTAAGGATCATAAAGTGGAAGATAGAACGCAATGGAAGACCAGTTGCTGTATTTTTAACATGTGTTATATTTTGATTCTGGAGAACAGGGATGGCCTACATGTCATATTTGCTGGCATGAGACACAAATATGATTCCTGAAAAAGCGTCTGCTTGGGACATGAATATTCAAATCTTTGGTAAAAATTATGTTAAAAAATGGCAAAAATTACTAAACCGACTGATATGCATGCAAGTCGTTGATAGAGACATGCACAACGATGATTAGTAAGTGCCAACAAAAACACTAGGACCAGAATAGAAACAAAATATCAAGGTTAATGACAAACACAATAGAGTAATATTGGACGCACAATATATACACGATTGAGATGAAAAGAAAGATCCAGTGAGGGCAAAATTAGAAAGAAAAGAGGCGGACAAACCACTAAGGCAGATAAAAAACACTTGCTTTTACGCTTTTTGAGCATTGGCTTCATCTGTCGCAGTTCTGCTGAAATATGGCAGAAACAGGGGGGCAACCCGCCAGAGTAAAGTGGTCTGAACTTATCTAACTTTAGTTTACATCTGGCCCGTGGTCCCAACGACAAGCAGCCCGATATTACACATTACAATGATACCTCCTAATTGAAGACTTTGTGAGTACATACGGCCGTGCAAAAACAATCGGCAGTAACAGCTTAACTATTCATGTTAGCTGTTACCGTCTTTTGCACTTGTATTGCAACCTCAGTATCGTTTTACTAGCTAGGTCTCGATTAAATTTACTATTTTGAAGTATAGTAACTGAGTAATTTTATCAAGTTCTCTGATAAATTATCCAAATTTTATTTTGATCTTAGAAGGTTGCATAAACAAACCTAAGAGCTATATATATACTATACTCACTCAATATAAACATGAGTTTGTCAGTGGTGAGAATGAATTATTTCATTGTAATGTATCTGTAAAATAAGACTTTTTAGATTTAGATAAATGTATGGTGATCTTAATTATTTAGTGGGATGGCCCCTGGTCCATAGATACTGTTAAAACGGTGTCATCTTGAATAAAGCTTTGGGTATGCAGCATCCAGGTGTTCTGGATTTACACTGACGTAGTATTAGTTTAAGTGGAATGAACAGTTTTGGAAGTCAACAACAAAGACATCGGGGGTTTGCGATCACTTTGGCACATCATAAAATGTTGCCTCAATCTTGTTGTTGTTTTATTGGTTTGATTTTTTATAATCATTTAAAATTGTGAATATATTTAATATCTGAGTAGGCCTACGGAGGATTTTTAGTCATTATGTCGCATCCAGTTTCAGAGTAGCCCTATTAAACAAAGCGCCCATACAAGTCAGCTGCACTGAACTGCGCAACATTGCCCGTTCTATTATTTACATATGTCGCCAATCAAAAAATAAGCAAATAGTCAGACTAGTTACTGTAAATAAATATAAATGAGCTGATAAAACTATGTGACATAATTACCCCTAGCCCACAGCTTTTTCATCTCATTTTTATATAATTATTTAGGTCTACGCTATCATTGGTTATACTGTGTGGACTTCAGAATATACCGACAGCTAAGTATTGAAGAGGTGTATCTGCCACTTATTAAAGTGGCATATACAGCTATTCAATACGATCTGAGCGTGGCTTGGATATTACCATACACTAAAATATCTAAAAAAGATAACGATGGGCAGAGGATCAATATAATAGTAGTATACTGCATTCATTTCGGAATATTAAATTAAAGCTTCCTTGACAGAGAATATGATCCACGTACAGGCAAAACTAAATGAACAAACGAATGAACGAATGGTTAAATGAATCAATGTCACCTTCGTCCACATATAGGCTAAACCGGACTAGGAGATCCTCTCGAGGATGACTGGGGTGACCACCATGTACTTTACCTGGTTAGCAGTAAAAACCAGGAAGATGCGTTGCACACTTTTGGTTTTAGACTGGACAACCATCTTCGCCGCGGGCCTAACATATAACATAGTTTTAAATCGGGAGTACCAAGTCCCAAACCTGAGTAAGCTTAGCTTATTTCTATACCTCTAAGTTAACCATATAGGGTATCATTATCCATATAAGGTAACATAATCCGGATAAAGTAACCCTATCCCACTACTGCTTTGCAAAGCCAAAGGTAGTATCTGCTTACATGTAAATGAAGCATATAATACCGCATTTTAACTTTACATGGCAGTATGATGTTAGCTTATGCTATTCTTATAAGGTAGCCCTATTCGATAAGGTTGAGATACACCCCTATATTATAGGGGTGTATCTCAACCTTATCGAATAGGGTTACCTTATACATGTTATAAGAATAAGTTAAACATATTTCTGTGAGATAACACTATTCCCATAAGATAGATAACCGAGCTGCCGTCTGGGACCACAGGACTGTGTCGCTCTGTAAATCTTTAAATGAAAACTTCTTTATAACAAAGATTAAATTATTACGTTTAGAAATAGAAACTCATACAATAATTAGATTAAACTAAAATGCTGAGCCTTGACTGTGAAAACTAGATTAACTATGGACAAATTAAGTACTTAACTAAGCTCTAGTTATAGAATAGCCACATTAGAGTAGATAGTGTAGTTCATGTGGTTGTCAGACTACATACCACACATTAAACATCCATTATAAGATTACTTAACTACAGTCTCTATGTTTATATGGTAACAGCATTATAATCAACACGCATGTACAAAAAATGTAAAAATCGGTCGATTGGCCACAACTCATAAAACAATTACAAAAGTAATTACATTATTTATTTAATTAATTTGGTGATTCATGTTTTTTTGAGTTGTGACATTGGTTGAATGTAAGATATAATGAGACACACAAAAACACGTTATCAAAAGTGATGTAATGAGTTAATGGCATTATAAATAGATATCAACGAAATCAGTTAGAGTGAATTATGATATGGTACAGTGAAATCTAACATATAATAAGCAAACATAATTATGATGTTAAGATGAACATAGATAAAATTTAGTAGTTGATCAAAGAAATAGTACTTGCTAATTTGATACATTTACGATTATCAAGAAAAAAATTACTGCAACATTATTATTTCATTTAATAAGATTAATAATGACTTCACTTAGATACAGATATACTGCTACTGATCAATTATTCACATACATTTAATAAAAGGTTGCTCGCACCTATCGTAAATAAATAAATACTTGTTATAAGTGGACATTTTTTTCAAAATGAACAGTGAAAGCAGGTTGCCATGTTTTATTTAAATTTAAAAGCATACAATATACGTTACATAGAATGGATTAGAGTTGTGTTCAAACAACTAAAATTTTATGAGACTAACAAACACATCAATAATAGTCCTTTTGATGCAAAGTATACTAAAGTCACTTTTGACTTTGAAGAATATTCCATTGTAGTATACAATATCTGGTAAGTGAGGGAAATATCGGAAACGGGCACATTTCTATCGGAAGAGTCAATTGTGTGACATGACTTTGTAATAAGTGACACTAAGTTTAACCGATATTATTATAGATAAGTGTATATTATCCAAACATACATACTGTAGAAAGCAGCTCATACTATTACTAAATTTATGTTATATTATAAGTAGTTATAATTAAGAAAATATAAAGATGTATGGGGCAAGGTGACAGTAGGCGGTGCATGATAATGATATACCGGAACCCCTCTCATGCTTACAGGCAAAACAAGGGGAAACATGCAGCTAAAATTGAATAGCAGCGGCGTACAATTTTACCCCTCGTCACACTGAAATACAAAGTAAAGCAACACTAAGTGCCCACTTGAAACGCAGGTAGTCCATGACATTTGCCTTTGTTCTGCCGCATACATCTTAGTTGATTTAGCCAGATTACTAATGGCGTGACCTATGGTACGTATGTTTTCTGACTCTCTTGCGTATACATAATGTGTGCAATTATTATAGGTCAGACATGCCATGTGGCCATTGTTCAGGGAGGCTACACGATATGGTTATTTATGGGTCGAGTAGCTAGACGTAACAGGTATACAAGTCGGCACTACAGCGGTCTTTCTCCAAATAAAATGCATCATAGAGTTATGTATGAGCTGGACATGTAGACTTGACATAGTGACCAGTCTTACTCAATGGAGATGTTTATTTATGAGTTGTACATGTAAACATGATCTATATCATCATACAAGTCGGCATCCGATTGGTCAGCTCTAATTAATGGATATATGTGTATTTATGAGTTGGGTATGTAGACATGACCTAAAATTACACAAGTCGGCATAATAGTGGCCAGTCCTTATCAATGGGTATGTTTATTTATGAGTGGGACATGTAGACTTGACCTACAGGTATATCATCATACAAGTTGGCATCAGATTGGTCAGTTCTAATTAATGGATATATGTGTATTTATGAGTTGGGTATGTAGACATGACCTGAAATTACACAAGTCGGCATAATAGTGGCCAGTCCTTATCAATGGGTATGTTTATTTATGAGTGGGACATGTAGACATGACCTACAGGTATATCATCATACAAATTGGCATCAGATTGGCCAGTCTTAATTAATGGATATATGTGTATTTATGAGTTGGTTATGTAGACATGACCTAAAATTACACAAGTCGGCATAATAGTGACCAGTCCTAATCAATGGGTATGTTTATTTATGAGTTGGACATATAGACATGACCTATAATTATACAAGTGGGCATCAGATTGGCCAGTCCTAATTAATGGATATTATATGTCTATTTATGAGTTGGATATGTAGACATGGCCAATATTTATACAGGTCGGCTTTACAGTGTCCAATCTTAATCAATGGATATGGTCATTTATGAATTGGACATGTATACATGACCTATATTTATACAAGTCGGCATTACAGTGTCCAGTCTTAACCAATGGATATGTTCATTTATGAATTGGACATGTAGACATGACGTATTTTTATACAAATCGGCATTAGAGTGTCCAGTCTTAATCAATGGATATGTTTATTTATGAATTGGACATGTAAACATAACCTATAAGTGGCCAGTCCTAATCAATATATATGTTGGGTTAGACAGTTATAAAACTATGCACCAGGTTGTCAATCTGCAGATAAATTAGGAGTCACACAGTTATGCATGACACATAGACGCCAAACAGGAACAAACCCCATTTAAAGATTTATAGTTACCTAAACGTAGACGAAATTGGGTACAAGTGCATAAAATTAATATAATTCAAACCAGCGTAAAATATCCCCTCCTTGCCCTTAATTGACAATACATTTTGAAAGGCGAAGCTGACTAACACCCAATAACAACGACATCTGCATTTGGAACAACAAAAACACATCAAAACTATTACAAAATTTAGATTCCCTGAAATCCCAACAATCGATTTGTTTTGACCAGGCATGAATATCTTCCGATAAAAAAAGATGAATAGAAATAAATGAAATTTCATAATTCGCAGTAATTCCCGTCATCTATCTACCAGCGCAATTGATTTCAAAATTACTTTAATCAGCATGCTCAGCTGGTATATCAGCCCTTGACACAATATCCTTCCTGATGACACCGGTATTTCTAGTGTCAGTAGACAAGCAATGCAGCTGCGAAATTAATCGCGTATATATAATTATAGTCCTCTAGTCGTTAAAATGTTATATATGCCACTCAAATGAGTGGCATATACAACTTTAGCTGCTAGAAAATTATATGTATCCTGAAAATAGGCAAGATTTAAGATCCTCACTTAACATCGTCAGTTTGTACATGGAACCAGCTGACTATAAAACAAGCTGCTGAGTCATTGTACTTCATTGGATTCCAATTGATATGGATCAGGGACTGGTAGACCGTGTCCCGATGGAGAATGGAGCCCAGTTTTTGTTCCACCCGGTAATTCACTGGGGCTTCGTGGCCAGTATTGCAAGCCCCGCATAGCAATGCTTGACACATTTGGAGATAATACATAGGTTCCGTGTTAAATCGTGTCACGTTGTTATCCAGTGTAATGTGAAAACAACATGTTAATATCAAATATGTTTTCTATTTATGCACCATACCACATATACTTCTCTAAAGCTGTTTTCCTTTGCATGGTTGCAGTATTATGTTTGTTCAGATTATGGCGGAAATGGTATGAAATTATAGTATTATCGGTTGGCTCATTGAGGCCTTGGAATGCAGACGATGTCTCTGTGTAGGTAAGCTGTGTTGACGTGGTTTAACCACACGCAAGTTAATAAGCTATAGTTGTGGTATTCATGCCACCAAACAATGCATTTCGCAAAAGGATCACGTCGGTGTACCAGGTACACAGTGACGAACAGGAAAACAAACATACATTAAAAAGCTGATTATTTTCCCAGATTGATTGTGATTGATTCGAGTTTGAAATGACCATCCAAGAAAGAAGGCAGCTGACTGCTTTGAAAAGCCAGATAGCTGGAACTGCTTTACCCTTTAAGCCCTCACGATGCATTAAAACATCATTTTACATCCCTGAAAGCAGAATTTATTTCCCTACAACTAAGTGTTTTAGAATGAAAATTTCCATTAAACTGGTTTACCATTACATGGTAATTTTCTTTAATTTTTCACCCACTTCTAATCATCTTCATCCACTACAAGTCGAGAATTGCGACAGCAATTCGCGGGTTGTAGTGGATGAAGATGACAATGGCAAAATCAGGCTTGAAAGGGTTTATGGACAAATTAGGTTTGCCTTTACTGGACAGGAAATCACTAGATATGAAAATTATCGTATGTGATCCACTCTTATTATCATCCCCTTATTTTTCCTGAAATACAAAACACCTGTCTGACGATGAGATGACCGAATCGGTGAAATCACTGAAATCATGTTAAAAAATGAGTAAATGTTTGAACGTCAATGACTAGGTGTATGTGTCATTATGTTGCTACACACTCTGTGGGATGTCGCAAAGAAAGTACATGTATGTCCTACTATTTTTAAATGACATTCCACACTGAGTATCCCAGGAAATGGCTATACGTAATGCGATGAGATCCCCTAAGTCACACTAGTTTGATCAGTTTGAGGCAGTAATTCGATTACACTTTCAGTAAATTTATTTTAATGGCATCCATTGGATCAAGTTAATTTCACCAGAGCTGTCAAAAGGTACATACCATTATTAGTAACGCACATCATAGTACGTATATGTAATACATTAGGTGAAACACAATATAAGTATGCTGTGGGTATATCAGTTTGTGTATACATTATGTATCAACATTATACAGGGGGGGGGGGGGTACTCAAATACTATGTTATATCAACGATACATACCCTCTATAAATGATACTGAAGTATCCTCATTGGCCATCAGCAAGGGGTGAGCGGCATCTGTAAGCACACAATTAAAAATATATAAGTACTGTTAAGCAAGTCAACCCTTTAACGGCCAAGTGAATAAATTTGAATTTTCACTCACTTCAAGTTGTGTCTCGCTTACGCGATCCACAACTTGAAGTGAGTGAAAATTGCTCAGATTTGACAAAATGGAGGTCAAATATTTTGAAACCTTTTTAATTTATGTGACGTTTTAGTTTTAACATGTTTAAAAACTGACCTGTAATGTGCTAATAAAAAAGTGTTAAAAATGAATATAATCGGGATCGGCGTTTAAAGGGTTAATTATGTCACGCAAAGATTTATAGCAACAATAATTGCTTACTTTTTAAAGTAGAGGCTTCTGTAGAATTGTAGCCTATAATTGGTACTATCGCTTCAAATGATAGTTGTTACATTAGTTTTTCATGGACTGTACCTTTTTTAATTTTTCTTAAATAATTACTTAAAGTTGTAATAAAATAGCTAAGCACCAACATGATGATCGGTTACATTAAAAGGCTGGTTGGTGTTGTAATTGACCGTACAACTCTCCCGCTGTTGCATACACCAGGTGTGCGTATGATTTCTGTTCTTTTTTAATTAATTGATCAATATCCTCCTATATTTTAGGTATGTGTACTTTGATATGTTGGTTATTTCTATGTGGACATATTGCAGACCCTGTCATTTGCGGACTGTCAGTGAGACATTTATCCTGTGAGACATTTATCCTGCTAAATAACCTATGCTTGTTAGGCTAACCCTCAGATCACTGAGCTATTCAGTTTAAATTTTCAGTCACTTGAAGTTGTGTCTCGCTACCGCGATACACAACTTCAAGTGACTGAAAATGTATGTTATTTGTGAAATTCAGGTCCCAATATATATCAGTGTTTTAAGATTAAAGGCATGTTTTGCTGTGAACAGCTCGTTATCAGGGGCTATGCAGAATCTAATAAAAACATAGAATGTCTCCTGCAGTCGACATCAGTGCTCTAAGGGTTAATTTGTCCAAATGTCACAGACAGGCTAATCTATGTGTTGTGGCCATCTAAAGGCTTACATTTGTGGCGCCGGCAATACAACCCGCGAGATGTGTCCCAGAAACAACCGCTCCACATCTCGGGTCCCCAATTGGTCCTGATCGCGATATCGACCAATTGGAGGCCTGACATCCAGGTCAGCTTGTTCGGAACCACCGCCTGTGATAAATACCACGCGTGCCAAATGTCCGCCCGGTTGGCTGCCAGGGCAAGAAAAGGCCAATAAATAAGGCGCGCTGCGATGATAAATGCGCCATTAAAGCGTTTGAATGTGCTGGGTCTGCTAACTCATATCCGTTCCTCGGCCGCTATGTAAATCTGGCTTGGTCCTCCTTTAGCAGACACCATTAGATGATCGTTAAATGATTAATCATTCAGCGGTATGAACGTTCTAAGACCGCCAGGTAAACAATGGCGTCCATAAATTAACCAGGTGAGAAAGTCAGACGTGCGGAAAACGTGATACTGCGACGCTGGCCCAACATTAAACCAACATCGTGTCAATTATGTCTGACGGAGTGTGTCAGAAGCCGAGGTCATCTTCTGTGGGAAAGACCGATCACGTGCCGCAAATTGCCTACTGTCTTCAAAACAAAATGGCCGCCATTGTGATCTATTAACTGGTGGTAAATGCATGACAAATGGTTGTCATTCTGATTCAGCAGGTCGTCATGGACAGCGCCTTACAACAAATTGCTTGCCAATCTGATTTATTGCCTTGTTTGAAAGGATTTTGGATTTGTCACGTCCTTCTAAAGTATCCAGAACAAAATTCGCACCAGCGAATGGTGTGGGTTGTGTTTCTAAGATTTTTTTAGAATTCAGCCTCATTATTTAGAATATATGTATGTCAATACAAGCCAGTACTTAGTGAGATATACTATTATATAAGTGTACCATGATATCACAAAAACAAGTCATGGATATTACGATTCAATCATTATTATTAATCACTTTAAAATTGTAGTCTAAGTTGACCCTAAACCTTTTGGTTGCAATTAGGGTAATTATGAGTCTACCAGCTAATTATGAAAACATGCTTTATGGCCTTATTATTAATTATTGATTAATTTTATTTTAAGTCTATATTTAATTTACTGGCTAGTTGCAAGTTATAAGTACATTTCACACCTTACTAGGTAGATAGAGCAATATCAAGCACTATAATTATGATATAATAATTTGACTAAATATATTAGAATAACTATATATCAATGCCATCACAAATCAAACGCTTACTTACTGGCTGTCTATGTGGATCGTGACATATTTGTGATTTATTTATGTATTATGTATATATGCATGTATATATTTATATGCGGCGTTAGTCAATTCTTTTTTGCTTATGTATTTGAACAGTTAGGTTGACTGTATGTATATCGTCCGCAGGGGAATTCGAGTTAATAACGCTACCACTGAGCTATGCTAGCGCCACTACCAAAAATTAATAATATTTATTACTTCTCTCTGAATTAAAATTGGAGATATAGATATCTCCTTAATTAAACTTTCTTCTCACAAAGTGCATAAGAGCAAGAATACTAGAACCCATGTGTTGTAGTATCTTTGGTGAAAGCGACGTAAAATCGTTATCACGTGTGAATTAGTCCGCGCAGAAATGATCTTGTTATCCGAGCAGAAGAGATGTAATACCACCTTCTATTACAGATTTTTGTACTGCGTGCAAAGCCAAAAGGCAGTAATTGTGTACTTTTCAAGTGAGCAGTTACTGCCTGCTTTGCAGGGCAGTGTAGGTAAGACGTGCGAGGCGCGCGTTTCGCTAATGGTACTCACCGGTCAGTTAAGGAGATGAAAGCATTCGCCCCGGCGACTTTCTCAATAATCGCGATGATCGCATAGAGAACGTCGCAGACCGTAGGCCCCTACAAGTGCCCTAGTGGCCCAGATACTCAGGCGTGAGAGACGGACACCCCCACACCACCGCACCCATAACATGTTCTCTTAACCCTTTAACCGCCGGTGTCGCATATATTCGGGTTTTCATTTTTTATTAGCACATTAAGTACCACCTTTTAAACATGTGACAAAGATAAAATGTGACATTAATCAGCAATATTTGAAAACAGTTGACTTCCAATTTGCAAAATCTGAATAATTTTCACTCACTTGTAGTTGTGGATCGCGTCAGCGAGACACAACTTCAAGTGGGTGAAAATTCAGATTGAATAATTTGGCGGTTAAAGGGTTAATGGCCGAGACCAGAACCAGACCAAAATTTCTATGACACTGATTCTTCGGTTAGTGATGCTCAGAAAGGAGAGCGCAATTTTTGGTGCAAACTTCTTGGGTTCGCGTTCAAGGCAAGACCTTTTTCACAGCTAAGAATGTAGACCTCCTCGGGCTTTATCCTATACAGAAATTAAAGTGGGTAACTCGTTACCACAGAGTCATACCGTACTATCTACCGCTCATGTGAGTGGCAGATAGGACGTTTTGGCTTCTAGGAGATGATTTGTCTATTATAATAAGACTACTTACGTATACAGTGTCGGTCTGACACATCCCCACAGGGCCGGGCCTCGTACAAAGCGCCTTTGCATTCCGTGCATTCTACAACACACAAGACAAAGCAAAATTACACATCAGATCATTTGTAAACTAAATAATAAAATAGAAAACATGGTATACCGCTCTCAAACTACCCAGTCATTGAAATAAGTTATACATGTACCAATTATATATTCTGGAGTGTTGGCGTACACTGTCCCCAAACTACGGGAGCCCAGTACACTTTATTCCAATCTACATTTCATGCCCAACGTATATCACTACAGCAAACAACTCTTTGAATAGTGTGAAGAGGATGTGACAAATCTGCACTTGAGAATGTGATGATCACGTATAATAGGAATTTATCGTGACCATTCGTGTGTGATACCAGTTATCCAGTATTGTCTTTAATTTACCTATTTCTCTGCATGGTATGGACGATAAACATTCATATTATTCCGTATTCGTCCATATTGCTTTGAGTGTATACTCATATTTCTTTCGTTCGTTCGTACGTTCGCTTGTTCGTTCGCTCGTTCATTCATTCGTTCATGTATTCATTCATGTATTCATTCATTTATTCGTTCGCTCGTTCGTCCGGCCGTCCGGTCCGTTTGTTCGCGCGTTAGTATAAACATATTTATTTATCGAGGATTGTACAATAGCAGAAGCTAATACAATATACTCTCCTCAAAAGCGTTGCTCAATTATTAGTAATACAATAATACAAAGTGAAGTAAAAAAGTAAAGTGAAATCTGTAGAAAGATAGAGAGGTTATAACAGTGAATTGCTCGTGCGTTCATTCATTCATTCATTCATTCATTCATTCATTCATTCATTCATTCATTCATTCATTCATTCATTCATTCATTCATTCATTCATTTATTCATTTATTCATTCATTCATTCATTCATTCATTTATTTATTCATTCATTCATTCATGCATTCATTCATTCATTCATTCAATGAAGTTTTATCTTGAAAAGAACATTTTTTCGTGCACGCCTGTATTTTCTGTACAGCATGTTCGACTACTTTTGTTATATTTCTACACAGCCTATTATGATCCTGGTGATTATAATTGGCAGGATTCAGTGCGTGGCTAGTCCAGCCTGCCAAGACAGGGATCGCCCAATATGGATATTGAGGATGCCGGACAAGCGTCAGTGGGAAGCAGATCCGGATCGCGGCATGGGGAGCTTAGACACTAGCCAAGGACGCCATGTACATCCCTCTCTATTAACCTCTCCAGACCCACACCCAGAGTTGTGGCAATTTAAGTTTTAAATTTGCATCATAAAAGCAATTAGGTCGAAGCCGATGGAATCGCAGATGACAGATTGAAGTGATATAGAACTCTTTTAATTGGTTGATACTTGGTAATCATTTAATTTTACATCTCGGGATTCTGCCGAAAACACGCTCTCAACACATTGGATATAATGCAAATTTAATTTATCTTGGACTATTTTTTTTTATTATTGAGACTTGCTACGAGGGTGGTTAACCCTTTAACCCTTTAAAACCGCCAAATTATATAATTTGAATTTTCACCCACTTGAAGTTGTGTCTCGCTGACGCGATCCACAACTAGTGAGTGAAAATTATTCAGATTTGACAAAATGGAGGTCAACTTTTTCAAATCTTGCTGATTTAATGTTACATTTTATCTTTAACATGTTTAAAATGTGGTACCCAATGGGGTGATAAAAAAATGAAAAACCGAATACATTCGGGACTAGGGTTTAAAGGGTTAACCGTCGGTCATAATTATTCAGCTGTTTAATAGCACATCAAATACCAGCTTTTAACATGTTAAAGGTGACACCAATCAAATCGTTGACCAATATTTTGTTTTACTTTTCACTTGAAGTTATGAATAGCGTCAGGCAAGACATCAAGTGGATGAAAATTCAAAATAAATGCCTTGGCGGCTAGTACACGCCTACATGTTCATATATCTCTTGTCACTTTTATTCACTATGACGTATGGATAGTTGACGCATCTCTCACCACAAGATGACTAACGTCTGAGTGTTAATCTCGAATAAAAAAAACCCATTTCAATAAACACAAAACATTTTTTATAACATTTGCACAATGTTGGACCAACGGCGAAGACGTTGGGCCGACGTTGTACAAATGTTTTAAAAATGTTTTGTGTTTTCTGGAACTTCCATATTTTTATTGAATAGCCCGTTCCTCTTGATTTTTTTCAACGGTAGGGGTAGACGTAATTCGCATAGTTGGCGCCACAGACGTGATTGAGCTTAGCTATAATGAGCATAAGAACGATCGCCCTACACTGTAGATATAGCACGCAGTACAAAATACTAACATTATCTACCAGTACATTATGTGGTCAGTTGGCAGCATTTGCTTGTCCAATGCTAGAACAAATGGCGACGATGTCTTCCACTATTGTTTGTATAGTATTAAACAAGCCATTTTCTTATAGTATTTATATTTATATATACTTTATATCGTTTGAAAATAAGACACGCAGCAAAATGTCATCACGACATTTAACATTTTGTCCACTTTGTACATGGTTTACACATTATTGAACAATTCATTCATTAAGTGTTTATCATTTGAAAACAAAGCTCGCATCAATATTTCAACTTTTTCTAATTAAAGGAAGCATACATTTTGCTCGATGCTTCTCTTTTGCAAATAGAGTTTGCAGCCAAACGTAGAAACAACATTGAAATTTTGGGTGTGCTATATTTCGGCAAAAAACACCCAATAAAGGGATGTATACAATTTTTGGCACTACGAACGGGCCCTGAAGGGAGGTTTACAAGATAACTCTAGCCACTGACTATTATGTATGAAGAAGACGTCCCCTGTGTGCAGCTAGTTAGGTGATCACCTGGGGCTTCAGGGGTTAATGTATTGTCCGGGTGGCCACTGAGTGTTATGAGTTAGGACGCAGGGTGGGGGTGGGGGGTCTGGACAGAAGAAGCCGGACCTTACACCAGTCCACTGGGGTGAACCGCCTACCCCCTCATTTCCATCTAGCTAAACCCGGATTTATGGGGCATTAGCCCATCTGTGTCAGGCCCAAATCCCTGTCCCGTCCCCCTACGCCCCAGGATCCATCCATAGGGATCGGCTATAGGAGGCTTGACACAGGCACAATAGAAGGGGAGTCCCAAGGCTGTCCAATGCGGGACAAGCGTCTGGCGACGCTGGCCCCGCATTGGACAGCCTTGGGTGCAGCATTCGTTACTTGTAGTGACACACCGGAGCGGCTGCATCCGCTTCTGGTGGCGTATTAGATCAGCTTTGCAAACGGTCAAGACAAGTGTCGGACTTGCCCCGCGAGGGATTTACCACCAACCTTACAGCCATCTAGTGTGATACACAATCAGGGGCCTAATGTGTGCTTAGTCATGTTAGTCGAGCTGCTGCAACGCGCATCAGGGTCAAAAAACGCATAGTAATGTATTCTCGGTTGAGCTGCTACAGCGCGCATCACGGTCAAATAACGCGTCATAATGTGTTGGTAATCGAGCTGCTACAACGCGCATCACGGTCACATAGCGTGTTATAATGTGTTCTTAATCGAGCTGCTACAAAGTACATCAAGGTCAAATAAGGCGTCATAAGGTGTTGTTATATTCGAGCTGCTACAAAGTACATCAAGGTCAAATAACGCGTCATAATGTTTTTGTGCGCATCAGGGTTTAATAACGCGTCATTGTGTTCTTAGTTGAGCTGCTACAACGCGCACAAGGGTAAGATAAAGTGTCATAGCGTGTTCTTGCTTGAACTGTTGCAACTCGCATTAGTGTCAAATAACGAGTCATAACGTGTTCTTACTTGGGCTGTTACAACGTGCATTAGGGTCAAATAACGACGTGTCATATAACGTTTTCTTACTTAAGCTGCTACAACGCGCATCAAGTCAGAATAACAAAATGTATTATATTTAGTCTTGCTACTACAACGCAGAAGCTGGGCTTCAAACATGTAACGTCAGTCTGGCGTTAGCTGAATGTTGACAGCAGCTTTGAAACATGTCACGTTAGCTTAGCGTTAGCAAAATGAACCATGGTTTGTGACTTGCCACGACAGCCAGCGTTATGTTGGAACCTCCCAATACAAGGAGTTTTAAATGTGCATAACTACAGGGGGATCGTCATAATTCATTGACCATAGGTTGTAGGCCCACGTGCGAGTGGGGTCGGTTGAAATTAAATATATATGTAGACCTATCAGTGAAGCGAAAAAACTAACCTACATGTATTTTAGGCTGAGATGCAGAACGAAGGTTTCTACTGGGGCTGGCTAACCAAACCCCGCTTCGCGACAAATCGGGCGCACGATCCGAATAAAAAAAACTCGAGCTATAACGAACCATACGCACTATTTTACATTTTCTCTATAGGAATCAGCCATTCGTGGCGGTTCGGGGCTGGAGATACGTACTTGCCGACAGGCATCCGAACCGCTGCCGTACCCCACGAAAGTACTTCCGCATCATTACATATCATTAAATATACATGACGTATGGGCCAAACTTTACGAATAAATTCGCCATACCTCACGTATGCCTTTACCATGTTTACGTACCAACCGTACACAGTTGCCCGATGAGCTATACAACATTCATGGCGATACGCACGCCACGATCAAATAACCGTGCAATCCGAACACGAGCCGTATCAGTCGATAACGATACGTTCGATACGAATTCATTACGTATCATACAAACTACATTACGTACCCTCCGGTACCGTCCGTACAAAACGTACTGTTAGGGAGCCTGAGCAATCCGAAAAATTGCTATTTGCGTATACAAGTCGCCGAATCAGCCATTCCTCACCGCATTTTCTGATTACTATACTTGGGTTTTAAAGATGTAAGAATGTTGCTGGTGGAATGAGTTGAGCTGGCATCGTCAGATTTATTCTCATCGGAAACTGCAGGAGTAGGATGTTTGGCTTGGAATATTGCTTCTTCTTTTTGTTGGATTAGATTGACTAACCTCAATATCACTCCCTTCAGAATCATCATCAGGTGGAGGCGGAATACGTTTCTGAGTAGCCTTCTTCCCTTTTGATACATTTTTTAAGCATGTTTCCTTGTGTAGATAAACTGGATGTACTTGATGATGATCTGAGTGACAAATTCGTAAGTTTTCGATCCTTTTATACAGACCTAGCGGCCATCAGGGCCACAAATTGTTTGATTGTGCGGGTAGTATGTTTCTCGATTCGGATCGTCTGTATCGCAGTTCGCTTCGTGCGTATCCCAGTTCGGGATGGTATGCATAGATTCGTATGTCATGAACTGTACGGCTGATTCGGCATGCCCAGCATACGAATCGAGTCAGTGCATTAGGTGCTGGTACATATGTTTCGGATTACAATTCGGCTGATGCGGCTGATGCGTAAACGTTATTCGTACGGTTTGGATGCCATGCATACACGACAGCCCATGCGTAGACGTCTACTAATCCGAACCCAACGAACTGCTACGCATTAATACGTATGCCTATCCGTACAATCCGAATTGAGATACGCACTGTACGAATCTCAAGCCGAATGAAATGATTCGGGCGGTAGGGCAAATTCTTCTAACATGTTAGAAAATGTCCCGAACCCTCCTGTATCGTCCCATATCAGTCCGAATTGCCACACACCATACGCATGGTACGAATCAATTTCATCGAATTTTCGTGAATCGATTCGGGAAGGCGATTCGTAGAAATTCGGCTCTTGCTAGACAGGGGTATAAGCATGTCACATTACTTCACAAAGAGCTCAGAAGTTGGTCCAACATTATATCTGGCCTTCCCTGCAATCACCGAGACACTCATACGCTGGCCCGGTAAACGCCACGTGCCAAGTTTTCCAGGCATGAACTCTTCCCAGACGACAAGAAGATGGTGAAGAAGCCGTAGAGCCGTCGGTGCGGACTACGTCCACCAGACGAACTGACATAGAATCCATGTAGAGTCATGAGATAAGTTGTGCTGTCACTGGAGATGAACGGATAACGTCCTGCCCACTCAACATAAGTACCCTTCTGATTCTTTATCCAGGCGCAAATCAGTCTTAGTGTGATTCACTTTATCCAGGTATGGTGGGACGGACTCCAAATGTAACACAATGAGACATATATTTCTTAATAAATTAATGAATCAGGTTCTCGTTGTCGCACATTATTTTGTTTATCGATAATGTGTATTGTACATTACAATACAACTTGTTGTTGTATTTGCTTGTACACAAGTATATAGTACTCCGAGTGTAAGTGTACACTATGTCCACAATACGGGAGATCGGTGAGTAGGCTCTAACAGGTTAAATGTCTGAAATAATATTTGTCATTAGAAGCACGTAATACACTTTGTCTTTGTAGTTGACTCACTCGTTCAATGAACTCCTCCCTCCCCCGACAATGTTTACCTCGGAGAATCACTGCTTAATTATTGAGCATTGCATCATTCAGTCTGTTCTACTGTCCTGCAAAGGCAAACAGCAGTAGCTGCTTTCTTTTCAAGTAAGTAGTTACTGCTGTTTAACTCTGTACTACAGTATCTTGGTTCTCTACGTCAGTTTCTTTGAGAAATGAGGAAAACGTTTTAGCTGAGAGCAGTGATAATACACTGCTCCAACGCCATTGACACACGACGCCATTAGCTTGAATGACGTCACTCAATAGGCAGAAGGGGATTCCCCATGGGGCGCAGACCCACTTTTTGAAAGCCAAATTCTTTCAATTGTGCCGCTGGTAAATCACACCCACACTGCAATGCTAGGTGATGATATTCTGGATCTCTTTTTTGTTCAAACTGTATTTATTTATACAAGATTGCAATATGTTCATAAAACGAAAGGAAATTCACTCCTGCTAGGTTTCTTTTCTGTCAAAATGTGGAGTAGAACAAATAATAAATTATAATAATTTGCTTCAATACCTTTGATAGTTTTGATAAGCATTCAGTAATAATTTATCGATGTTCTGGGACACGAAAAAAAATCAAGTTAAATCATTTTTAAATTATCTATTGTTGTACATCAGATTTTGTTTTTTTAATTTTGCAGCAAGATCGGAACTACATGAATATAGCCCCAGATATTATTTCTTTAACGACACGTTTATAAGAAGTAGTGGTCTATGGGTCCGCGCCAGGTGTCCATGCCACCATTATAGTGTCACGAGTACCCTGTCTTTAGTTGGAAGTGTCCATCGGTCTGGGCATAGCGCTGTTGAATAGCGCACGAAGCCATCTATAATAGGTTGAGGGACAGGTGTACCCTCAGTAGGCCTTTCCTAAATTGCCTTCTAAAGCACTGAACGAGACGTCGACTCCATGCTGGACTAATGTTGGGCAAGCGTCTGCAACGCCGGCCCAACACGTCTTGTCGCCAGGGATACACTGTACTGCGAATGGATGGATCGCTGGGAGTTGCTTTGCTCGAGCTCGGACTCTTTCCCAAATCCCCAGATATCTCCGCACCGTAAGGGATGTGCAGGACTGAAACTGCATCCATGAAAACTTGACCCACATCTAACACCTCTGATTGGTGGACTTCCAGACGTTTCCCAGAGGTAGCGCGTCCAGTAAATAAAATAAGGTCCAAACCTTTTATTCTCAAAATGATAGCAGTGAAGCACATCTGGATATTCAGCTATTATAAAATATAGTCGTATTCAAAGACTGTTCTGTTCGAAATAGCATAGTGAAACCTAAAAATCAGTGATCATCAGTTGATTATACTTTATTTTTGTCGACTGATTCACGTGTGTATAACATATATGTACATTCAGAGAAACCTTGTATGCGTACACTGTCATGGAAGGCAAACAGCAGTAACTGCTTATTTTCACAGTAGGCAGTTACAGCTGGTCATCTCTGCACGTTAAAGCAGCTAATTTGATATGTTCTGACATGCCTTCTGCATTCAGTGAATAATATATGATACAATCATTTAAAGCACTGATATCCAGCAGATGGATTAGACGATGAAGATACTGCTGTGCAAAGCCAAAATGCAGTATATGCAGATACTGCCAAAAGGCAGTATCTGCAGATATTGCCAAAAGGCAGTATCTGCAGATACTGCCTTTCGGCTTTACACAGCAGAATAGTCGCAGGCTAAAAAACAACACAGTACACAATACATGTGAAGTGTCCAGGGTTATTTTAAGCCTGGTTAAATCCTCGTCTTTTCCACGAAGGTCCAGGGTAATAATTTGTTAGGTTAGCCGCACGAGTACACCCTTCCTCGCAGAGAAGACACGTCTGACCAGAGTTAGCACAGAGTGTCTCACAGCAGATCGACATTAAACCAACGTTGACCCAGCTTGTTTTTGATGGGATCTCTACTGACAGTGTCCTGGGACTTAACAATGCCCAGTGCTGCTGCAAATCACTGAACAACTGGTCTATACAGCAGTGAAGGGCAGTTGGTCACTGGCGAGGCTAACACCCCGCAAACACGTGACATTCACCCAATGCTGTTTCAATGTTGGTTCACCGTCGAAGACAGTGGCCCCGCATCGAAACAACACTAGGTGAATTTCTCGTGTTTTCTGCGACATACGTTGTCCAGCCAGATTCCCACCATCTCAGCATCCACATTGTGCAAGTGTGGGACACCTTACTATAACATCCCTATCTCCATTTCAGCACCACACTGCAAGTGTAGTTCATCTCATTATAGCATCACTATCTCATGTCAGTACCACACTTGAAGGGCGGGGGCCCTAGGGTAGTGGTTAGCACCGCTGCCTTTCACGCCAGAGACCGGGGTTCGGTTCCCGGTCTCGGCGGTTTGAAAGAAACGAAATTGTTTCTTCCCCATCCACGTGTGAAAGTTAGTATTGTGGGGAGCCTCCGTGACCGAGAGGTAGCGTGCTCGGCCTCAGACCGCCAGGGCTCGAATTTCGAATCCTGTGTCTGGAGGACAGTGTCATCTCAATCATCTCACCATCCTCAGGAGGTTCTCCTGGCCCAGTTTAGCCTATATGTGCACAAAGGTGGCCTAAACCCCGATACATTTCATTTTACCACACTTGAAGTATACGTCATCTCATTATAGCATCACTACCTCATGTCAGTACCACACTGTAAGTGTACGTCATTTCATTATAACATCACTACCTCATGTCAGTACCACACTGTAAGTGTACGTCATCTCATTATAGCAGCACTACCTCATGTCAGTACCACACTGTAAGTGTACGTCATCTCATTATAACATCACTATCTCATGTCAGTACCACACTTGAAGTGTACGTCATCTCATTAGAGCATCACTACCTCATGTCAGTACCACACTGTAAGTGTACGTCATTTCATTATAACATCAATATCTCATGTCAGTACCACACTTGAAGTGTACGTCATCTCATTATAGCATCACTACCTCATGTCAGTACCACACTGTAAGTGTACGTCATTTCATTATAACATCACTACCTCATGTCAGTACCACACTGTAAGTGTACGTCATCTCATTATAGCAGCACTACCTCATGTCAGTACCACACTGTAAGTGTACGTCATCTCATTATAACATCACTACCTCATGTCAGTACCACACTGTAAGTGTACGTCATCTCATTATAACAGCACTACCTCATGTCAGTACCACACTGTAAGTGTACGTCATCTCATTATAACATCACTACCTCATGTCAGTACCACACTGTAAGTGTACGTCATTTCATTATAACATAACACCTCATGTCAGTACCACACTGCAAGTGTACGTCATCTCATTATAGCATCACTACCCCATTTCACCACCACACTGTAAGTGTACGTCATCTCATTAAAACATCAAGTGATTCTTTATATACAAAATCAATTATCTGTATTCAACAATAGCTTTTCAACATTTTTTTCCAATAATTTGAATATATATATTTCAGCTGATGCCCAGCTGATATCCATGTGTTTGCCACAAGTCGTGTGTCAGTGGTGCTACCCCTCTCCTCCCCTCCCATGCTGGCCCAACGGCAAGGAAGCACACGCACACAATGTAATTGGGCCACCTCAGTCTTTGTTTGGGTCCCCACTTTCGTCATTAGTACAACTCCGCAACAGGACAGGATTATCGATGAGGTCCCATGGGGCTCCCATGGGAATAAAGCCCCGATAATTTCCAGGCAGACCTTCCAGTGATGACGGATCAGGTCGGCAAACAAAGTGTCTGACATTCTGATATTGTGCCGCAGCTGTGTGCTGATTGACAGCTGCTTTACACCTCTGACTATATAAAATGAAATGAATCGGGCTTTAGGCCACCTTTGTGCACATACACCTCTGACTGGCCAATCAGATAATGAAAAGCATTGGGATAGTTCTATGTTTTGTTCTTTTTTTGCGAATTGCACGTTGAATGTTAGAAAGTTGTTGTCACCTGACAGTGGTAGTGCATTAACACCACCTATCAGGACCAAACCCTACAGCAGTGACGTCAATTTGAACGTATGGTATACCCGATACACCACAATCACATTGCGAACTACTAGTATTGCTAATCTATGCGCGTTTTGGTTTAAATGAATCTATTTATTTGAAAGATACCTATGTATACATGTGACAATGTACTTTCGCCACGTTGTTTGTTTAGATGAATATTTTCTTGCTGGAACCGTATAAGTACGTTTCCAAGCAAGTTTTATACCATATGAAATATTGCTAAATTTCATCAAATACTTGATAGTTGAACTTTGTTTAATCGAATAATTCCATATCTATAGTAGATTGCGTTAGCAATTCCAGCTTCAAATGAAAGACCAATAGAACGAAACAATTCAGCAGGACAAGGGTTAAACATCACTTAGATTTACCAGATGTAAGTGAACAATTTAATAGATTCTTTGTTTGCGCAACGAGGTACTTTCCGAAAAAAACTTCACTACTTAACCCCATGAGCAACCTGGCTTTTCTACATCACGTTATATATTTTGAATGCGATTTTTTAAACTAAAAATGTGATAATTCATCAAACCAAACACATTTTAATGTTTGATTTGATATATCACATTCTCTCCTAACTAAATCAAGACATTTTATTCCCCTTGAGGTGAGAATTGTGGCAACAAATCAGAGCAACGTTCTGGGTGTTGTTAAAGGTGATCTATTACCCCTTATATGGTATGAGTAATTATGTCCTTATATGGGGTGATTGGCTATCATGTGACCCTCTGAGAGAGGGTCACATGATAGCCGATCACCCCATATAAGGAAACACTTGTGCCCCATCTTGTGGCAACTTTGATTTATTTATCACAAATTTATTCATACTATATAAGGGGTGATATATCACCTTTAAGATAATTGAAAGACAGATTGAAGAGTGTATTGTCATTTCACTGGCTGAACCATTTCAAGCGTTCTGTCTGGCACTGGCTTTCGTTGAATTGCAATCAGGCTTCAGCAGACATTGTCAATAGAGTGCAGCCCGGGACAATAAAGGGGCCAGAGACTGCAGGAAATCAATGCAGCTGTTCTGGTCTCCCAGCTACGTTGCTCTAGTTCCTGTGGCTGTATATATATATCCACGTTAACACTCTGGAGTGAATATTGCTTTACGTCTCTTTCTGCACAATTATGGCAATATCGCGACAGATGGAAGTCGGGGAAGTCGGGACTTCTGTCCTAGTCTTATCGAGTGACTTCAATGATTGTTTATAGTGAACAGCACCATAGACACCACTGCACACTCCATGCCTTTGAAGAGTTTGGAGCACTGTATATGCGCGATAGCGAGACACAACTACAAGTGACGAAATTTTACATTTTATAACTAAGAACTCTAAGGTTTAAGCTTTTCTTGCTAGACCCGCACACACTTAACACGTAAAGCGCTGAATTATTTTTGTCTAAACCATTGAGGCTAGAGTTTTTTTCAATAATAAATCATCATAAGTGTCCTAGTTAGCTCTTTCTGATGCATTTGAATACTTATCTTATGCGTCCACGGCCATTAGAAATATTTTTACTCTTACAGTGCGAGGATAGACTTCAGTCGTCAGAATCGGACGTCTACAGACGTCAGATTCTGACGACTAGAGTCTATCCCCGTAACCATTTAAAATAAATACAATACAACTGAAACTGATAATTAGATTGTACTAGCTGCCCAGTTCATAGAATACGTCAAATTGGTTGAGAGATTCTACATTTTTCATCAATGGACAATGGACATACGAAAATCAATTAAATTCAATTGAAAGCATTATAAATAATGCAAAGAAATTCAGCAGTATACAAGGATTATTCATTTAAAATATTTTTTTACATAAAATTATATTAGTGTTATGCTCTGTGCAAATCTGTGCAAATATGTGTCACTGTAAACTGCTGGGTCGATAGAAAAAACATAGATATATATATTAAACATGGCCATCTCGGCCAGTGATGTGGTCAGTTGCTTTATGAGTACCGGCGCTGATATCAAAGATTGGTTATTAAGGCTTTTTTTCAGTTCGTATTTTATCATTACAACTGCAGAGCAACATTATTGCTCTATGCCTGTCGTTTTATAATGCTCAGACTACCAGAAATGAGCTGTTTATTATACAGTGTAGCCTGTTCTCCGATGAATTACAACAAAACTACGCAAATGGTTCTGTCAATTTCTGTGGATATAATATAGTAGTCTTCGGAGTGGTCGAGATGGCCATCTCGACCAATCAGAAGGCTACGATATGTCGTAACTTGTATGAGAATACGAGCCCAGCGATTTTGTCGATATTTTTACCACAGCCCACAACTTCATAAGCACATAGTTAAGTGATAATGACATGCGAAACCGCCTACTGTCCGAGAAAAAGGACCAAGGATATGTGTAGTATGTTTAACTAGATATAATATACAACTGATACTAAACTCTAATGTCTGTAGATTTCCCCTGTAGACAAATCATCCTCTAACCCTGTAGACAAATCATCCTCTGATGATTGAAGCCCGTATATCCCACTCTACAGATACGACCTTTACATGCTGAGGGATCAAATGTGTCATACATTGATCGCATACATGTAGTTTATGATTTTACGACTGGCATTTTTCATTCAAATTGCTTTTGAGAGTTACTGTGATTTTTGCTCATGACTGTGATCTCTACGTGCAGTGGTTTTGGTTAGACAACATATTATCTTATTATGATTACCTAATTTTTTTTTACTCCTGGGGGTGATATTATATACAATAACAAGTGGTAGAGTGGAAATAAGTAAATAATGCTGGACAACAGATTATTTCCGGGGCTGATTCTCGGACCGGGGTCATCTAAATACCTGAGCTGTATTTCACAAGGGATCTGTTCACCTTAGAATGTATAGGTAATATTGAACCAATAATGTTGACAGTAACTCGCTTGCTGGCTTAGAAAAGCTCTGTCAATGACTGCCAGCATTTTTTATATTATAAATGATGTCAGTCATTGACAGAGCTTTTCTAAGCCAGCAAGATAATGTCA
Source organism: Flabesymbios commensalis (assembly GCA_964017125.1). Taxonomy (NCBI): domain Eukaryota; kingdom Metazoa; phylum Annelida; class Polychaeta; order Terebellida; family Flabelligeridae; genus Flabesymbios; species Flabesymbios commensalis. The sequence continues at coordinate 44,761,038 of OZ024916.1, read as the reverse complement.
ACAACATTGGTTCATTATTGAAACAACAGTGGGACAATGTATTGAATTTATGGGAATGTAGAATGTAACTTACTTGAGCAGACGCGATCGCCGAAGTTAGAGCACGGTTTAGATTCGTAGTAGCCCTGTGGACAGCCGACACTGCAAGCTGAAAGTACACGAAAACAATGGGAAATAAGTACGATATTCTGATAAAATAATAATAATATCCGTATTAGATACTAAACAAAATACGATTCCTCAGCTATATAATACCATGGTACACAGTGTTTTTATCCCTGGTGTTCCTGAATGGTGGAAACACATGCATTTCGAATGCTTAAAGGTGATCTATCACCCCTTATATAGTATGAATAAGTGTGTCCTTATATGGGGTGATTGGCTATCATGTGACTATCACATGCTAGCTAATCACCCCATATACGGAAACCCCATCTTGTGGCAACTTTGATTTATTTGTCAAAAAAATATTCATACTATATAAGGGGTGATAGATCACCTTTATTGTAACCCTATTTGTATGTGATGCGGAATAAACCTATCTATCTTTAGTGCGGTGACAGGCTTTAGACGTCAGATTCTGATGTTTTAAGTCGATCCCCGCACTGTGATATATATTATTTCAAACACAATTTCTTATATAAACAAATAATTATAAATCGTTACATCATTACAACACGGTACTTATTGAAGAATAGCTAGTGGTAGGCCTATCTAAGGATTGTTGTTTACGAAGACCCTTCGTAAGCTTTTGAATTAAGTCTGGACTACTGCCACCTGGCCAATGCTTCCTTTAGTATTTGGTACATGTCTTATTAAAAAAAAACACATGCATCAACATATAGTATGAACTTAGGTCAAATATATGAACAGTCGCAATAAAAATAATAACGAAAGTGTGAAGGCAAACAGCAGTAACCGCTGACTTCGCAAGTAAGCGGCTGCTGCTGTTTGTATTTGCATTACATTGCATTGTGGGAGACTGGTGCTGGTTCTACATCCCAACATTAGACATGAAGTCTGTGAACAAAGTCAAAAGGCAGTACCTGCTCACGTTACAAGTGTGAAGTTACTGCCTTTCGGCTTGCTTGTGATGCTCACTGGCTGTGATGAGTCTATCTGATCGGGCGTCCCCACCGGGATCAACCAGGAGCCGGCAGTACATCAATAGCGACACAGGCCGGCCGATCCCGACAAAAAAGTCATCACCGCTAATTGAATTAGGAGAGTGTGTGTTGTGTGGAGTCCGGGATCCGACCGGGATATCACCGGGTTAACTCACACTGCGCAAAGCTGAAAGGCAGTAACTGCTTACTTTACAAGTAAGCAGTTACTGCCTTTGGACTTTGCAGAGCAGATCTCGGGGACGGTGTGTGTTTATTCGGAGGTGCTGACCCTGTTGATTTTCACTAACCCGGGGTATAAGGACATCCCAGACCCAGATAGGCATTGCTACCAGATCCTGCTCTGTGAAATATATGTATATTATAATGAAAAAACACATTTTCATATTATGGGACCATACATGGCCAAATGAGTCATAATGCGTAATACATTGAACGGTGCAGCCATAGACTTACCTAGATAACAACGTTAAAAAGTAGCATTACAAAGAAACAACTCAACATACAGCAAGCATGTCAAAATGTACAGAACTTGATGAATATCAGATGAATTAATTAACGATTTTTGTAGTTGACGCATTACTATTCATTTCCAGTTTTAAATAAACACAACACGAAGTCTGGACATACAGCAGGTTTTTCAACCCTTTAACTACAAGTTATTTAAATATAATTGTTATTCACTTGAAGTTGTGTCTCGCTGACGCGATCCACAACTTCGTATGAGTGAATATTATTCAGATTTTACAAAATGAAGGTCAAATATTTTTCAAATCCTTTTGATTGATGTCACGTTTTATATTTAACACTTTTCAAAAGCCGATTTTTTTTGTGAATATAAAAAATAAAATTGGGACCGGTGGTTAAAGTGTTAAATGACCTCAGCGGTGATTTACAGTATCCCGTACTGTATGCAGCACTGTACACTCCAGACAATTGAACAGTTTGCAGCATTGTATATTTGTCAGCGAAAGAATGTGCAATAATCGTCTAGCCCAACACGTTTTCAAAACGACTTGAATCCATTTCTAAATATTTACAATTATATCGGGTTATCTTGAACGTAGACATACTGCGGCTGCGGGTGGACTGATAGTCAGCAGCATATTCAGACAAACACGTCATATTTTCCTGCACACCATTCGATCAAAATTAAATCACAAAAACTGTGAGGCGAGAAAAATATGTTTAAAAAAACGCAACAGCGGCAAAATATCCATACAAAACGTGACAAATGAATATTCATTTCTACTTAATTAATAGCAGCTGAGTACTAAAGCAGATGGAGAAAAACCGATGCGCGGGCAATAACGGTACTTTGAACGACTGCCACCGATGGATATAAATCGCATTTTAAGACACTAAAAGCTGAATCCTTCATTCTTTTGAAATAAGGATTGCTTACGCAATTTCATCTTTCAGCGACATGATTAATAGTAAATATGCACAATACATTGACCCAATGTTGGTTTAAATATTTGGCCACCGTTTGCGACATTGGCCCAGCATCAAACCAACATTAGTTCAATGTCTCGTTGTTTCTGGGAAATTGTCGGGGTATCTCTTCCCCGCCCAGCAAATACGAGATGTTGAGCCAATGCTGGTTCAATGTTGGGCCAGCGTCGCAGACGGTGGACCAACATTAAAGCAGCATTGGCCAAACGCCTCGTGTTTACCGAGTAATAGGTCGGTTCCAAATGCAAACTGTCACCATAATTATGTGCGATTAAAATTTTGTCTTTATAATATTTATTATAATGATTCAACAACGTATTGGCAAAAAAATAATCGTTATTAAAATAAATAGTTTGCAAAAATAAGTAATCAAAAGATGCAAACAAATCAATAAAAGGAGACAAGTGGCAAGTGTGACAAGTGGACCTGCCGTTTGCTATTGCCCAAGGACCCAACTCAGATCTCTCTCTTGTTGGTTAATATTGTACTTTTGTTGACGAGATTGTGCTACAAAGTGACAAAAAGCAGTAACTGCTCATTTACAAAGTAAGCAGTTACTGATTTATACCATTGCAGAACACTGTGTAACACAACTCACTGCCCACTGTTGGATCACTGTAGGTCCAGCGTCTACCACGCTGAACCAACAGTGATCCGACATTGGGTTGCTGGTGAGTTGTGCCGCAGAGGGTGTCCCGGCTACCGGACTCGTGACACTCATCATTAGGGATCAGGCGCGGCCAGACTGCGTGCCACGGGACATTCACCCGATGCTGTTTCAAGTCGGGCCAACGTCGAAGACGGTGGGGCAACATTCATACAGCATCGGGTAAATGCTCCGCGTTTGTTGGGGACTGCGCGACCAGCCACTGTCATTTGCTGAGCGGCCTGGCAAGAGCCGTGGTGAGAATAAGCCCAGGGTTTACACTGGCGTCTCTATTCAGCGACGCTCCTTATTGAGGTTTTATTCGTGGGCTCGGCCTTATTGGAATGTTCACCCGAAGCGATCCGGATGTCGGCAGAACACACGGATTTTGGATTCCGGCGGACACTGGACCACGGATCTTAGAGAGCGGAACAACGTGGCAACTCTGTCGGCTCCGGTATTCAACCGTCTGCTGACAAGGTGGTTTTCTATCACTGCAATAGCGAGGACACTCCTGGCATGAAAAGGCGACAACAGTGTCTGCTCACTTGAGCTTACGAGTGAGTGAGTGAGTGAGTGAGTGAGTGAGTGAGTGAGTGAGTGAGTGAGTGAGTGAGTGAGTGAGTGAGTGAGTGAGTGAGTGAGTGAATGAGTGAGTGAGTGAGTGAGTGAGTGAGTGAGTGAGTGAGTGAGTGAGTGAGTGAGTGAGTGGAAATATCGCGACAGAATGAAGCCCGAGCTTGGGGCTACACCCTACTCTTATAGAATAACTCCAAGGATTCTTTATAGTGCACATTGCCATAGGCATCACTGCACACTCCAGGTCTTTTGAACAGTTTGGAGCACTGTATACGCATAGCCACGATGACAATTTTTCGGGCCGGCCAGGATTTGTGCCCAGTGCCTCTTGAATCTCCAGCCACAGCCGATCCGAATGAGCCATCGTGGCCGGCCTGGAATGTAGGAAATGACTATACCCTGCCATGCAAGGGTATCATGTGTGACTGGTCACTTGAAACGTGGGCACTGGGTTCGAATAGTACTTAGCCCTAGGGGGCGGGGGCCCTAGGGTAGTGGTTAGCACCGCTGCCTTTCACGCCAGAGTCCGGGGTTCGGTTCCCGGTCTCGGCGGTTTGAAAGAAACAAAATTGTTTCTTCCCCATCCACGTGTGAAAGTTAGTATTGTGGGGAGCCTCCGTGACCGAGAGGTAGCGTGTTCGGCCTCAGACCGCCAGGGCTCGAATTTCCAATCCTGTGTCTGGAGGACAGTGTCATCTCAATCATCTCACCATCCTCAGGAGGTTCTCCTGGCCCAGTTTAGCCTATATGTGCACAAAGGTGGCCTAAAGCCCGATTCATTTCATTTATTTTCTTAGCCCTAGGATCTCATTTAAGAAGTTGCACAGATCTGCAGCGCAGTTCATGTATTCAAGGCGACACTAATTTTGTCGTGTAAAAACAAACAGCAGTACCTGCTTACTTGAAAAGCAAGCAGCTACTTTCGCTTGCCTTTGTTTCGCAGAATGGCAGGCGACAATACAGAAGGCAGACCCCCACCGACAGAAGCCCGCCAACGCCCGAATATTTCCTTTCATGTGTAATTACACCTGACCCCCCCGCGGCCATGACGCCGGTCTTCGCTGCATCCCGGTGAGAGTTGCGCTTAATCCCCGAGTCCTGCCCTGATCCAGGCTTTGTCGCCAGGTCATGTCACCAAGGCGCATGCCGTGACAGGGTCACACCGCCAAGAATCGTGCCGTGACTGGGTCAGCAGTGACTGGTCATCAAATAAGAAATCAATTGCTTATGAGCGATGTCTCGTGTTGGACATTTGAAAAAAAGTGACCCCACACACAAAAATACTTTTTTTTAACTATTACTTTTGATTTTATGATATTTTTTAATAGATGAGGTTATAATATAACCTCATCTATTTTAATACATAGTTGCATGTAATCACATATTATGTAATCATTAACATTAAAAATTGTCTTTTTTTAAGAATCCCGTCTGGATGTATCTTTCTATGTGCCTGGTCACAAATATTCTCGTTATGGCTGCAAATCCAGGTGGATCGATATTATATATGGCTGCATATTCAAGTGGTACACTCCTTTGAGGGTGAAATCAGAATACATACATGTAGTAGCAATGTGATGTGAGGTCATGGTATTTTTTAAACGTGTGAACTAGAATCGAAGAATTCATTTTTACTGCAAGGGGAAGATTTACAGATTTTGGCAACCAATACATGCAACTATGTATTAAAATACAATGAGAATCATCGCTCACCCATTTATCATTACTTAATAATATCCATACATTATCAAAGCGCCTTTATCATTAAATTTACTCACCAGTATTTTTTTTTAAAATCGTAGTAAATTTAAACTTCTAACGCGCCTAAACTCTTTGTCAAAGTTAATTAATTACCACAATAAATTGCTTTTTGATAAGATAATTTCTCGAGCTCTCTACCTTTCCCATACTTGTGTTAATTTCGCGACAATAAAAACGACGCGTGACTTTTGACCACAACTGTACTTTCGCCCAGTCCAACGACCAATACCTCCGTGAAAAGACAAACAGCAGTATCTGCTTACTTTCAAAGTAAGCAGTTACTGCTGTTTTTCTTTGCACGGCAGATCCCGGCGCGACCTGATCCGTCTGCCCTGAAGATGTAGACGTCCTCCAGGTCGACACCCGATCCAGAAGGACGTGTTCCAGGAAAGGATCCGGAAGGTGGTCGGACTGAAAGCCAGATCCGGGAACAATTACGTTATCCAGGAAGATGAAGAGCTTCATATTCATCTGGGATCAAATCGTCCTCTTGGAATCATAGGGTGGTATCTGCCACTTCACAAAGTGGCAGATACCATCCTCTAATACCAAGGTGACGATATGGATAAGAAGCAATGCCGTACAACGGCGGTAACTGCGTACTTTTCAAGTAAGTAGTTACCGCTGTTTGTGCGGCAGTGCTGAGAGAAGTGGCTGACTCTTTGATATTTAAATGTATTAAACTAGGATATCTACATAGCTAATTTGAAATATCCAGATAATTAATATTGATGAGATTGTGCATAATGGTATTCTGAATTTCAAACGTGCGTTCTCCTAATGAAGGTGACACGAGCATAAAATATACATAACACAATATCTGGGTAATCAAGTGCAATTTAACAAATGAGTGAGATATGTAAAGCCACCCCTGTCAGGCTAAACCGGAACGCAACACCTCCAGCCTGTGAAATAACGATACATGTATGAATACATGTATACCTACAAGCTATGGTAAAAAAAACTCCATTCGAAAAAATTAAAACTTCAAAAACGTCACTGGCAGACAAATCGAACGCTCCATTTTTTATCAAAAAGCGTGAAAGAGCCGGAAAAATATTTATCGCAAGCCAGTCAGAAAATCGTACGCCCCAAAATCCTTAAGGATCAGTTTATCGCTGTCCGCCCTAGACACGCACGAGACGTTGACCCAATGTTGTGTCAATGCTGGGCCAGCGTCGCAGACGCTGGCCAAACATTGACACAACATTGGGTGGCCGTCTCGGGCTCGCTGTCTGACCTCATCTGTCATTGTCTGGGACTAAATAGCAGTGTTTATCATTCAGACAGCACATTATTGTTATTAGAGATTTGACTTGGCTTTTTGTCTGGCCTGTAATTTTACTGATCACCCTCGCAGCTATGTGGTAAACAGTAAACGCCGGGAATTATAGAGTGGTCTGTATTTCGGGAATTTCGCAACGACAAAACTGGCGTCAATTATATAGTGATGAGTGGATGAGTGAGTCCAAATCTGTCATGCTACCCCCTAATTTAAATAACAATTGAATGACGGCGATGATTAGCTGATCCCGTCATGTGACAGGCTAAACCACCCTCTCTCATTGGTCGGGAATAGAATACTATACGAGTGATAGACATGATAATGGATGGATGACTGTTAGGCAAAAAATAATAAAATGAATGGGGTTTTAGGCCACTTTGTGCACATGTAGGCTAAACTGGCCCAGGGGAACCTCCTGTGGATGGTGAGATGACACTGCCCTCCAGACACAGAATTCGAAATTTGAGCGGTCTGAGGTCGAGCACGGTACCTTTCGGTCGCGGAAGCTCCCCACAATATTAAATATTTACGTGTGAGTAGGGAAGAAACATTTTGTTTTTTTGAAACTTGAATGCCAGAGCGGGGTTCAAGTTTCTTTGAAACTTAAGTACTACATCGGAGTTCGAATCCGCGATCTTGGACTTTCCATGCAAGCAAGCAGCCTTAACCACTGCACCATGTGAGCAAAAGAGAAAATAAATGAACGTACCAACAAACGATAGAGAGCGAGTGGAAAGAGAGAGGCACTATAAGGTTTATACCAGAACTAGTGCATAATCTCGCGTCAGCCCTCGCGCTGCGCGCTCCTCTAGATAGAGAGCGATCAGATGATCGAAGCAACTGGAGAAACAACGATCGAGCAAGCGAAATAAGCGAGCGCTCGCTCGTTTATTTCGCTTGCTCGATCGTTGCACGAATGAGTAATCAGACGAGCGTATGCACGGAAAATAATATTACGGGAGCGCTGTATTTGCCAATATTTGCTATTTGATGATTTTAGGGTGGGTTTTTAAGGTTTATGGACTCGGTCACGGCACACGGAGCACGGGGATCCGGCCGGCCATCCCGGCAGATGAAAGTGCATTATTTCCTGGCGGACTCCCCCATCTCATCCCGGGGCTTCCTGCGCACGTCACACAGGCACAACAGACCTGATCCCGTCACGAGACCCCTCAGCGTGTCCGGATATCAACATGCGCAGCCGTATCGATCCAGGAGGCTCACAGGCGGGCCCGGCCCGGGACAAAATAAGCGCTGCCACGCAAAGACAAACAGCAGTAACTGCTTACTTAACGTAAGCAATTACTGCTGTTTGCCTTTGCATGGTGTTGAAGTTGCGCGACGCCGTCTTGCGTCTTGCGTCAGCCAGAAATTAGTCGCTTCAAAAATTAAGTTTTCAGTGATCATATACAAGATACAGGACGATAATTTGGGGCTTCGATAAACAACCTCAAACTTAATTCCGTACAATACACATACTAAACAAACAGCAAAGATGCATTGCCAAATTGTCAGTTTTAATAATGTGAAGTATAACCCCAATTAAAAATTAATTAAAGATTTTTTTACACTGTGTTTTGATATCCAGCTTTTCCCTTCAAACATTAAATTAAATCATTCCAATTTTTACCCACGTAGCGATACAAAACTTCAAGTACATGGATACAACTTCATTCTATGCGTGCAATTTAAAACTGGAATTGACCACTTTTGCAGAAACACATCATGTGTGTTTAATCTGGCCAATAATTGGATGTACTAGTACAAATATACAGAGACGGTTATAAACGACATTTGGACCTAAACTGGTTAATCATAATATACAAAATTTTGCTGCGTGAGTTGAAAATTACACGTTTTATGTTTTACATAAATATGGAGTAATATTCACAGAAACGCGCTCGGCTGCAGTTATTTTTTTCTCATATTATATCATATTTTTCTCTTTCGGTATATTAAAACACAGCCATTATCACTAGCATCGCATGGTGCATCTCAATTAGATTTGAATGAGATTTTCAATATATTTTTGCAATAATGCTGCACAAAAATTGTATTATTGGAATTAATATCATGTGCGGTTATGAATCTGCCACACCCACCCTGCTCTGCCAAGTCAAACGACTTCTCACTTAAACCTTTCAGTGCGGGGACCCATAACATAGATATTCAAATGAAGTGAACTAAGACATTTATGATGATGTAAAGTTGAAAAACCCTTTGCTCCCAATGGTTTGTATGCAAATATTTCAGAGCTTTAAGGGTTAAAGCGAGAACAGTCTTTAACCAGCCGGAATATCGCTCAACTCACGTGACAAATTTCAGTTTTTGCTAGCATGCAGGGGTCCTTCAGCCGTCTCGAAAATCTCTAGATTTTTATCGTGAGTTGTTAAGGAGCAATATTACGCATGGTCAAGTTTCAAAGAAACAAAATGTTTCTTCACAGCTCACTAACAAAGATTCAGTATTGTGGAGAACTTCCGTGACCGAGAGATAGGTGCTCGTCCTCAAAACGCCAGGGCTCGAATTTTGAATCCTGTGTCTGGAGGGCAGTGTTATCTCATTCTTCTCACCATCCTCAGAAGGTTCTCTTGTCCCAGTTTAGCCTGTTATATGCACAAAGATGGCCTAAAACTCCATTCATTTATTCATTACACATAAATTCCAGATAGGCAACGAAAAACTAAACGAATGAACTGAAAACCGATGTTTTTCCAAGATCATCACGTGTTTTTCTAAGATCATCACGTGTTTTCCTAAGATCATCACGTGTTTTTCTAATGTCATCACGTGTTTTTCTAACATAATCATGTGTTTTTCCAAGATCATCACGTGTTTTTCTAAGATCATCATGTGTTATTCTAAGATCATCGCGTGTTTTTCTAAGATCATCACGTGTTTTTCTGAGATTATCACGTGTTTTTCTAAGATCATCAGGTGTGTTTTTCTAAGATCATCAGGTGTTATTCTAAGATCATCGCGTGTTTTTCTAAGATCATCACGTGTTTTTCTGAGATTATCACGTGTTTTTCTAAGATCATCAGGTGTGTTTTTCTAATATCATCAGGTGTTTTTCCAAGATCATCGCGTGTTTTTCTAAGATAATCACGTGTTTTTCTGAGATTATCACGTGTTTTTCTAAGATCATCAGGTATTTTTCTAAGATCATCACGTGTTTTGAAATACCCATTGCCGTGGACAAAAACCAAAATTACATGCCGCAAAATAATGTCAGAGATAAAAGACCTGCCCTCGGTAGTCACACCTGTGGTAAAAAATGAAGCAGACACAGACAGGGACATTGACGCATTGTGTCACTGTTATTATTAATACGCCCTACCGTGCATATTTAACCTCTAGAGCACTGATGTTGATTACAGTACACAATCATTAGCACCCACATAAACAGTTGTTCAAAGTAAAATATGTCTTAAAACAATGAAATATTTTGTGACTTAAATTTCATAAATCACATGCATTTTCAATCACTTGAAGTTGTGGATCGTGGTAGCGAGACACAACTTCGAGTGACTGAAGATGCTAATTGAACAGCTCTGACCTCTAGGGATTAAAACAAGCTGTACGTCTATCAGATCAATATCAAGACAATGGCACCCTTCAAAAAATGGCTCAAAAATTACTTCCTGTTTTTTTCCGGATCCATGCAGATCCGACCCCGTTTTTTGTATAATGGCGACAAACACAGCTATTATTCTCCATTACGTATGGCACTACAGATGTCGGGTGGTCTAATAGAACACCCGAATATATATTTATTATATATCTGTCCAAATGAGGTTGAGATTAGCGGCCGGATGTCGCGGGAACGTTGGCTCGCTGCCGGACCGGCGTCTTTGACGCCGGGCCGGCTGCGACCCAGCGTTGGACCGGCGTCCAGTGCAGTCCGGATTTGGGGCGGCTTACGGGGAGACAGAGATTGATGCGATTCTAACAAAAGTCAATCCGCGAGAGTTACACGGATTACTTAAACAATGAGCGATGCTTTCTCTTCTGTCAAAAATGAGAGGTAAGCCAGCCTGGGGCGGAGAAAGTAAAATACTGCTCATCATGCTTATTGTGAATAACTGTCACGCGTCCGGATCCCGACTAAGCTCACCGGACTGTGAATATGCGCTTATAAACAAACCAGGACACAGCATCCGAGAAAACACGCTATATTGAGCCAATGTTGGCTTATAGTTGGGCCAGCGTTGCAGACGCTGGCCCAACATTAAGCCAACATTGGCTCAATGTATCATGTTTGCCGGGATGAACGTTAACTTAACGTTTGTAGTTCGTTGTATCTATCTGCGAGGCGGTGGTGGATCGGGGTTGCGAGGATTTGTAATCCGATGAAATTGGATTTCAATAAATTTAGAGAAAATCAGCTTTCTTCTAGATTTTTTTCAAAGAGTTTAACGTGTTTTATTTTTCTGGCTTGATAAGCCTTTGTCCCCATGTGGATTGTATTCGACTTAGCTAAAAAGTACTACTTAAATAGAGAATCAACCTATACAATATATGCGGGATTGCCACTCAAGACAACGGTGGTTCTGGTGAGAAATGTTCAATAGCAATGCAGATACACATGTAGACATACAACTTTTCTCAATATTAGCCTACTATAATACAAATAACCCCAATATTATTCCAAGAATGATAGTGAGGTAATGCAATGACTATACAACCTTTTTCTAAATAAAAAAAATAGAAGAGAACACATGAATAATAGATAAATGTGAATTTAAAAACAAAATCTTTATACACAAATACATGCCTTCTATAGCTACAAAGCCAAAAGACAATAACTGCTTACTTTTTGAGTAGGCAGTTACTGCCCACCTGTTTTACATTGCAGAACATGATCAGCCCGACAGACACACGACTTTGAATCAATGTTGATTTGACGTTGGTACACCTTCTACGACGTTGGACCAACGTTAAACAAGCATTGATTCAACGTCTTATGTCTGCTAGGAAACAATGAAATGTCTGAAATGTCGGAGCCATGCATCAACCTATGGCACGTCCACTGTTAGCACACCTGTGTTATTGACTGATGGGGACAAGTGAGATGCACCATCAGTTTTCCTGACATTACCGTACGGGTCGGATACTTTTTGGAAAATTTCGGGTAAATATCTCAAATACGAATATTCATTTGAAACGGCTAAATCAAACTGTGCAGTGAAGGGTATATATAGCAGAGGGTGCGATATGGGCTGGTCTGACCATACGTCTCGCAGTGAAAGCCAACAGCATGAGTGCGAGAACACGTTTGATGATATCCCTTAACACTGAAGAATATTATTTAAAATACTTACTGCAGGTCGTAAAATATTCATGTTTCATATTATTTGTTTAAAGTTGTTCTTTTACAATTAGTTGTCAGCGTTAAATTACTTTATAACTAAAAACACACACTCAAAACTATCTGTTCTGTGGTGTACATGCAAAAAAAAACAGGAATGATTTACCTCACTTTCAAAGTAAGCATTTATTACTGTTATTTGTCAATATGAGGCATCGTTATGATGTTGTTCATATAGAGACAAAGCGCAGTAACTGTTCATTTTTCAAGTACGTAGTCACTGTTTTTTGCAGAATGGGTGCTTTATGTCGAATCTGCACCTGCCCAATGAATACATTGCTGTCACTATTTTTTCTGTGAAAAAGCAGTTAATTGACTGCATGTCGTGAACCTGACTAATGTCTGAATCATTCCCCAGCTGATCCATCAAGTTCACTATTGTAATGTGGCACTAAGGCAAAGAGAAGTAACTGTCTACGTCAAAAACAAGCAGCTACTGTTGTTTGCCTCTGCCTGGAAATACTGGTCGCAAATCGCTGCTCGCAATTGGTCTGCCCAAGGACGAAATGCCACCACGGATACAATAAATCTAATAAATAATGGGGCAATTATTGAAAATCAAAACGTCACTGCTCATAAAGAATTTGACAGCGGATCAAATGCCAGCATGATGGGTGAGGAACTCAAATTAAAGCCTCAATTATAAACACGGCATTTGAGCAACTTGGGGCATTTCCACCGGCTACCCAGCAAGCACAAAACATTTGACGTTGGCCCAACATTGTATAAATGTTATACAAATGTTTTGTGTTCCCTGGCTACATGGTTGTATCATAAAATCAGGGTTTTCTCTAGGCATGGACTCGATCTCTTCAACTCTACATGGAGGCTGAAACCTCACCTACATGTATGTGGGTTTTGATGTTCGATGTTTCGAATGTGGAAGAACTTCCAGATGTCTGGGGGTCAGTATCAGCTGATTCATCTCACCATCCTCTGGAGGTTCTCCTGGCCCAGTATAGCAAGTATATTTGCCGAAAAGTTTAATAATCCTTTACCGTCAAATAATTCAATGGAAATTTTCACCCACTTTGAGGTTGTGTCTCGCTGAAGCGATCCACAACTTCAAGTGAGTGAAAATTCTTCAGAATTGACAAAATGGAGGTCAACGATTTTAAAATCTTTCTGATTGATGTCACGCTTTAACTTTAGCATGTTTAAAAGCTTCTATGTAATATGCTGAAAAAATGTAAACATTCATTCATTCAATAATAATAATAATAATAATAATAAACTTCTATAGCGCCTAAATCCTCGGTGATCCGAGCTCAGAGGCACGACAAACATAATCGTAAATCCGATTCAATGACAGCTCCGCCACCATATTCCAGCGTTTCTGGCCTATGGGTCATTTATGTCTAGCAAAGTATCTAGACGGACAGATTCAATAAAAAGATTCATAAACCTGTTGTTTATTCACGCCCGTTTCCGTCCTGAAGGTGCGGGCGCACTTGTCGTAATGGGCAGCGTGATTGGTGGCGGCATGACGGACTACGGTGCGGACGGCGGGTGCGGACGGCAACACAGCGCGGGAGCAAATGCGCCATTAGGGTCACGCTGGAATACCATCCGTGTATTTTGTGGCGTAAAACCCTTGGCAGCCTCATTGAATTTGCCTGAAAAGACTGTTGCTAATAGGGCTCGACAAGGGCCGCCAGCCACCAAATGTGTTAATGCGCCTGTCATCAATGCGAACTCATGCGCGAGTCTGTAACAGGAGAGTTTGCCGGCAGCGCGGTCAATTAGTTTATTGAAAGCGTAAACTTGCGGATGAGCGGGGAACTCCGACCAGCCGCCGGTTCGATGCCGCGCCGCCGTCAGAGACGTCGGCGCGGCATCGAAACCGACGGCTGGCGTCTGCCAACAGTCGGATGAACGGAGGAGTGGGACTCGATGTATCGACCCCGCCTTCACAGACGAGTCGATCGTGCGTGGCATAGCCCTATACGGCGGCGGCGAACCGCGAATAAAAAATTCAGCGCCGCTCACGTTCGGGACCTGTGAGATCAGCTGGTCTGGAAACGCCGCTAATCTGGAATGCCGGACACCTGAACACGTGGATCGGCTCTGTGCCGAGCCGCAGCAGCGGGTTACAAAGTGGAACCACACAGAGGTGGCATTTCACCGGTGCTTTAATTTTTTACAAAATTATAATCATTTCAACCCTACTTGCTCATCGTCGCATTTTCTCACCACATGGCATTGGCCTATTTTGACTAAAATTCACGAAGGAAAAATGAATGAAAAAATAATTCATGCAAATAAGCACCATGTGTGCTTTCATTTGAAAGCTAGGATATTAAAAAAAAAAAAATCTTTTCATTCAACTTGAGGTGGGAATTGCGGCACCAAATTACAACTAAATGTAAATATAAATGAGGTGAACTGTATCTGGGCGTTATAGACTGCTTGCACGAGTTTGCGCGTGAACAGTTTGTCTGATTCAAACAGTTCGGCGTTGCTCACTGTGTGGCGTGTTGTTGTTGAGAAAGGTGTATAGGAGGGTTGAGCAATCAGTACATGACATCCCATCACAGGTATAAAAGGTAATGGTACAGGTTTCTAGGTTGAAATCAAGTCTGGAAACAGATCAGTCGACTGCACATTTTTATCCCCTGGTCACTGGATCTATGTATACGTGTGCCATTTCAGCTCCCCGAAGAGCTAACAACCAGTTGGGTGCTGGGAATTTATCGAACTCATTGGCTTAGCTGTCCCACCAGGTAGTCATTTCCCCTGAGTAAATTGAAGCACTCGACGGTGAAGTGCCCTGCCCATGAGAGCAGCACATCAAAAAGCGTACGCAATCCAATGAATTGGTCAAGTCTCGTTCAATATTTCAAGAATATTGCCAGAAACGCGTGTCTGTTAATCCTCGGATCAACCTGTCTACGCGGCTAACGCCACGACGTGGCGTTAGCCGCGTAGACAGGTTGAGCCGATCCAAATCACGCCACCACGTCCCCTTGATGGTCGGCGCTTCTTCATCTATTTACACATTGATACTTCACAGACATCACGGTCCTGTCTCCACCTCACATCTCCCCGAAGCCAATTTAGCCGGATTATAGGCTCAATGTCAACCGGAACCCACCAATGATTTTAACGTCTTACCGCCCGTCTTTTTGTCGTAAATGTCAGTCAGTTCATGTGTGATGCCATTGTAATAACTAGACAGTGAGTCAGTCAGAGACTGCAAACCTCCGCCGAAAATATTGATCGTAATCCGGATCCTTGATCCGGGTTGTGATCCAGATCATCCCAAATTGTAATGGCTCGAGTCACACCTGTGGTAAAATTTAAATGCCGAGCCGTGCGGATCGGATAGTAGTAAATCAGGATCTTGAATTAGGATCGTAATCTAGATCATCCCAAAAAATGCAATGACCTCCAAATACACACGTCTTGTAAAAAATCACGCAAATCCGTGCAATACTTTTTAATTTATCTGACGGACGGACAGACAAACAAACCAACACACAAAACCAAAAATAAAACCTCCCTGGCGGAGGTAATAATGCCTTATTGGGCCAAAGTCTACGAACGTTCACCCAAAATTAAATCAACATTCAATTTGGGTAATTGACTCCTATTTGTTGGGTGTACTATATGTAAGTATATGAATTTCCTTTGGATTACTATCAGCATGATCAAGAAGTTCCTTATTAGGTCCTTAAACATCACAATAAAGTTATTTGCGTTCATTTTCGGTATCGTTTAATATACTTTACTTCGAAGGCATAGTATTTTATTTGGTTAAGTTTACTTCACTTTTATATTATGTTTTTTTTTGCATCCAGTTTAGCCCGACGCCGGGATACGAAGCTGCCGTGGTGACAAAAAAATATTCTTGTAGAACACGAGTCGGCAAGTATTAACTTTTCACGTGCCACCTGCTGATTTACTGCCATGCAAAGACAAATATCAGTAACTGCTTACTTTCCAAGTACGCAGCTACTGTTCTTCATCTCCGCATGGTAGAGCTCTGCATTGCAAAACCAAACAGCAGTAAACGCGTGGTTGGAAAGTGAGCAGTTACTGTTGATTGGCAGTGCAATGCAGTCCGGCTGGACTGAAGCGTGACCAGTCCGTCAGGCTGACCACGTCGGAACAATACCTACAAATTCTGACCGGACGTCCGGCCAACCGTGGACTGTGACCACAAAGCTCGCTCCCATTTGTAATTCCTTCCGTACCCTGCTTTACCTCTGCAAAGGTAAACAGCAGCATCTACTGATTTCACAAACGTCGCCTCGGAGCTAAAGGATTCTATCTGACACTCGTTAGAGTGGCAGATAGGATCCTTTAGCTCCGAGGCCACGATTAGTGAATAGACAATGCATGCTGTTTTCATTTTCATGACAGCGTTGCGTGTCTACCCGGTAAACGCAAAACATTTGTATAACATTTGTACACAGTCGGATCAACGTCGAAGACGTTGGGCCGACATTGTGCAAATCGGGGGGTTATTACGTTAATTGTCCACGTGATCACCAAATAGTTTACTTGATTGGCGTGTAACAATAATTTATTTACATCTGAAGGTGAATTAAAAACATAATAAATAACTGGTTACACATAGTGAGTAAAAGTGCTCGTAGTTAGCCCCATATGTATTCTTTTATTTGTATCAGCACAATAAATGCCAGCTTTTGAACATGTTCAAGATAAAACATAACAGCAGGATTTCAAAAGAGTTGACCTCCTTTTTGTCAAATCTGAATCGCGTTAGCGAGACATAACTTCAAGTGGGTGCATTTTCCAATTAAACAATTTGGCGGTCAAAGGGTTTATTCAATAGCATTTTAGTTTTGAACAACAAAAAAACACACATACTAGTAATCAACTAAAACATTACCGCTGACAAATCACGACACAATTTCTGTCGCCGGAAATGAACAAATTCAGAGAGGACTAGAGCAGTTAAAAATGAGTGCGTGAATATCGCTTTAGGCCTACGTCTATTACTGCACAATCATGGCAATATAGCGACAGAAGGGAGCCCGACGTCGGGACTATGCTCTACTCTTATCGACTGACTTCGAGGGTTCTTTATGGTGCACAGTACCATAAACAGCACTGAACACTCCATGTCTATTTGAACGGCCATTTAATCAAGAAAAAAGAAAAACGTTTAAAATGAGCAATCCATGTAGCAATACATAATAAATTGGCAGAAATGTTCGCGTCACCCGATCGTTTTAAAAAAATTGTGAATTTTTATTTAAATTCAACGTTTACGTCAATTTGTCATCGCCGACCGAAATAACGTGACAGGCATGAGACATGACACGGCTCACAACTTCTATTTTCTCTCTGAAAGTGCAGGCGTCAATTATTCACGGGAAAAATCTTCTGCTATTTGAAACTGCAGCCCGGCTAATGTCTATTTATTGGAAAAAGAAAAGCGGCCTCGAGTGATACTGAATATTAATGTCATTATCTCTGGATAGGTCCAACCTTCCCGTTGTTGAAGTATCAGATGAGGCGACGCTTACCAGCCAGCCATGATTTGCCACCCAGCAGGTCATATTACAAAATTAATCACGCGCTATACAACAGAAAGGAATCAAGTACACAGAATTCACGAGTAGTGTTTTTTCTTCATCAAATGTTACCGTGTTAATATCTGTAATAAGAGGGTAAATCTAATCGACATAGACGATTGCATACATTACATTTATAAATTTAACCGTTACAGCGCGGGGATCGATTTTAGACGTCAGAATCTGACGTCTGTAGACGTCAGATTTTGACGTCTTAACTCGATCCCCGCGCTTCAAGAGTAAAACTATTTAGAATGACCGTAGAGCCATGACATAGGTGTTCAAATGAAGCAGAAGGAGTTAACCAAGACATTTATGATGATTTCGAATTGAAAAAACCCTTTGGTCGCTATGGTTCATACACAAATAAGGGTTAAATACCAAGTAAAATGGATAATCACGACTGACGTCTGTCCGGGCTGTAATATAATATGGAACCCATTGGGTCACTGCATGCTGCCACGAAAACACAAACGGTTGCAGGAACTACTTACCTTAGTAGCACTTCACTTGAGAAGTTACTGCAGGCTGGCCTTTCACGACAGTTGCCAGACATGGCTATATGGAATGGACATTTCAAATTCTGATATTTTAATCATACGATCTTTTCACGTATGACCACGATAAAGTACAGCTGTGATATATGGTGGTGATATGTACAGTACATGCATCTTTTTAAGCGGATTTTTTTTTCAATTATCAAATGCATTTTCATGTTTCGCAGTGTCGCAAGATACGAAATTTACATCCCGTAATCGAAATAATGTATCCTCACTTTGTAATAAGCAGGCTTGCGTCTCCATTTAAAAATTCACAACCCAACATAGAAATTATACATCGCTACATGAAATATACATCTTATTTTCAAATATCTCTGCTTAAAAAAACATAGACAGTTATAATGTAACGTTACTAAACTGTGTGTCGCGCTAAGAACTTGAAAAAATTGTCTAATGCTGAGAAAACACAGAAAAAAAACATGTTAAAAATGCGTTCATGTAAATTGTTGTTTGACAGCCCAATAGAATGCCCGCATATCGGCAAATTCGCGAAATTTCTACCGCGGGGAAGCGTGGCGTGTTTACGGCCTCGAATATAACTGCGCGCTTCTGACGGCCGAAATCATGGATCACTAATTCAGAAACGAACCTCCACAGGAAGACTGGCTGGAAATTAACCTTGTGTTCCGGATCTGATTGTGCCAGACACCCGGACGACGGCCCAGCATTGGGGTAGCGTCGCAGACGCTGCCCCAATGCTGGGCCGACGTCCGGACGGCATGTAGGCGGCACGCCTCCAGACACATGACAAACTAATAACAACACAAGGCTCCGTGCTAATGAAAAAGGACACTGCTCCGAAATGAAAGCATCTGGGCACGATATCGCCACGTTAGCTCACAGATGTAATGTCCCCTGCATTAGGCGATCTGTCTGATACTGGCACGGCAGGTGTGTGCGTGGGCTGTTACCCGGGCAAACAGCGGTAGCTGTTCGCTCGAAAAGTAAGCAGTTACTGCAAAAATTGCAGATATCAGTAACTGCTTATTTTAAAAGTGAGCAGTTGCTGCTGTTTGCCTTTTGTTTTGATGTTTACGAAATGAGTGACTGCTTTTTTAAAAATGTATATTTTCACTATATGCATTTCCACTATAGTGGACATATACAATACCATCTCCACTTGAGAATACACCTCTCAACTTGGAAATATAAATCTCCACTCAGACAATTTTATAAGAATTCCCACTTGAAAATCCATGTCATTTCTTGGAAATATGTACCTCCTCTTGCACATATTTAAAAGTTACTTCTCTACTTGAAAATAATACACTTATACTTTGAAACATAGACGTTTGCTTTCGTACAGCAGTATAATCTTAATAATAGACGCTAAATACTGTTGAGAGTGAAGTTGGTTGAGAATACGTTCATTTCCGAAAGTTCTCATTCTTTTTGTGTACGTATATGTCTGTATATGCCTACTCATTCAGTCTGCACGGGGCTACGCGATGCGTATTCAATTGAAGTCTCATAATAATAAAACACAAGGGTGATTTACACGTGTCCGTATGTGAGTCACCCGTGTACTTAACGATCACTACGTGTAGCGATCGCGATCGCTACACGTAGTGATCGTGAAGTACACGGGTGACTCACGGATGGCACACGGATGGTACACGAATGAGATATGCCCACAAGAACACATGTTATAAGACAGCATCGTGACGGGTCGCTATTATATGCCTGCGAAAGCAAAAATGGCTATGTATGATACTTTTCCCGGCTAAAAACAAATCAAAATAGCCTTTAATATTACCTGAATTTGAATTCGGATATTGGCGCTTCTGCCAAATGACTCGCGTGTTATTGATAGACCTGTTATAAATACCATAGTCTACATACGGTTCTAAAGTCACGCTGCCATTTCAGTCAACGGCATCAGATTACAATATGGTGCCCGACCACCAACAATGTACTTGGTGGCCAGCATGTCTGGTGGACACAAGGTCGTCCGCCAAGCAGTTCAAAGGCAAACAACAGTAACTGCGGTTACAAACAGTTATACAGCATAGCCAGTGCAGGAGGCAATGTGACCCAATGATGGCAATGGTGGCTACATCCATGATAACACTTGAAAAGTAAGCATGTAAGCTTTGCACGGCAGATAACGCCTGTCCATCTTTAACATGAACAACCGTGTGTGTCTAGACATTGTGTTTTCAATGTTCAGTCTGTGGTGGTCACGAGAGCATACGTAATGCCATGGGAGAATGTCTTAAGGGAGAATGTGCCATCAGGGAATATGCCACGAGATAAAGTGCCGTGTGAGAATGTATCATGTGAGAGTGTGCCATGTCAGAAAGTGCCATATAAGAATGTGCCACTTGATGACGTGTCATAGGAGAATGTCCATGTGAGAATGTGCCATATAGAAATGTGCAATGAAAGAGAAAGTGCAATGGGAGAATTATGTGAAATTATACCATATAATTGGCTATCTGAGAATTTAACAAGATCACTTTTTGTGTTCTCGTGATGGACCCAACTGCACCAAAGCTCTAATGAAAGGCGTCATTTGCACTGTTAATATTATTATAATTGACGTGATCAGCGAATCGACACGATTCAGTTCCATTACCACCAGCCCACTGTGAGACTCCAGCCTGCCATCTTCCCTGAGCAATAGAAGAGCAAGTCAAGCCTTGCTCAGGGAAGATGCAATTTACAGACACGGATCATGCATGTGGATCTCAAGTGGGGCCCGCAGTACCAGCTCTGAGTTGTCCACAAACCCCGGGGACAATGTGCCTCAATGATGTACGTTATATCCCAGCCCTACCCCCCTTAACGCCTCCGGCAATTGCATCGTCTATCACCGTCCCTGCTATTGCCCTCACTGCCCCAATCAACTGTGAGATTTCCCACAATAAACTGCCAGGTTTCCATGGTAACGCTGTCTCCCACTGGCTCCCTGCCCGACACGTGTATAGCGAGACCTATTTTCGTGATCCTTCTTGCCGACGTGTTCCCCTCCTGTAAGACCATGTTTTCTCCCTTTGTGGTCGTATAGTAAGCCGCTTATTGGCAGGGGAGAAGTCTAAAGAAGACTGTACCATATATGTAATGTCAGATGTTGGTCAAATGTTGACTCATTGCTGGAAAACGGCATAAGATAAACGTTAACCAATATTGTTTTTTCCAAGACTGATCTGGGGCTTGAAGTTTCAAGAGACATGAAAATTTTTAGAGTACGTTGGCAAAGACAGCACTGTACAAATCCATGCCTTATCACTGGTTATTTCTGACACCATTACACAACCATGCCTTGTGTAATGTGCTACCGTGTGTGGAACCCTAGCACCCGAAGGGTGCTGAGAGTGAGATGATGGCATTAGGATCTCTTGTTAGTGAGTCCTTTTTAGCCTATCAATTCCTTCTGTATACAAAATGTCTGGATGGAAAGGAGGACTGGAACCTGGAAAGTTGAAATTGAATTTGATGACCTTAGGATTCCAAGGGTCGTCTAAAGAAAGAGGTGTTGAAACAAGCCATTTGCTATCCTCGTATCTCTGATCTCCATCTTGAACTATAATTTCATTCTCTGAATATGAAAAGCAGTTGAAAAGAATTTTGCAGCTCAATTAGACTTCCATATGATTATGAATGTCTAAGAATCGCTTGAAATATAAGGGCTAGTGGCCCGACTGTTGAAAAGTAATTAATTTCAAATTTTGCATTGAGCTGTGTGCATGGTTGGTTAAATCTACCCTGCTTACTGGCTTAATACAGCGCGACATTAGAAATGACGACTGTTGCAGTATTGCTAGAGGTACTCATTCCATGCTTCGTTGCTTAATAGTAGATCTAATGCGATCTGATTTAATGTGCTATCATAGTGAGTAAAGTCCTTTTATCTCCTTCTCAGGCGTGATTATTAACCCTTTCAGCGCGTGGACCGAATTTATGCGTCAGAATCTGACGTTAGCTGTCAAGTGAGCAGTTAAAGTTGTTTGGCTTTGTACCGAGCTTATCCCTCAAAGCGCTGAATTTTTTTATAAAAACCTTGGAGATTAAAGGGATTTTTTTTTATTTTAAATCATCATTTAGCTCTTTCCGATTCATTTGAATACCTATGTTATGGGTCTACGACCATTAGAAGTATTTTTGTTCTGACAGTGCGGGAATCGACTTTAGACGTCAGAATCTGACGAATAAAGTCGATCCCCGCACTGTAAGGGTTATACATCCTTGTCCCTAGTGTTACACTAAGCAGCATAAACAAACTTAAATTAAAATAATATATATTTATATTTACTTGATCACGTTAATGCATGGGAAGTAATGCAAAACATACGTCTAAACTTTGCCCAGTTCTTTTAGTTACAAAGTGGTCGAAACGAGGGCTTTATTTTGATCACGCCCGTTGGCTTTGAGAAACATCACCACTCAGTGTGTCTGGCACGGAGCTAAACTGTTGCCAAATAATGCAATAAGGGCGTTCGGACTAATCGGTGGTCAAAGAAAGCAGACGCATTTACACCAGGCCTGTTGCATAATGCAGGAAGGACGTCTGTGGCGCTCGGACACCTCGTGTGGGACACATCTGGAGCAGCGTCCAACTGATTATGCCACCACTCATATACAAGGCGTGCTCTCTTCACAACGTCTCTTCTTCTCCAACACTGCCATGTAAGACACACAGCAGTAGCTGCTGACTTTTTAATTAAGCAGTTACTGTTGTTTGTATTTGCAGGAAAACACAGACCAAACAAGACCAACAATTGTCCTCCCTGCTCTAACCTCTATCTGCAATGATAAAATCTTAAAGATATATCCAAATAGATAAAGTCATTCCTTGTGATTTCAGACACCCACAACTGCACCTGTAATAATAATTAATCTTTGCACATAATGTATATCTAAATGAACGGGGGTGATTGAGGGAGGCCCATGATCACATCCGTGCAGTCAGACTCAGAATGATTTATTTGACATTATTTATTTGACTTATAGGACCAACTCAACCGAGTCTTTTTCAGTTAATATCTAACTTGATAAATACCCACAGACTCAATGTCGTCGTGCTGACCATAACTTGATCTCGCACTCCAATCCTTGAATTCTGCACGATAACCCAAATGATTGTCAATTGATTCATCTATGGTCAATCATGATCAGTCTTTTCCACTTGAGCAATAAGTGTAAGCTGCCAATGGTATGAATATCTGATCGCAGATATTCTGTCGACTTCCAGCTTGTTGCGGAAAATATGACATGAAGCATACCTGCTTATCGGAACGATCGGAGCGATATAAGCTTCTCATAAATAGACTTTCATTGTTTTGGATGGGGGGGGGGGGCATCTAGCTGTGTGTATTGTACCCCTTTAAGTTCATGCGTGGCTTTAAGACAATGTCACAGAATAATGATGCGATGTGGATTTAAAATACAACTTTCTGTGGAGCTGAATTATGTATACCGATATATGACCGCTTAGATCCCACGGTAAGATATTCAAAATACCGTTCCTTAGCAGTTAAATTGCTGTATGTGCCACTCATTTGAGTGGCACATACAACCCTTTGACTACCAGGGAGAATACATATATCACAATTCATAAGTGAAGCGAATGGGTACCCGTTAACGGGTGAATTTGCAAAGCATAATCAATGGCCAAAAACCAGACATCACGCTGAACGGCGCCGCACCCCGCCGCCATTTTTTCCGCGCAAAATAATGTGGTTTCATCGCATGGTCCTCATACATTTTCTGACACAGAATCGTGGGCCGTAATTCTCTACTTTTAGCCAATCCGTGTTGTTTCGTATGCAAATCCGCGCAGCAGCCTTCTGTCCTCACTACTCAGTATTCCTGACATAATCGGCACTCTTTCTGCCGCTGCCATTAGGCGTTTTATGGTGCGCTGCCAGCCGTATTGTGCCGCTCGCCGTGTTGAAAATAGCGCAATTTAGTAGGTATAGGCGGCTTTTTTTCGTCCCCCTAATTGATACAGTGCCATTATGCATAGTTCATAATGTGTCACTCTACATAATGACTGGGGACGGCGCTGAGCCCCGAGCTCACACCGACGAGGCAAACAAGTGTAAATGTATGTTTTAAAAGTGAGCAGTTGCTGCTGTTTGACTCTTCGTGGAAGAAGTTTAGTATCCCAGCAAAACACGAGACATTGAACCATTGTTGATTTGATGTTGGGCCATCGTCTACGACGCTGGCCCAACATTAAATCAGCATTGTGTTTGCTGGGTTTGTAATGTACTAGAAAACTGGCCGTGTCGTCCTCTCCGAGGCCGTGGATGGATGTATTTGCTTTACCCGAAAAATCCAACATGGCGGTGACTGAGAGCGATCCCGACCCCCAGGTCGGAAAAATATCCATAACTTTTTAATGACTGTGCGACCTCTGAGCTGAGCATGCGGGCATGGAACTGAAATGTTACTGATTCTAAAAAAAAAAAAATTGACCTGATTACTCCCCGATAATTTTCAATATGACAGTCCAAAGAAATGTTCCACGATTTTGTACGCAGTCAATCTGTGGCTGAAACCTGTTTCAGCCACTGGGACAACTAGAAAACGGCAGTATCTGTGGAATGCTCACATGAAAATTAGTTGTTGCATAGCAAAGCAGACACTTTCTTAACCCATTTGGCCCTAAGTACGATAATAAGCGTTTCTCATCTGTTTTACTAGCCGGTTAAATCACAGATATTGGGAATGAAATGATTGTTTAAACACACGATTAGCAAATGTTTGGTCTCAGAATAAACAAATATAAGTGAGCTTCACCCACTTCAAATTTAAATTATATGATTCGGGGCTTTCACCCATAGAGCACTGACTATTCAATTTACATTTAAGTCCCAACATATATCAGTGTTTTAAGATTGAAGGCATGTTTTACTTTTAGAAATTGGTTGTACAGGTGCTAATAAAAGATTGAATATCTACTCTAGTTCTAAGAGCTAACAAAATGACATCTGAGTATTGTATGTATTGTCCCAATTCTGTTTTAATGTTGGCTCTTCCAGATCACATGCAGCATTAGTCTCTGTCTAATTTCCAAGCTACTTATCACAGAAGCCCGTGGTAGACAAAATGGTACAAACTCTGTGATGTTCAGACCTGGTATAGCCTGACCATTACTGGATCTTATTAGCAAGTCTAAGTAAACTTAGAGATCAAAGTACGCAGCAAAGTGGTTGTGCAATATGCCATGAACGAAAAGGATTTATTTGAAACAGCAGTAACTTCGT
Source organism: Flabesymbios commensalis (assembly GCA_964017125.1). NCBI lineage: Eukaryota > Metazoa > Annelida > Polychaeta > Terebellida > Flabelligeridae > Flabesymbios > Flabesymbios commensalis. The sequence goes on along the minus strand of OZ024916.1, from coordinate 44,735,497 downwards.
GCTTGAACAGTAAGCTGTCACTGCTTTTTACTTCTGCTCGGTAGCATTATGTTCTGCATTACGTCTTCAAATGTTTTCTTTTTATATATTTTGCGACGTGCTAACCTGTTGAGCCCCATGCACGACTATAATCGTTTTTAATCTGTTTTATTCGCAGGTTAAATCACAGATATATTGGGAACGAAATAGGTGTTTAAACATTTGTAAATGTGTTGTCTCAAATTAAGCAAATACAATTTTTTTTCACCCACTTGAAGTTGTGGGTCACGCTAGCGAGACATAACTTCAAAAGGGCGAAAATTGAAATAAAATAACTTGGGAAGTAATATTGTTCAAGTGTGATAATGTGCTTCAAGTCATTTGAACTGCTTCTAGTGGAATAATTTTTCTGTTAATTTTACAACCCGCTTGCAATTTTGTTCTTTCCATGGTAGTACTACGGCAATGCCACAGCCAGTGTTTTAACAACATTAGCAGTATTGCCATGTTTACAGTATTATATATTATAGTTTATACGTTATGCTATATGTAACAGCAAACACGCCGACACCATCAACAGTACTGTAATCCAGAAATTGAACGGCTATCCCACAGTGTAAGTTTGAATAATTATATCCTAAAAAATTCACACATTGTCATTCATCCATCTGCTTCAAGATAACCAGGCTGGAATTCTCAACAAAAAACAACAACGAGATAATTGTACGAAAAAATGAGCATTGAATAGAAACACGGCGTAATTAAAAAGCAGATCGGGCTGACAATTTTAATTAGCGGTTATTCCCAACCGTGCAGAGGCGGACAGTGGTAACTGCTTACTTAAAAAGTAAACAGTTACTGCTGTTTGCCTTTGTACGGCAGATTCCCCAGCGCTATGCTGATTAGCATCAAAGACGCTGAGCCGGCTAATGGCAGAGGGAGATTTTTAACGAAACAACCACCAATGATCCGAAGAAGTGCTTGTATTTCCATTGATGGTTAAATTGGTCTAAATTATCCGGCTCTGGCTATCTAATTACGGGGACCGGCATTGTCGTACGTATTTCTATCCGTCCACGCTGGCGCATTAATGACGGTAGAGCTGGGCCCGCTTAATCATTATGACAGACCTATGTCAGCGGTTACCAGGATATCTTCCTGGAGACACAAGACCACAGACAACAGAATGGATAATTTAAAACAAAAACAATACAATTACTCTCAATTTCCAATGTTTTTTTCACATAAACCTTGGTCCATTAGGGCCAAATTTATTTTGTTTGATACCTGATTTGGACCGACATAATAAAAAATTATAAAAGGTTGAAACTGTTTGGTTAAATATATCAAATATTAGTTAGAATAAATTTAATAGCCATTTTATACAAGAGGCCTGAAGTCCTATATCATCCCCGCCATAAATTAGGTTACAGTTTTTGCGGTCACAAATATTTAAAAAGTCGACTTGTGGTGTCCATTTTAAATTTGAGTAAAATCACCTGCAGATTTAAAGATGGTGGGTAAAGTGATTGTAAAATGTAAAATATTTCCGACTTTTGAGATTTTGTAAAATGTAAATTATTGCCGATTTTTGAGTTTTTGCGACCACAAAAACTTATGAAGTTCATCCATAGCGGCCATTTTAAAGTTCCGTAAAACCTTAAAAATCACGTGCACATCCCCATTTCGTGGGGAATGTGATTGTAAAATTTGAATAATTTCCGCTTTCAATTTTTTGAGTTTCTGCACCCAGAAAAAAATTGAAGTTGATCCGTGGCGGCCATTTTTTTCAGCAAAACCTTTAAAAAGTCACCTGCACATCTCCATGTTGTGGGGAATATGATTGTAAAATTTCTGACGTTAAGTTTTAAAGTTTTTGCGCCAACAAAAAAATTGGAGTCGACCTCTGGCGGCTATTTTGAAATTTAGTTGTATCTTAAAAGAATCATTTGCACATCCCAATGTTGCTAGGAATGTGATGTTTATATTTAATTAAAAAAAAATGACCGAACGAATTTTTTGAGTTCTTGCGCCCAAAATAAAATTGAAGTTGATCCGTGGCGGCCATTTTGAATTTCAGTAAAATCTTTAAAAAGTCCCCTGCACATCTCCATATCGTGGGGAATGTGATCATCTTTTGCACAATCAATTGCACATCCCCATGTCGCTGGGAATGTCATGTTACAATTTGAAAAAAAATGACCAGTAGTTTCTGCGCACACAGTGACGCCAGGCGCCTGACGCCTGGCGGATGACGCCTGACGGAATCCTGGTGCGACTAAAATCCCCCTTCCCCTGCGGGCGGGAGATAAAAACAGTTATTGACACACGTTGTATCCAGTAAAATTATTTTTATCGCATTAAAATGTTCAAATCAACCATTAGTGCCCGTGGTTCTAAGTGTACACTGTGAGGATAAACAGAAAAAATAGAATATAGGAAAAATGTTGTTTACCCTGGCATTAATTTATGCACAATTGGCATATTTTACCTAAAATTAATTTTAAAAAAATGGTTCAATCGTTCACGATTTGGAGGTTGTGGGGGGATTAGCTGGATATATTGCACCTTAGGATGGCAATATAAAAGAACAATATCCAGCTACTAATGCAACTAGAATAAAAAATAATCCTGCGCTATGCACGAATGTAATCGTTTTTAATTCATTTTATTAGCAGATAAATTACTGTTAGTGGGAAGAATATGTTTCTTTCAACATCAACATTTGCATTTTTTGGTCTCAAATTAAACAAATAATTATGAGTAAATTTCGCCCACGTGAAGTTGTGGGTCGCGGAGCGAGACACAACTTCACGTGGGCAAAAATTTAAATAAGATAATTTCACCGGAAAATGAAATCCAGCTGATTATTTAGGAAATCCCGTCCTCCCGTGAAAAGTCATAATTATTTTTGGGGAACATCCTTTTGTGACCAAGAGGTAGCATGCTCGATCTGGAGTCTCTGGAAGACGTATGGAGTGTCTGGAAGGCAGTGTCGTCTAAGTCATCATTCCATACCATGTGCACAAAATTACCTTAACCAGTACACAGAGACCCCACCTACATATATTCTGCATAAATGAGTTATTGAGGGCTAACAGGTAGCGTTTCAAAAGTTATTGAGAACAACTTCTCATTTTGCTTGTTTTCAAAGCATGATTTGCACTTCAACAGCTACAAAGTCTGGTATTAATAACGACTAAAAATTGGTTTGTTAAAATGGTTTCACGCATATCATATGAAATTGTACTTTGTGATTTCATCGATTCAAGAATAATATTGGAATGTAACTTGGGACCCAGAGAATGTCATCCGCGATATTAAAGTTGATTAAAATCAGAGCTACTCGCGATAAGTCAAGCTATTTCTATGTGAGACAAACAAAATAAAAGGTCCATCCATTTGAAGTGTTCAAGTGGATGGCAATCGCTTATATTTGAGCATTACAATAATATTCGAATAAAGTGTCACGGGGTCTGTATTAAAACACACTTGAAAACCCCCATTTAAATGTCAATCAAAGATCAAGTATTATTGAATTTGTTGATCGAAAACGTTCTCCGCCTTTAAATTGCCATTAAAAAAGACAAAGAAACGACAGGCCTATAATAGTCGTGATCAACGAGCAATGGTCTCATTGCTCGCTGATCACGACTATTATAGGCCTGTTGTTTTTTTTGCTATCGGGGGATCAGGTGATCACAGTTTCAGTGTGTAGGATATCCACCTACCCTATCAGCAAATGATGTTTCGTCGAGTAGTACTCAGATTTCGCGACACGGAAATAGATGTCGTGAGTGATGGATAATATCCCAGGAAACACGACACATCGATGCAATGTTGAACCAATGTTGCGCCAAAGCCGTAGACGGTGCGCCAATATTGGCCCAGCATTGTATCGATGTGTAGTGTTTTCTGGGATGGCACATTTGTCATTGAAAATTATTTTCCATGGAGCGCTTTCAGCTTTAAAGAATTTCCAATAGGTATTTTCGAATTGAAAATACTAGCTGAAAATACTCTAAAATATGTGCAGCTGATAGTCTCACGTAAAACCCCAATATCGAAAGGCAAACAGCAGTATATGCTTACATTTCAGGTAGCCAGCTACTGTCGTTTGTCATTGCCGGGTAGAATAGCAAATTAGAACAGGTCTATTTCCATTCCAAGAGTATTTTTCATTCAGTTGAATCAGGAAATTGCGTCAGCAATGCCAGCTTCAAATGAATGAATGAAAAATGTGAAATTGTGATGCAGTTGGTCATTAAAAATTACCATCAGCTTTAATTGAAGTTAATCTTTCAGCACATAACAACCCTGATCCGTCCCAGTGAAGTTTAGTATCAGCAATCTGGCCACGTTTTCAATTTGAATATTGAGCACAAATTACCATTGTTTGCAACAGTTATCTCCGTAATGAATGAATCGGCTGTCATCAGCCTCGGCTCTGTCGATGGTAGAGCGTTTTTGTTGAAGATCTAATCAGTTTGACAAAGCGTTCACGTTGATAAAACACGAAGAAGATCCGGAGATTCCACGTTATTTCCCCACTGTGGTCCTAGTTTCCGTTGTTCAAAGTCAGCGAAATAATTGTTCAAGTCTTTGTGTCCGATTTGAATAGTTTTTATTTTATGACACGCACATTATTTATTTGCCTGCTTTTTGAGATGTTGTTCCATAATGCCTTACAAAGGATTTTTTTTTCTACGTGTAATAATTATTGTTCACAAATGTTTTATTAGGATTGTACATCTCATAGCATCGCCTCAAGGACAGATGTTATTTTATCATACAGTGTTAATAAATTTGATTCGGCGCTTTGTTGGACAGCTCTGTTGTGGAAAGATAGACTGTTGTGCAAAGCCAAAATGCAGTATCTGCTTACTACTGCCTTTTGGTTGTGCAGAGCAGAATATCTGCTTAATTGAAAAAAAACAGAGTGGTATTGCATGAAAAATCTAGATCAATCAACCAAAAGATGGGTAAAAATCTGCAAAAGTCTTATGATTGGTCGAGATGTCCATATCTCGGTTAATCCGAAGCCTACAATATATCGTAACTTGTCCGAGAATACGGGCCCAGAAATGGTTAAATTTTTTGTTAGTGATTGCATTGCAGAATCATTCTCATTAAAAAAAATGCTTATTATTTATAAGAAGATAAATGCTCTTTGCATTTGCACTGGATATGTTTAGCTGAGCTTACCTAAGTGAAAGAAATCCATGTAATCGTGAAGTTGTGAATCATTTATTCTAAGATTGTGCGGAATTATTAAGTATAATCATGTGCGCTTTGAAGTGATTCTTGCAATTCATACCAGCCTGGCAGAGCAGACGAACAGGGCCAGCTTGTTTTTTTCAAACGTAGTACCTCTTCAGAAGGAAATAAAACTCGGTCACACTGGTGCACCATTTCCAGCAGATGGTACAATCCAATAAAAAAACATGATCTCATCCGAATTGCATCGTCGCTGCCTCTATATTATCACTCGGATGATATGTGCGGGTGGCGAATCCCTTTAATACATTATTTAAAATGGAGTTTTGTACTTCACCACGAGTGAACATCCGTCGAGTATCCGTCACGAGAACCGCTAATTAATGCAGGTACACGTAATGGGACGGCCGTAAAAACCTCGGCACTGCCCGGAATTCTTTCCAAGGAATCGATATCAATGTCCTTGATAATCAAGCAGAGAGGTGACCCGGGGAGCACAGGCAAACAGCGGTAGCTGCTCACTTTTCAAGTGAGCAGTTACTGCTGTTTGCCTGCGCGGGGAGGCAGAATCCAGAGTCACGGATTCTCCGAGTCGTTAATCTTTGTCTTTCGCGCGGCGCTGGTTATTCCAGTGAAATCCTTGCCCGGTTCGTACACGACAGAGTACTGTGTAATGAGTGGCTGGTATGCGTGATGGGCATAACTCATTATCAGTACCCCCATGTATCAGTTCAGCGATGTAATTGCAAAAGGTGGTAACTGCTTACTTGGAAAGTAGGCAGTTACTGCCGTTTGTCTTTCCACTGCAGAGCTGTGAAGGTGTTGTTCGGGATCTACTGCTTTCTGAGGAGGATATGGCATCATCGTTCATTCTGTCGTACGAAGACAAACAGCAGTAACTGCTTACTTTTCAAATGAGCAGTTACTGCTGTTTGCCTTCGCATAGCAGCTCTGATGTTCAAAGACAGACAGTAGTAACTGTTAAGATTTCAAGTTAGTAGTTACTGCAGTTTACATTTGCGTCCCGCCATTGCAACCTCAATCGTGTCCACTTCGGGATTTTGTGGCAGACGTATAAACAAAATGCATGTTTTGCCGTGATTGGGAAAAATAAAAAAAACATCTATCGCTATTCTGTTACTTAAGAGTATGGGACAAAAAAACAATGTCATTTATTCATTCCCGTATACATTTTATAAGCAGTTTTGATGAACTCGTCTGGTGCCATTCCACACATTTTTGTGTTAACTTTTCACTTTTTATAACGCGTGGTGCAAACATAAATGAATGGATATTGAATTTAGATTTACAGTCACTTGAAGTTGTGTATCGCTACCGCGACACACAACTTCAAGTGACTGAAAATGTATGTGGTTTAAGTCCCAGCATATATCAGTGGCTCCGGGCGGGGGCCCTAGGGTAGTGGTTAGCACCGCTGCCTTTCACGCCAGAGTCCGGGGTTCGGTTCCCGGTCTCGGCGGTTTGAAAGAAACAAAATTGTTTCTTCCCCATCCACGTGTGAAAGTTAGTATTGTGGGGAGCCTCCGTGACCGAGAGGTAGCGTGCTCGGCCTCAGACCGCCAGGGCTCGAATTTCGAATCCTGTGTCTGGAGGACAGTGTCATCTCAATCATCTCACCATCCTCAGGAGGTTCTCCTGGCCCAGTTTAGCCTATATGTGCACAAAGGTGGCCTAAAGCCCGATTCATTTCATTTCATTTTATATCAGTGGCTCCAGGTCTCTTTCTCTTCTTGACCCTTTCAGTTTCTGACGTCTAAAGTTGATCACCATACTGAAAGAGTGAAATATATAATGGCCGCAGACCCATAACATAGGTATTCAAATGAAGCGGAAAGAGCTGAATAAGACATTTAGGATGATTTCAAATTGAAAAAACCCACTTTGGTCTTCATGGTTTATATAAACAATACATCAGCGCTTTAAGGGCTAACTACCCGAAAATGATGTCATATTTTCATTCATTATGAGCTGTGAATGAACACGAAGCGTTGAGCCTATGTTGCTTTAATGCTGGGTCAGCGCCGTAGACGGTGGGCCAACAATAAAATACCATTGGGTTAAGGTCTAGTATTTACTGGGTAGAGATTACATTTTTTGTTTAAATTGTACCCTTTCTATTCTTCAAGTATATAGATGAAGGTGTTTTTTCAATAATTCAAATATACTTGGAACTAAAATGTCTGTTGATCCAGAAGGAAACGCAAATGCCTAGGCTCAAGTTTTTGATGATTTTCACTCACTTGAAGTGACACTGCTTAAAGCGGGTGCAAATTCAAGTTAGATAACTTGCCGACCATAATGTTAAATTCCCGAGCTTTCGGCTTCTCAGCGTGGCTTTAGAAATCAAAGATACTGCGATTACATTAGGCGTGGAACTGGTCTGAACTAAATCTCGGATCGATTGGAAAACCCCAGCTGCTGAAAAAACAGACAATGGTGCTGTACTGTGCTGATCCAGAGATCCCTTGATCCCTCATGTCATCGCGCTCACAAACTGTCTGGATCTCTGCCAAAAAAACATATCACAAAGCAAGATTTGCAAAAAAAATGCCTTTATTTTTTCATCTGGGTCATTCATTGTAAATATCAAGAATACAGAATAAAAAATACCAAGAAAAACGGGAAATGAACTAGTGGGATTCAATTTGATAATATGTTGCATGCATAATTATTGTTGAATATTGTTCACTATAGTATTTTCATAATATTATCTACATATATTTTTAATCTATAAGCATGTATGACTAATTCAATCTATGTCTGAATGTTCATGTTATGTGTTTTGTGAATAAAAATCATTGACAAAAACTGTACATATTATGTACGTGGTACTTGGTAGATGTACCCAAGTACATTATAAAAGTACTTTGATAATACCAAAATCGGACCTCAATTATTGTGAAGAGACTTGTGATATTACCTTATCCGGCCAATCTCTAATATTCCTTACGGTAAAATATTCCTACATATGCGACTGTTTGAAAGTATATTTCCCCACGTAATCAAAAAGTATAAACTGGCATTTAGTTGGGGACACTAGTCAGAGAGGGATCTTTCTTTACACATTCCTGGTGCTATCCCAGTACACATAAAACATTTGTATAACATTTATACCATGTTGGCCCAACGCCGAAGACGTTTGGCCGACGTTGTATAAATATTATGCAAATGTTTTGTGTTTACAATAATAGAACATCATTTTATGTAGCGATCCAACGTACGTGTTAAGAATATTTCTAATATATTGGAACTAGTTGGTTCAATTCGCTACACACGTTAAACTTTAACCCACGATTAAAATCGGATAAGAATACATTTGGTTAACACGCGATTTTTGGTAAGTGCCCCTGAAAAAAAAACACAAATGGTATAACATTACTGTAATCTCTCTCCCTACACAGAGGGCTGCTAAGTCAACTTGTCCCTCATTATCGCTCCGTATAAACCGGGATCGGGACTTTCCAGTTGCCAGCAAGCCGTTCATCCAGCAGAGAATTGGCAGGATTATCACAGCTTACATCTCTTTCATCTCGCTCACACAATGGCGTCAATTCAGCGATTCCCGATAATGTGCTTTCGCCGCTGTCGATTTCGCGCCCGAATTCTCTCTGAACTGTTAAATTAGTGAGAGTCAAATTGTCCCCGTTCAGCTGATTGAAAGTGTCCTATCTGCCAGTGAAATGTGACAAACTTATACCCTTTACTCATTTACGCAATTCATGTGCGCTGTGATGCGGTTCAATGGAGGGCTAGCGTCGTAGACGTTGGCCCTACATTAAGCCGCATCACAATGTAGATCCCCGCAGTATGAGAAATGTGTATATTTATTTATTACATTATATCAAGGGCGGGGGCCCTAGGGTAGTGGTTAGCACCGCTGCCTTTCACGCCAGAGTCCGGGGTTCGGTTCCCGGTCTCGGCGGTTCGAAAGAAACAAAAATGTTTCTTCCCCATCCACGTGTGAAAGTCAGTATTGTGGGGAGCCTCCGTGACCGAGAGGTAGCGTGCTCGGCCTACGAATCCTGTGTCTGGAGGACAGTGTCATCTCAATCATCTCACCATCCTCAGGAGGTTCTCCTGGCCCAGTTTAGCCTATATGTGCACAAAGGTGGCCTAAAGCTCGATTCATTTCATTTACATTATATCAATTGAAAGTAATATTGCCTAAAAGATATAGTAAATAGTACCATATATCAAACGCTGAAAATACTGGGTTTGGATTTGACTGTATGATTAAGGGAACTATCATTTATTAGCAAGCAAAGTTATTGCTCTTGATGACAGACAATGATTAATAAAAAATATGAAATACCCATGAAATACCCATGAAAACATCACTGTTTTTTCACAAAATATTAGCATGGTCAGGCGAGGGGCGTATTGTAATTCAACGTCAAACGAGTCCTGGTCACCTTCAAGTCACCCCGTAGGCAATTGTTTTTTAACATGCACATGTATCCATTAAATGCACCACTATGGTAACTTTCGTGTAAATAATGATCATATTTTGTACAATTGTTAATCACAAATAGGGGTCAAGATTTAACCGTAAATTCAAAATTTGACTCATTCAAATGTCAATGCAATGAAAAACATAAGATATAATTACGCCAAATTAATCAAATCACCAATACACCATAACATTTATTCAAAGCAAACAGTGTGCAGAGGGGACTAGAAGAAAGAAGGTGCTCTAGAACTAGTCATTTGAGGTAATTTCATTAGATTTCTCAGGCTGAAAATCACCCCATTTACAGTGTTTTTGGTATCCACCCACAAGCGGCCACGGGAACACGTCGGCTTACATGAAACAAGAAAGCTTTTTTTCACAAAACACCGGGACATTGATGGAATAAGGAGCGGTAAATGAACTGGTCGATCAAATAGATAACAGATAGCGGAAACGGCCCGAGGGGAAAGCCCGTCTAATCAGGTTATCCACTGGGAGTTCTTCAGCTGTAAGACTATTGTTTTGCCCTGCAAAGCCAAAAGGGAGTAACTACTTACTCTGCAAAGCCAAAAGGCAGTAGCTGCTTACTCAAAGAGTGAGCAGTTACTGCATTTTAACTTTGCATTGCAATGTTAGCGTGTTCAATATGTGCCACAGCAGTGATAGCCGTGATCAAATTCAGTTTCATTTTCCGAATAACCCATAAGTACTTTCACTTGCAAATAGAAAAAACGTTTTCAAATTATTCATTCAAGTGCCAATCATGGCTATGCTGATCTGCAAAATAAAAATGCAGTAAATGCTTACTTGAACGTATTTGTTGGCTATGCACGGCAGTCAAATTGTTTAGACCTTTTTATTGGGACTTTACTATGTTTTTAATGCGAGTGTATTAAACACTGTTAAATAATTCACATTTATGAAAGATTGACATTCATATTGACAAATCTCTTTAAGCGTGAGTGAGACATAGCTTGTCGTTTCCAGGGTTAAAAGAGGCGATATATTTATATAATATAATGTGCTGCATATTTCACCAATTATATAATACTTTTGAAACACTAATTCAACTGGCATCAGAGCGACATTTGAACAGTTTGGAGCACTGTATATCATGAGGGAACATGACACCCCAAAATTAGCTAGCAGATAATCGTCTTGATTTTGATTTTGTTTTACCTCAAGTATAGTAGGCCTACTCTAATCCAAATAACGACCATTCAGTCATTAATTTTCGTTAGAAGGTAAAATGACGCCCTGTAATAGCTCAAATAGAATACAATTCTTGAGACGACGTTCTCAGCATTAATTTGAATTAAATTATTAAGGAGGTTAATAAGGTTATTAAGGGGGTTAAATATGTACATTACTCGGATTTCTTACAGCAACACGCTGGATTGAACCTCGCTGTGGGGAGGGCGTGGAATGGGTAGATATTGCCTGATTTTTCGCCCGTGTTTAGCTTGTCCTGACACTACACTCTGGGAGGTAATGCATATGCAAGTGGAAGGTTTCTTTGTCCGTTTTCCACGAGCGCCAGTATGTAATATGGTCAGCAAGCCGTGAGCTGACAGTCGGGGGAAAGGACTATCTGTCACCACTGCACTGCTGTGCAAAAGCGAAAAGACAGTAACTGCTCACTTTTCAAGTGAGCAGTTGCTGTCTTTTGGCTACAGCAGTGCTGAGGGCTCAAAGAGCGAAAGACGAAGCCTGAGAAGATGGGTTGTCCACGAGGTGACATCATCCCACTCGACACGAGGAGTCGTTGGCCAGCCCCGATGGCTCATTCGGTGTGGCTGTGGCTTAATGCGACATCTGAAAAATGCTCCTTGATCTTGTACATGTGGTAGTGTCCAGCGTGTAAACGAAAGGATTTCCGCCCTTATGCAGTCATACTGGTAAAGTAATTATTGTTGCCACAAATGTCATGTATGAAATGAATCTATAGGGTATAGGTTAACCTTGGCTACTAAATGAAAACCGATTATAACCACGAGAAAATGTGATATAGGATCTAAAGAAATGCTCAGAATACTTGTATCCAGTTAAATGATGGGATGTGAGTAAAATTTTTGAATGTTGGTATATGTGCGGATTTTAGTGGACCTCAGTCCAGAGGAGTCGTCGTTTATACGCAAATGTATAGTGTACAACACTTGAATTATGAATTCACTGTGACCAGGTATCATTATTATTATACCATGTTGTGGAAAAAAAAACAAAAACAGTAACTGCTGTTTGCCTTTGCATTGCAACACTGCAAGGAAAATCGGGCTTTATGGGACTGCTTGTTATTATTTTGGTATAGATATACATGCGCACGCGCAAAGTTCAACCCGCTTTATTTGTCAGCCGCTGGACCATGAGTGTCAGTGCAGCGTGGCGTTCACAGTTAAGCAGCAATCATGTCACGTCATTTTAATAATGACATACAATCTGCCGGTAAACTGGTGATGCCGTGTCGCCCCGTATCGCCCTTTCTAGGCTAATACAGGATAGGCCGTTCTTCAGGGGGATAATCCGACAGAATTGCATCGGCGACAACTCCTGTATGCTCCAACGGCCCAGGTTTAATCATACTTATCCCGCCCCCCCGTCCCATTCACCTTGTCAAGAACGGTCAAGGGGCCGCATTCACAACCAAACAGGGTGAACTTTTTTCCTCAAAAAGTGTCAATTCCGTCATCCATCCCATTCTGGGCCAACGTTGATGATATCGGTTCAACATGAAATTGACGATGGACCAGGGTCTCACAACGGCGGTCGTTTTCTTAATATACAAATCAGCTCATGGAAAACAACCTGATACAGGGCGTTGGCTCACAAAGACGTGCAGGATTGTTCCAGCTTGAGAAGAAGAGTACCTTCTTGTTCAATGAAAGCCTTTGTCCTTGGAACCATGGCTAAACACGAACACCACCGTTACTGCTCTCTGGTAGGTAAAGCAAATCTGAGTGTCACACAGTAACACACATCCCTGCAAACCAAGACAAAGGTTTGCTCAATGTTGGGGATGTGCCAATATTGAAGCGACATCGGATGTTCAAACGTCTCGTGTTTGCTGGAATAAAACGCGCCATCGCTATTCTCCACACTCGACAGTGCAAGAGTAAACAACAGTAAGTAATAATTTGAAGAGTAAGCTGTAGGGCAGTGCTCTCAACATGCTTTGAAACAGAACCAGTATAGTTTCAAGAGCTATTCAGCCATACATTGCGTCATATACCATGTGCAATGCCTTGATTTTGCATCAGAACTTAATCTGTCGAAAACGTGTGTAGGCTACTGTTCATCAACAAAAACATATTGCAAAAAAGTGGCGTTGTTTCAAAGACCGCGCAAACACAACACATCTGGAACGTTTTTTGCGTGAGCTGTTCTTGTAGAGATTTTTTTGGGTGGTATGGTCTCACAGTCGACATGAAAAAAATACGAGAAAAGTGACCTGGCCGAGTGCCACACTGTCAGTGCCTGTAACTCAACAGAAACGGATTGATCATATAGAATACGTAATGCATCCCTCTTCCACCCCCACCCCTCTTCTAATCTGAGGCGATCCGGGATCAGCTCGAAATCCGTGTCCAAAGTAAGTATATTTGACATTTGATGCACCATGTAGTGGAATGTGCACGGTTCACGTAATACAATACTAAATTATATCTTGAAATACATCGTGGATATTATGGCCCTTGCATGTTTGTTGGCAAGGCAACCAATTCAATTTTTTGTATCTAATTTACTTTTCAAAGGAAAATTATCGTAAACGAGATTCAAATCCGGGGAAATAAATGTTCAGTTAGCTACGAAGGAGACAGCGGGACTAGAATCTTGTTCTGTTGGGAATTTGAACACGACATCGTCACTATGAATAAGTAAGCGAGCTCATGCCAGATCAAGGTCGTCTGTTGAGTGTATTGGGCTTACCATGGTTTCGGAAGCTCAGGCAAGTGTAATCGTTATACGGGACCTCCATTGACGTGATCCTCTGTTTCGCTGCCTCAGAGAGAATATCTAAATGGTTTCGTCCCCAGAGAATGCCAGCCCAGAATGCGATATATTGAAGCCGAATTCGAGAGAATATACATGTACTCACCAAGCACGAGACGCTGAACCTATGTTGATTTAATGTTGGCCCAGATTCGTTAACGAGGAGCCAACATTAAATCAACATTGGTTCAGTGTTTTTTTTGTTTGCAGGGTACCTACTTTGTCATGCAAAGGACAAAGAATGGTGACTTGTTACTTTAAAAGTAAGCCTTTGTTCTTCACATCAACTGTGGCTAAGACTTCGCTGTTTTGATAAGACAAATTGGTTCATGGTAATGTTCTCCACTGACCTACCCAGCAGAGGCATCGAACATACAATGGTACAATGTTGGGCCGACGTTATACCATCATGAGTCCATGTCGCACGTTTACTATTACACTGAGAGTATAAAAAAGTAGACACTGTCCTCTAACGCTCTAACCGCCAAATTATTGAATTGGTATTTTCACCCACTCGCAGTTGTGTCTCGCTGACACGATCCACAACTTCAAGTGAGTGAAAAAACGGAGGTGGTACTAATGTGGTAATATGAAAAGCCAAAAATATTTGGCACCGACGGTCAAAGGGCTAAAAGGAAAAACAACTCATATTTGATTTGATTTGATGATAATGTGCAATAGAAGTACTGTTTAAAGCCTGGCCACCTGTTTGTAGTAGGATGGACATTTCTCCTTTAAATATACATTATGTACAGTGGGTTATGTAGTGCTGCACAAAGACAAATAACAACAACTTCTTACTTTTCAAATAACATCTTACTTTTTTAGTTACTACTGTTTCCATTGCATTAGGCCTAATACAGATGCGGACCAGAGCAATGTTGTTTGTATTTGCATAGCAGTACAGGCTTGTGCGCATTTGTCGAATTTTGATGTGAGCTCAGCGGATGTTAAGCATCAAACACCACCGGCGGAGCACCGCTCGCCCAACATTTCGGACGTTGGACCGACCTCTGACAGACATCAGCCCTGCGTCTGGCGTCCATCTGGGCGTCGTGAATCGGGGACCACGATGTCAAGATAAAGGTGCCCTTGGGTGTGATAGAAGCGCGGCCGTAGAGCACGGCCACATCATCATTAAAAGCCGCAGATGATGTGCAGGAAGGCAGGAAAAAGAGCGGCATCAACGCTGTAAGTCTCCGGACCACTGCTGACGACCACTAAACCAAACAAGATGCAATGCCTCTTCATCTCCTCACGTTCCCCATACACCTATGAACGAGGCATAGTAAACCAGGAAGGTTTGTAGAAACGCCTTGGGTAAGCACATCAACAATAAGCGCTGACTTGTGCTGCAATGAATCGTCTTCTTGGGAAGATCAATACTGGAGTACAGAAGGCAAACAGTAGTACCTGCTGACTTTTCCAGTAAGCAGTTACTGCTGTTTGCTTTTGAATGACAGGTTATTCGGGATCTTCTTCTTACCTTGTGTGTCTGCACAAATGATCTATTACCTTTCAGTAAGATTTAAGGCTAATTGTGAAAAACTCTAGAACGGGATTTTTCAAAGCCACTTAATCAATGTATAATCCCAGTGGCAATTGAATTATTATACACAAGCAAAATAACACGAAATTGTGTTTTTTATATTATTATTATTTTTAAATATATTGATATTAGGTCATGAGTGAGAGCCTACAGGCTTTAAAATCACAGTTGATGTGGCAATGAAAGCCTACAAAAGCTGTTTTAAAGGCAATCCACAGTCCCGTCTATTTATTAACGACAGAAGATGGTGAGATAATATCCTGCAGGGTAAGCCACCATGATCTACCATAAAAGGCGGCTTTCAAGGACAGAAATCAGCTTGCTGATATCGTAAACTGACATATATGTAGCTCAAATAGGTGGTGATGCCCAAGACGCTCATTTTCCAGTTTACCAATAAGGGGTTTTGCAGCTCCACCAATACACATCACCGTAAGGAATGCTATCACTAACAAAATGCAGTAACTGCTCACTTTGTAAGTAAGCAGTAACTGCCTTTTGGCTTTGCAGTGCATAACTGTGTCGCATGTAGAGCAGTTCTTGTACAGTGTCTAAAGCCCTGCAGCCTCAGTATTGATACCGGCTGTGAAGACCTTAAGCCCATGTGTATTTGACACAGCCTAACCCTTACAATGCTGAAATACTTTTGT
The DNA here is from genome assembly GCA_964017125.1 of Flabesymbios commensalis. Taxonomy (NCBI): domain Eukaryota; kingdom Metazoa; phylum Annelida; class Polychaeta; order Terebellida; family Flabelligeridae; genus Flabesymbios; species Flabesymbios commensalis. The sequence continues at coordinate 44,719,644 of OZ024916.1, read as the reverse complement.
GGAGACCAAACGGTTTTTTTATTTAAAATCATCATAAATGTCTTAGTTAGCTATTTTCGCTTAATTTGAATACCAGTGTTATGGGTCTGTCACCATTTTATTTATTTATTCCAGTGCGGGGACCGTCCTTAGACGTCAGAATCTAACGTCTTTCAGACGTCAGATTATGACGTCCAAAGACGGTCCCCGCGCTGAAAGGGTTAAGCTCATGTGTATTTGGCACAGCTTATATCTCTCTGGAAAGGTGGCGTTGATGGCCGAGTCTCAGACAGCATCTCAGCAAATAGTCTGACACCTCGTAACATTGACCCGGTGGTGGCTTAATGCTTACGATAGTGGCCCAACATTAAAACAAGGTTGAGTCAATAGGCCTATCTCGTCTCTGTTAAAATGAACCATCATCTGCTAAATACATTTATCAGAACCTCTGGTATGTTATGGCATAGTCTATTGTATTTTATTCGGTTAGTTTAGACCAAATAGTATTATACTGTTCAGCAAATTAGCTATTCATATTATTTAAACCTAATGCTAATTTTGATTACGTGTATTGATTTTAGCTGCAAAGAGCAGTGAGTGTAACTACTACTGTTGTCTTTACATTGGACATTCGTAACACTAATATGGATTGCACTCTGCATAAAACTAGGCTGCTGTTCAGCTCTGGGCCAATGTGACATGACGTTGGGCCGCCGTCGAATGATTACAAATCGTCTGGCCCGTAGAAGGCAGAATGGCTGCCGCGCCGGTCGTATAAGAAGCTTTGGTAGAGACTTGGGACATCGGCAAAAATGTCCCGGCTTTCCCAAGACTGGCATCTGATGTCCTGGCAAACATTATTGCCCTTTGAAGCTCGGGGTACTTTATACGGCCGTCTGCGGGCTTTCCCGCGGTCTCCCGCCTGCTCTCATGCCAGCCGCGCGGCAAACGCGGCCGCCGCGCGGCACATGGCGATCATCAAGACATCTCTGCTCAGTTTACGAAACAAATGTTTTCTGGTGGGTCAGACATTGTATAGTGTTAGCCTCTGTAAAAACATAAAATGCAGTAAATGCTTTCTTGAAATGTAACCAGTTACTGCTTTATTAGCTACTCCCCAGTTCACAGCGGTGCTCTTGTCTCAATATTGTATCAATATTTCTTCAGCTTGAGATTTTGTATCACTCATAATCTCGGTCATACAAGATTTTACACTGCTCACCCTAGACACTGCTATTTCGCAAGTTAAAATGTGCAGATGGTTGACGTCATCCCCCGCTCTCAATTTCAAGTATTGTAGTAAGCTTGTGATTGGCCGGCTGTCTTGCTAAAAGTACCCTGATCGGCTGGCGAGAATATTATGGTGGGGGAGGAGTGGGTGTAGACGACACCTGTGTGGAGCTCCCAGCAAACGCGAGGATTTGACCCAATGCTGTTTCAATATTGGCCCACCGCCAACGGCGCTGGACCAACATTAAAACAACATTGGGTCAAGTCCTCGTGTTTGCTGAGAGAGCTGTCCGCATTATGATACACGCGGGCCGTCTGTGTCTGGTTGGAACAGGCTGCACAGTGCTCTGTGTAACAAGTTTTGTGATGACACAATCTCTCACATCTTCGCGTACCTGCCAATTGAACTTTAATGTGTTTGGGAATAACAGTAGCTAAAAAAAATCTGGATTAAACAGGAATTAGATCCTCCACAAAGGCGTATGTTTCAGCCACGGCACCAGACAAATTGAGAAAGACACCTCGCGGCATGTGCTGTCGTTTCTGACCCATCTCGGCGATCCCCAGCAAGCACGTGACACTGAACCAATGTTGCTTTAATGTTGGTCCGCCGTCTTTGACGTCGGCCCACCATTAAAACAACATTGGGTCAACGCCTCGTGTTTGCTGGGATCAGATATTTGTGATGAGACGCGAACCGAGATGGCAAACAAGCCTCAGACGAAGAGGCAAATCCACACATTGACACTATGCCGGTTTAATGTTGGGCCTGCGTCGCAGACGCTGGCCTAACATTAAACCGGAATATGTTCTGTTTTCTGGGACTGAGATAGAAGATACTGTACGAGGCGCCACCGTGAGGCCAAACCCAGCAGCAGCCAGGGAGAGGAGGGCGAGGCATAAAGACGCACCCTGCAAAAATGTCCTCTTCTCAGACCGCGTAGTCGTGTTATTCCGCCTCAAAAACCGGTCCTCCGACACCCTATTGGTATAATTACGCGGTGAACTTGGCATGGTTGGTTTAGCCATCTGGATTTAGGACTGTGCTGCGCTTCTTCCGTATGCCACAGTGAGCATCGCCAGAACAACCCGTCACTCCACCCCACCATTCTGGGCCCCACCCGACCAGCACAAGACGATGACCAGTTTTAACACTTTACCACCAGTCACTTTTATGATGGTTCTCAAGTCTTCCCACTGTCAATGTCTCGTGTTTTCTGAGTTTTACCTAACTAAAGTAGCTCATTTTGAAGGTAATAATTTATTTATGTGTCTTGCTATCAGCAAAATTTCTAATATACTTACTACCGATTTGACAAATCGAAATATTTTTCATGCACAAAAGATATCGAGTCAGCGAGACAAAATATCACATGGCTGACAAATTAGGTTGAATTCATAGGAGGAATGTCCGGCCAGCGTCGTGAACGTTGGACCAACATTATTAAAAAGCACATCAGATCAACACATCGTGCTGGCTGGGTACATATTATAATACCACAAGGATATGACACAAAAAATTTATTTGCGTAACCCATCCTGGGCCCTACAAACTGGAAGGAAAATGCAGAAGACAACACAATCTCATTCTGGACCGCACAAACTGGAATAAAATGACATATTCCAGAGAGGAAACTTCGAGCCAAGCACAGAAATAATTCCAGGGAATATATATTTTGCGATCCGGCCATCTTCGCCACAGTGTTGTAATTAGATTCGTACCTCAACACTGTTCTGCAAAGCCAAAAGGCAGTATTTTCTTACTTGTAAAGTAAGTACGGCAGAACAGTCAACATGTCATCTGCAAACACATCTGTGAATGCGGACGGAATGCTAAACAGATTTCCCATTAATTTCACACGCGGGTCTGACGCAGTGGGACACACGCTCCCGATTCCGGGAGCATGCTCGACATGATTAATCGAAACGACCATTACGGAAACGCTCCAGCTGGGTTTTTTATAATTGGAGCGGTCGCTTATTACCCGTAGATCTCTCCCCCCCGAAAACCGTCTTAATGAAACTGATAAGTAGCACGCTCATTTATTACAAGAACAGATATGTACTCATAGGGCCCGTATTCGTAGGCGATGTATCGATATATCGTAGGCTTCGAATCGGTCGAGGTGGCCTTCTCGTTCTCACGCTGTTGGGGCTTTCATTACGAGACCTACATGTATTAGGGTGAGTTGAGCCCATCTTGCACTCTCTACTGTACGCTTCACTACTCAGTTTGATTTTGCCGTTTCAGATAGATATCCGAACGGCTAGATTGACTGATCTCAGCACAAGTCAGGGCTTGATGTGGTGACTTGGGCTGAGATCAGCCCATCTCGCCTTCCCAACGATTTCGTATGCAAATCATCTCGACCAATCTGAAGCCTACGATATATGGTGATTTGTACGAGAAGACGGGCATGACATGCAAATGCAAACACTAGAAACTACAGCAACGGGCTTCTTTGAAACTGCATGCCTTTCCAGAAAGCCGTTTCTGATTCCTCTCTCTACATAGAACAACTGTCACTAGCAGATGGGTGGTGGTTTAATCAACCCATCAACCCATCAACATCAATCAAGTTTTGTCCTTATCAACGTGGTTTGAAAACATTCAAATTTTCGCGATGTGAAGCAGTATAATTATGAAGTGCTAAATTCTTTATAATTTATTATATTAACAGTTGAAGTCTCAATAATTATTGCACACAGAAAATGAAAATTGTATTATCGCAAATTCACCAAAAAACGATATTTTACACACACTTGAAATTCAAAGAATAGGGAAAAACAATGATTATATTTGGCGCATATAGGGTTCGTATCGATTCTGTTTCAGAGAAGGTTCAAAATAAACTTATTTAATAATCTCCAATAATCATGTCTAGACTATGCACAATTACAAAAAAAAATGACAAAAAAAAAGAATATTTTTCCTCGTGAAAATGCCGAATTGCGAGCTTTAAAATGTGGCACAATTTTAACGAGGGAAAGCTTTATTGCGTCTTAACAGCTCGCCAAATTAATATGACGTCTGACCAGCAATGATCAAGCACATCACGCAACCCTGCCGTGCAAAGTCAAATGGTAATAACTGCTTACTTTTCAAATAAGAAGTTACTGTCTCTTGGCTTTGCAGAGCGGAGCCGACGGTGCGGTTGCAGGAGCACAATACTACAATACTCGACGTCCATTGTTCCGAGTGTTTTAGCCGGGTCCTTTCACGTCTGTGCGCATGCTTAAAAGCACTTCAATTAATTAATGGAGAGATTTGCATGATTGACAGTGAGATTGGGAGATCCTATCGCGCGCCTTTTTATTTCCCTTGCCGTTTTTTCCTCTCTGTTCGTGCCTTTTCCGTCGCATTTCAGGCCGTATAACGTAGAGGAAGTTGGGACAATCGTGATGTATTCACCGGTCAATATCAGCCAGAAACATTTCCTTCCTTCTTGGTGTGCTCATTCAGACAAAGCTTGTCGGCTGAATCAGCCAATGAGGCGTGTATGAAGACGAGCGATATTGAAGTCAATAGCAGAACATTAACCCTCAAAGCGCTGAATTCTTTTTGTATAAACCATGGAGATCAAAGGGTTTTTTAATTTAAAGCATCATAAATGTCTTAGCTAGCTCTTTCTGATGCATTTGAATACCTGATTTATGGGTCTACGGTCATTAGAAATATTTTTACTCTTACAGTGCGTGTATCAACTTTAGTCGTCAGAATCTGACGTCTACAGACGTCAGATTCTGACGACTAAAGTCGATCCCCGCACTGGAAAGGTTAACCCTTAAAGCGCTGACATATGTTCGTATAAACCATAAAGACCATAGGTTTTATCCGAAATAAAATCATCATAAATGTCTTAGTTAGCTACTTCCGCTACATTTGAATACCTATGTTATGAGTCTACGGCCATTACCAATTTGCAATTCTTTCAGTGCGGGGACCATCTTTAGACGTCATAATCTGATTGAATATTCTTAAACAAAAGCAGAAGAAGCTTGGTGTTTGAGAGGCGTGTATGCTGCTCTGGAATAAAAAATCAATTGATTAGATACGGTCAACATCTTAATTCACAAGTTTCTTTTTCAACATCGGGTTTTGCATGTTGGCGTCGATATCACCCAGCGGAACATCAATAGTGATAATAGCCACTTGTGATGATCCATACCCATAACGAAAAGCATGATTCTCGGTTTGTTTTGACAAATATTTATGACGAAAAATGCTTTAAATGATAACAGGAGCGGTTTTCTATTTAGAAACATAACTATCCATATGGACGTAACATACACACATCTAAGTATATATTACTAGGCCACAGAAGAAATCCAAGTTTAAAAAAGGTTATAAATTTTCTTATGGCCAGTTTGTTTAAATAATCCTGTCAATTTATCCGTTAGGATGAATAATCCCTAACACCGAAAGCTGCAAACATTTAAAGTACAGATGTGTATTCACTTAAACAACATTATATAATTTTTATCATTTTATTTATCCAAACAAATGCGTGTTATCGTATAAATGTCTGTATTGTGAGCAAAAATACAACATTATGCTTTGACACAGTGCTTGACAGACCCATTCTCATCCACTTAAAAACTGTGGGTCGCCACAACTTCGAGCGGATGAGGACTGGGGACTTCAATGGTTGACAGCATGCCATTATCAGACCATTGATCCCAATCTTAATTATGCCAAATGCCAATATCTTACAATGACCTCATTTGCCTGCCGTTTATTTCACGTTCGACCAGTCACGCGGCCGCTGGGTCAAAATATTCAATACAGCCGATATAGTATAGTCCTTATTGATGAACACTACATTCCTTCTTGACCTGAGATCATATTTAACCCTTTAATCACCGGTGCCGCATATATTCGGGTTTTCATTTTTTATTAGCACATCAAGTACCACATTTGTAATAATTATGGTAAACATAAAATGTGACATCAACCAGCAAGATTTGAAAAGAGTTGACCTCCATTTTGTCAAATCCGAATAATTTTCAATCACTTCAAATTGTGGATCGCGTCAGCGAGACGCAACTTCAAGTGGGTGAAAATTCGAATTGAATAATTTGGCAGTTAACCTCGGAGATAAAGGGTCATATCTGCCACTCAAAGTGCGGCGTTGAGTAGAACAAATTGTGCGACTATAGCCAACTTCTTTCTGAACAAATTTATTGCATCAGTCCTCGTTTTATCCACAAGAATCGTACGCAATTGAGAAAATAAAATAAAACGAAAACGTAGATGACTTTTTGCCCTACATCATGGAAAGATTTTGTTATTAGATTAGAATCTCCTTGAAAGGATGAGCTGGGTTCGAGTGCACTGAGAGCAAGGTCGGCCGGCCGCTGATCTCTGTGCTACACTGGGCCAGCGGATGCGATGCTGGGTCCAGGGGCTGGCATGTGGCTGGGCTGTTGACACGGATCAGATAAGACTGATCAATTTCTGGTTGGGAACAAGAGGATCACCGTGATGGTTATCTTCGGGATCATCGCTTCTCCGCTATCTGCACGGTACGTGGACAGGGTTAACTGCACGCCAGCGGTGTTCACTTTACGGACAGGCCCGCCCCGATGGCTCACTCCAGACAAAGATACTACAACACCGCTCTAGTATCCTTGTAACAAATATTCGGTTCGGCTGTAACCTGGAGATGCAGGGTTCGAATCCCGACCGGGCCGAATGTTTGCTGTCGTGGTTGCGCACAGACAATGCCCCAAAATTACCACATACCTTGTTTTGCTTTGCTGCACTTTCTGTCATAGTGGGCCATACATAGTTGAGATTTCGGGCTTCCTTCAGTCGCCTTAAGTGCATTATTCCATTGGATATAAAAGGTATATCTGCCAAAAGGCAGATATACCTTTTATATCCAAGAGGACGAAATATTATGCAGAAATCGATGAAGCAATATTTACTCGGTCACATTGCTGGAATATCCTGCTGTCCTGAAGTTGGTTGACCGTGCAAACCTCTGGTCATAATTATATACAATTCAACAAAGCGTAAATCGTAAATTTGAAAGAATAAACTGACGTAGACATATTTTTGATAGGCCTAAGTGGTATGTGTCTCTCATCTATTATATCACAGGTATAATTGAGAGTAAAGGCCCAGCATACACGAGACGTTGGCCCACTGATGTATTCATTTTGGACCACTGGTTAGGGACATTTTAGTGATAGCTATAGTGATACATGTAGATTCTGGATGCAGAATAGTGGTATATAGATACAGTTATAGTGGTATGTCTTTGCTAATGATAACAGGACTACTGTTGGCAATGAGACAGTTTAGTGGTAGGTCTTTGCTAATGACCACATGTCTACAGTTGGCAATCAGACAGTCTAGTTGTTGGTCTTTGCTAATGACCACATGGCTACATTTGGCAATCAGACAGTTTAGTTGTAGGTCTTTGTTAATGACCACATGTCTACAGGTGGCAATCAGACAGTTTAGTGGTAGTTATAGTGATACATGTAGATTCTGTACATAGATCTTGGATGGCAATATCCACGTGTCTATACCGTTGGCAATCAGACAGTTAGAGTGATGCCGGATCCCGCCACTGATCGTGACTACCTCATTATCTCTGTCTCAAACATCTTCCTCGAGCAGGGATTGGCGTTTCCAGTGTAGCGTTAAATTTGGGTCAAATCCATCTTCCACGGAATCTTGCTCTTGTACGGCATCTGATGCGAGCCGTCGTGTCTTGGCTCTGTAGCTTTTGTATGCTTCTTTAGAGAAGTGGGCAAAAAACGTGCTAATCCTCACCCAGCAAACACTTTTACATTTGTACATTTGTTGGACCAACGTCGAAGTGTTCAAATGTTATACAAATGCTTTTTGGCAGATGAACATGAATTGCTAGGTTTTACAAACTCTGGTACACGTCGGGAGAACCATCAGGATATTGGTCTAATGCTGAATCAATACCAAGGTTCAAAATGAATATGCACTGCAATGCAAAGGCGAACAACAGTAAGTGTTTACTCGAAGAGTAAGCACCTACAGTGGTTTGTTTTTACAGGACAGTATTATGACAGTGACTATATCATTGAAATCAACACAAATTGTAATACAAACTGAATCAATATTCAAATACAATACGTCTGAATTAACAAATTAAATTAAATTAACAATTAACAAATATTTAAAGATTTATTGTTCGGAAGTATGTTCTATTTTGACTACTCTCCAGAATTGATAGTGATGTGGTGATGTGCGATCAATTGCCAGTTTGTAGTACTCTTGTTCCCCTAAAACTGAATGCTAGAGTTGAGCGTTTTGTGTAATTTCATAATGCTTTCCCAGAACACTAAATATTTGAATTAGAATTATGAAACTGGTGATGAATGATGTGTCGAGCTTTATTTATTTTCATGTATAACTCGCAATATTTCTCTCTTGTTCTTTTCTCTTAATCTATCTCTCTATATAAAATGTCTGAGGCTGGATCCAAGAATTTACTTCACTGCATGACTCACACCTTGGTAAAAAATAGTGGCAGATGCCACTTTGTGCAGTTGTAGATACCACTCTTCATATCATTGTGACGATGTGTGAGCACGACTGATACAAGACAGACATAATATCGTATGGCCATTATAATAAGTAATCCAGTACAAATGTCATAAAAATCAAACGACACCTGATATGGTCATTATTCTTACGTGTACGGATTAGACGACTTTTTACGACTAATTGAAATCGAATCTGGCCAGATGGTAGCATGTAGAGATAATTACCTTCATCTCAAATACACTTGCACTTTTTTTCAGAACATAAATCTCTTTCTGTCTGCAAAGCCAAAGCCAGTATCTGCTTACTTGTAAAGTAAGCAGATACTGGCTTTTGACTTTGCACTACAACACTGATTGAGATGCGTTGCGACTAATACTCGACATTTATGCTGCCTCTATGCGAAATAAGGATTAACTTAACGCCTTGCAGCCCAATAATGCCCAACACTATATGTCTAATTAAAAAATACAGAATACGAGAGTTATCTGTGTGGAGTAGGCCTAGCCTAACAGAGAAATGATTCTTTATGTACAGTAGCTCTAGAAATGAGGAATTGAGCCTACTTGACTGTTTGGAATGATCCTGAGGCCCGACAGCTAAGGCAGACTTTGTATTAGATTGTCATGATAGCAATGCGATTCTTTGGTATGTTAAGGCAGGGAATGTTCCTGGTAGTGTTTCTTCGTGTGGATCACACAAGTAGGGAACCAGTCAAGGGATGCCTAACACTTACAGGTTGGGGACCGTCTTTAGACGTCAGAATCTGACGTCTAATCTGACGTCTGTAGACGTCAGATTCCGACGTTTAAAGTCGTCCCCACACTGTAAGAATTGTAAAATGTCTTATGGCCGTAGACCCATAACATAGCTATTCAAATGAAGCGGACATAGGTAACCAACTTAAACCAAGACATTTATGATGATTTCGAAATGAAAAAATCCTTTGGTCTCTATTTGGAGTTCACCTGATGGATTAAGCTACCAGAAGTAGCATTCTTTGAGTGGAATTACAATAGACGAGGGGGGTCATTGTTTGAAATCATACGGCACCCCCCCGTGCCATGATCTAGTCAAGGGGTGATCATATTGCAGCCTGGATAACAAATGAATTATTCCCACACGTCCGTTTTCTGAGTGATTCCACACGGGGCCGTAATTATTTCTCGCTTTTGAAATAAAAAATCCTCTCATTAGTGGCTCTAGTGTTGCCAGAGTCGTTACATTATCTCACGCGAGAGAATTGATGCGTTTCGCGACAGCGAAGGATAGCGCGTTTTGTCAGTTCCAGGGTTGTTCCAAAAACACAATGTTTCAATGCAGAGGTGCTTACTTTGCAAGGAAGCAGTTGCTTTTCTGTACCTATGCATTGAAACCCATAACCTGTAAAGTGAGCATCTATTCGGTACTGTTGCTTACTATTGCACGTCAAAACCATTGCACAATATGCTTCTCGTTGAGCATATATTCTGCAAACGCGAGAAGCGCAACTGTTTACTTTGAAAGTGAGCATTCATTGCTGTTATCCTTTGCATGACAGAATGGGTGTACAATATAACATTGCCCATCACTATAATGGGCGAATGATGTGCCACAGTTGTCATAGACCCTGTCGTACATGTACATGTATGTTACAAGCTTATGCACTTAATGTGATGGTATTTGGGTTCTGTCTACCAATAACTGATCACAATAGAAATATCACAATCCCATTATCCAAGAACAATGGTGAAGTGGTTTACTGTTAAATGGCGTATTGTTGGTCTGTACGACGCTGGCCCAGCAATAAATGAACATTGGTTGAACTATTTGTGTTGGCTGGACAGTGGTACGAGTCACTGATCACCGTTGGACATGTTATGCCACATTAGAAACTCAGTAAATGATCACAAAGCTTCTGTAATATTTTCGATGGTCACAGTGTTGCTTTGTAGGGACATCAGAACAGCAACTGATTACTTTTCAAGTAAGCAATAATTATGGCTTTTTGTCCAATGATGGTGGGATATGCAGGATGATGTCTCTGACCATATAAAAGGCTTCACGTGATTGCCATCCCAGAAAACACGGGGCATTTACCCAACGCTGTTTCTATCCCACCATTGAAGCAGCATTGTGTGAATTCCCCGGGTTGCTGAGAAAGATCCACCTGCAATAATAAGGCCCAAGCCGCTGCCCCTCCACATATAATGATAATTAAAGTCACATTATGACAGGATTAATTACGTGACAGGATAATTAATAACTGGGGACTGAGCCAACACTACACATTCAAAACGAGTCATTGCTCGGCGTTTGCAAAATGCTGGGGTGATGTTGCAGTAATCCCAAGCTGGGTCTGTTGTGGGTTGAAAAAATCAGAAGGTGTTAATAAGACTGTCAAGAGCCACACACGTCATCCCTGCACCGCTATTCAAAAGAAAACTCCAGTAACTGTTCATTCTCCGAGTCATAAGCTACTGTGGTTTGCCATCTGCATCTGGATCATTACAACACTCGCGTACAGCTTCCTCCAGCTCCTGAAGACAATCCCGGTGCTGTGGGACTCGTACAGTAAGATATTTCGCAGCTTACATCCCTACACATGACATCCCTACACGTAGACTTACATTTACTCGTACAAGTACGATAGCTACTAAAACGAGTCATTAGATTTTCGATTCTGTATAGGATAAAGCCCGAGAAGCTCTACATTCTTAGCTAAGAATGAGGAACTCCGAGGCTTTTAACTGACTTATAACATATCCGACCATAATGAGGATCACTCATGATCAACGTCTCGGTCACACCTGATTGATTATAGTACCATATAGGTCTACCATTATAATTGGTCTGTACTTGATCAACAATAACGCTCCATTCCCGGCTTAGCATGTAGTGGTCGGTCAAAGAAAATAATGCAGTGGTGTGTTTTAATGAAACCTTTATTTTGCTAAATCATGTTTAGAGGTGGAGCTCCTTTGTGTGACAGCGCTGATTTGATTAATTAGCAGTGTTGCTACACGAGAGACGCTGAGCAAGGATACACTAGGAGTGGCTCATACTGTACTAAGAGGAATATGCTTTGTGAGCAGGAATATCTGTCAATGAATAGAGAGAACATTCGGGCTGGAACTAGCAGATCTGTGTTGTTGATGTTCCACCTCAAGGGATGCGATACCAACCTACTCCAGCATCCCCTCCAGCACTGCATCTACATCGCCGGCTCATCGGTGTACCAACCTCGCAGAGGTTGGTACACCTATGAGCCAGCGATGTATCAGAGGCATGTATCAGAGGCATCGAGCACGTATGGACGGCGGGATGCCTCACAGCGAGGACCCCAGGGACCAACTGCAACCAGATTCAATCCGCACAATAGTTGAGGATCCCCGGAATCAATCAGTGGTCGGCTATCTAGTGATCCTGGCCCCGGCCAGAAGCCGCCAATGACCCGGGGTCCGGCGCGGGTCAACGCGGCTCACACAGTCCCGGTCCTCTCAGCCAGGAACATTCCCTCATGCATGTGATTCCGACGCCGCCAAAAACCGTCGCCAAAACGCCTGGCATCGACCTGAAAGTGGGAACTGTCAAGCGAGGGATCCTTTCCCTTCATTATGCCTGTATCTCACCGGTGAGTGGGGGGGGGGGGGGGGACCTCGTATCGTAACTGTCATAAAATATGAAGTTTGGCTTGAATAAAGGAGGGTTGATAAAAAACCTTGGGCTATTAGAAGAACATAAAATTTGGCCCCAAGAGCAAGTACAACTGCCTCAAATAGCTCAACGCAAGCTGAGACTTTTCAGGATGGCTTAAGCGGTTTAACCAAGATGCTTGGTCGCTCAACATCTAGTATGTGCTTTTAGTAGACACACTATAAAGCTAGAATCTATACGATACGCACCATCCTCCTATATGAGCTGTAAGAATAAACATGAGATAAATTATGATCGTGTTGAGATTAGCATAATAAGTAAATAAACATATTTTAATATTCTAAATTGTTTGCATTCTTATACATCACTTAGTAAATTTCATGTCATTCAAATTATTATGATATTTAGAAGTGCAAACATTAGCTTTACAAAAAAAACGGTATTATAGATATTCTGTTTTGTAATAATAGTCATGTATATATCATTCGCACCTCGTTTCCTCTGATTCTTAGACGCATGATGTGCTCCAGTGATGTGCAGTATAGATATAGATGGTCAATATGGAAGATCCAATTGAAAAGTGTCAAAGGCAAGTTATATTTGTGAAGATAAACAGTGGACGTTTACAGTCGTCCATATTGATCGTGTGAAAGCTTTCGCATCGCGTGTCATTGTAGCTCGGCCAAAGTAGATATGATGGTTTTATTGAGGCGCCCAGAAGCTACCACCACACGGGGGTAGTATTTCTTGATCATTTCAAAGTGATTCGTGTTATTATGGAGCAGGTACTGCTGGCTGCGTGGCCACCAGGATCTACACGGATCTCAGATATGCGGCAGTTCAGGCCGGGTTAGACTACCGCAATGTGCTTATAAGGGAGTGTGATTACGGAGGAGTGGGCGATAAAGGAATGCCGATCGAGAAGTGCCAGCGCTGCTCCGAGGCTGGTCCAGCGTCCATGGACGCCGGACCAGCCTCGGGGTAGCGTTGGGCTGATCCTCATGCAGGACAAGCCGCAATGGCATTGCCGCATCACACGTGAAGGCGTCACAGCAGACGGCACAGCCTTGCTCAATGGGTCCCAGGCGGACAATTACCGGAGAGACCCCCACAAAAAACCCGCCTGCTCAGCATACCTCCCGAGGGAAAGGCAAGATGGTGTCCACAATTATCAACCGCAATCCACCAGTCGCCGTCTGTGAGCAATGACATGACCCCGAGCCTGACCTTGAGGTGTCTGCCACCAGAATGTGTTTTCTGAGGACGGAGTGGTGAGATAATGAGGACATCTCGCCACACATTTTCTGGGCAGGATTGAGCGATCCGCCCCTTAGTGAGGTATAATCAAGGAATCCCACCACACCTAGGTGTGCGGGTGATACTTCCTGTGGTGGCATATTGAGGATATTGTCCGCCATTGAAATCCGAGAGCCCACGAGCAGCCTGCATGTGGTTGTTCTGACGTCTTTCATATCAAGTGTACAGTGTGAGACAGAAGACTTGGACCGGAACACACGTCCATACTCTTCCTTATGATTTAAACAAAATGGTCAAAAAGATCAGGAAATACTGGCTAGTCTTGATGGAAATTTTGATAAAAAATCTTAAATTATTTGAAAATGGAGCTGAAGTGCTAAAAAGAGCAAAATTATATTTTTTGTTTTTAAACACAACAATTCGTCTTTTCTGGGGTAGAAAATCGGAACTCATTCATGAGACACCTTTTGTGTTATTTCGATTCTAAAATAATTGGTATCTCGCGCGTAATTCACATATTTTTTGTAATTTCCGCCAATGCTAGAGCTGCTCAGATGGCCGGAGACACCCGCGGAAGCAATTTAGGCACTCCCATCTTCTCACTTCCGCCGCTACTCCTTATCGGGTTTCTCAACCTCTTACGTATCACAGGCTGCGTCAAATTGTACGATGGTACTCATAATGTGTGCTTTATATAATTATATCGTTTTGTCGAGTATCCTTGGAACGCATGCGCAGTTTTCTAGCCACTGCTTATATCAGGATATTTTGTAATTTATTCTAGGTTGCAAAGATGAAAAGATTAGATGAATTCAGAGATAAGACACGACCCGTAATATTTTTAATTAATTTGGGGCTGGAATTGTTGACTGAATTTCCTACTTTAAATGACGAAAAATAATTATCTTTATGAATAATAGATTGCACCCTTAAATTTGATGAAAATCTATCATCAATAATTTTATCAATTTCCGTGGCCTTTTTATTGATACTTCTTGAAAAGGTATAAATCACTGCATCACAAGCTCTTATTATAACTTTACATGTCAGATTTTAAACATGTTAAAGGTAACTCTTGACATCAATCAGCAAGATTTGAAAAAAGTTGTCAAATCTGAATAATTTTCACTTGCTTGAAGTTGTGAATCGCGTCAGCGAGACACAACTTCAAGCGAGTGAAATTTCCATTCATTTAACTTTGCGGTTAAAGGGTTGAGATGGGATAATGATCCAGATTTGACCTAGGTGTCTGGACAGGATATTGCCGCCCAACTGAGTGATCCATTTATTGAGTCACTCTCAGAGAAGCCTTCAGTGGGGACAGCACAGCAGGCACCACAGAGATCAAGTGATCCGGACAGAATGTTCCGAAATGCAAAAAATCCACATGAAAGCTATCTTACAGCTTCTTATTAGGCACAGAAAAAAAAGAATACCATATTAGTATCCTGCTTTATGATTTGATATTGAATTTTCTGAAAAACAAAATTAAATTTTTGTGGTTTTTTTATGAAATCTAACTGACACAAGAGTAATATCAGATGCTAAGGAATGTCAGTCACATGTATAGTTCATATCTGAATATGCCTGAAACAGAGAGTGAGGTGGCTTTTAATATGGTAGTGAGGTTAAGGGTGGCATATGGGTAAGTCTTAAAATGACATCAGAATGAGGTTGAGGGTGACATGTGAGTATGTCTGATAATGACATCAGAATGAGGTTAAGGGTGGCATGTCATTTTGTCTGATAATGACATCAGAATGAGGTTAAGGGTGGCATATCAGTAAGTCTGGTAAGGGTGACGTATGAGTTAATCTTAGAATGACATCCGACCAAGGGACCACCACACAGCAAGTCTAACGTAATATCCCAACAAACACGACACGTCAACCCTGTGCTGTTTGAATGCTGGGCCACCGTCTCCGACGGTGGTCCAGCTTTGAAACAGCACAGTGTGAGCGTCCGGTAATTGCTAGGATGTTCGTGGAGCGTGGACTCCTCTCCTGGGTCGCCTTGTCCTGTCTTTCCTCGCTGCAGACGGTGACGTTGACACGGCCACATTACAAGTGGTAATGTTATTTGACTGAGTCGTGACGTGACTTGCAGGTGGACGAGGCGCTGAACGTCACACCGGCCCGATGAGCGGTGATCACTCACCGGCGGGTACATTCACACCCCCTGTCACACGTAATATCGGCATACATGTGCGAACACAGCGTATAGGCTACTAGCGTCTTAAATATTCACACCTCGTATATGCCTACTGAGCATAGTAAAATCCTAAACATTCACAACTTATATGAGACATAATATCCATGTAATATTTGGAACACCCATCTTTTTACATTATCAGTATTCACACCTTACATGATATCAATGGAGAATATGAAACACCCAATTCTCAGCAAAACGAGCTCAGCACAATAATAAATAAGATTGCATTATAACAAAGTGTCAGTTTTTTATTAACAATCTTTCAAAACAGGTCACGGTTCAATTTAAAATTGGGAAAGTGCAGATCCAAAACCGCGTTGTATTCTGTGAAACGCAGTGTCGTCACCGGAAACCGTTTTCAATGAGAATTCGGTGAAAACAAAGTTATATAAGACCCCCTCTCCCATACTTCATTGTATTAGCTAGCTCGGTGACAACAATGGAGGTCAAGGTTATTGAGTTTCCCAGAATACAAAGGAAAATTGTGTAATATAAAAATGAAATACAAAGAAATGCACACCAGTGCATATATACAGCCTTACTCTCTACAAAGCCTCCCTGGAAGAAGAACACACAATCATCATCACTACATTATTTAGAACCACTGTGTAAACACGTCAGAACGTCACATTAATTCATCATAAATTGTGCCTGTACCTGCTATTGCAAACGAGGACAATTAACGTCGTGTGCAGATGTGCACGCATTTTTTACCAATTCGTTCCAATCTTCGGCAATTTTACAACTTGTAACAATACTGACATCGGCTATATATATAATACCCCAGACTGTGGGTAATTTCTGCGATGTTATACGTTATGCAAAATTTGCGACAATACCAATCCTACGAGCATTTGTCACCTACAGCAGCTTGCTGTTGGTAGAGGAATGGCATGTAAGTCCATGTGGATCGTAACAATGTCGTTGACATATAAAGATGACGATATAATGTATCAGCGCAGCCCGCAAAGCGGACGCTGTTTACAGATATATATATTCCGATAAACAAGATACGTTACCATTGTTGTTTTAATGCTAGGCCACCGTTATTGACGGTGGTCCAACATTAAAACAACGAAGAATCAATGTCTCGTGGTGATCTACTTTAAACGTCTAAAGTCGATTCTCTCACTGTAAGAGTAAAATATATGTACAATGGCCACAGACCCATAACATACCATAACATAGGCCTAGGTATTCAAATGATGTGGAAAAAGAATACTAAGTCATTTGTGATGATTTCAAATTGAAAAACATATTTGGTCTCCATGATTTAATATTCAGCGTTCCGATATATATATTGAGGCTATATAAGGTTGGGGCTGAGGCTATATAAGGTTGACAAAACATCCACCACCATGCTGAGACAATTTGTCTAATTAAGTGATTACACTAAAAGGGGGAATCCGATCCGTTGGGACTTAATCTGGATGCGGTCGCAGCTCTGGGTGGGGGTGTAGGGGCGTTTAGCCCTTGCTGGACGAGAGCATAATATGCTCTCGTCCAGCAAGGGCTAAACGCCCCTACACCCCCGCCCAGTCATATTATGATTCACGAAACACAAGACGCTGAACCAATGTAGATTTAATGTTGTTCCAGCGCCGTCGACGATGGCATAACATTAAAGTGAGATAGGCCCTATTTACTTTTGCAATCTGCAAATATTTTTATTCAATAGAACAAAATTGTATATAAACTATTTTTCCTCCATCTAGCTGTGAGAGCGAGTGATATGATAAACCCTTGTAACGCTGAAATATTTTGTATAAACCATAGAGAGTAAAGTGTTTTTTCAACCTCAAATCATCATAAATGTCTTAGTTACCTCTTTCCGCTTCTATTGAATACTTATGTTACGGGTTTACGGTCATTATACATTTCTAATTATTTCAGTGCGGGGACCGTCTTTGGACGTCAGAATCTGACGTCTAAAGACGGCAGATTCTGACGTCCAAAGACGGTCCCCGCGCTGAAAGAGGTATAGGTCGAGATGTAGGTCAACCATTTGAAGATAACAAAACACTTCCACCAATCAGGAGCCCAAGATGAAGGTCTTATAACCGCTTCGAGACTACAACATCAGCTTTTTTTAAAGAAGTGCCTGAATATTTCGGTCACGTTCATCAGATCATCATCTTTCCCCTTCGCCTCCACGGACCTTCATCCTCCGTCATATAATTCCAGTTGGTTGACCTAAAACCGCTACTTTGTCTTATTTTGTGACTCGGGTCGCAGTTTCCTTTTCCCACCAGGAATGTGTTATCTTACTCAACACTCAGAGTACATTAAATACTCCAAAAGCTCACGCCGTCTGATTGTTTCCTGGGAATTTGTCCTGAAATTCAGGACAATTCGTCGGGAGATCGTCGCTGTGAAAACTGTGCGAGTATGATTTGATTCTGACGTCTATAGACGGTCCACGCACTGAAAAAATTAAAATATTTCCAACGGCCGTCGACTCATAACATAGGTATTCAAATGAGACGAAAAGAGCCAACTAAGACATTTATGATGATATCAAATAGAAAACCGCTTTTGGTTTCCATTATTTAAACAAAAATAATTCAGCGCGGGTTAATATGGAAGTTCACGTCTGTTGCCAATGTGTCCATAATGTATGGTGGGCTTACTGTCAGATCCAGGTTTTATTATTCCCTCCCGGGTTTTCATTGCATATCACGTTGTCCCGCGTTACAGAGCGTAATGGTGTTCGTTTCATTACATTACTGCACACTGCTGCCTCTGTGACGTGGTTACCGGTAATACACGATTCGGGTTCGACTCCTCATGTCTGGATACGCGTGATAATAATATCATAACGTAGGTGGACAGATATGGCTGAAGTAGCCCTGGTCCGGTTCAGCCTATATTATTACTTACACAAACGGGATCTATAAATAATAATTATGTCTTCCAAACTGATAACCATGACATAGCACTGTAATCCCCAATATACTTAGGATGTGAGTCTATTAGATATGTCAACTATTTACTTTAATTTATTCCAACTTAGGTATGAAGTGTAGTTAAAGCAGATGATTCGCGACGAGTACGCATGTACCACTGCTTACTACATCAAATAAGGGAAATTGAATGTGTCGTCTGTGGTAAAACCGCGCTGACCATCGCGTGACGACCGAACCACTTTTTTACCCTCAATGTTGGGTTAAAGTTGGTTCATCGTCTTTGACGCTGGCCCGGCATTAACCCAACATTGGAATACAAAACGTCATCTGTATCATCAATGTTTATTTCAATATCTATTAACCCTTAACCTGCCAGGGACGACAATATCGTTCCTAATTTGTTTTATTATCCGATCAAATGACTGTTCTTGAGAACGAAATGTGTGTCTAAACGTCAAGATTGACAAATTTTTGGTCTCAAATTATACGTATATAAATATATGTATTTTTACCCACTTGAAGTTGTGGATCGCGGTAGCGAGACACAACTTCAAGTGGGTAAAAAAAATACAATGTAGCCCTTCAAGGGTTACGGCTGATATGTCTGTGTTAGTTTCTCACTCCATGTTTTTCCATCATGCGTTCAGTTCAATACAGATGGATTATTCTCATAATGCCACCTCATTAGGTGAGTGATGTTCTTTTATTACATCACATTAGGCATTGATCTTTCACTGTAGGTTAATGTTAACTTGATGCTTTTCCTTTCCCATTTGTAACAATCATTACCCATGCGGACTGGCGTGCTGTTTTATCATAGTTTGAAATATAATGCATTAATGACATGTAAAAGGAAGCCAAGTGAGTCAGAAACACGAGGCGTTGCCCTGTATTGGTTTAATGTTGGTTCACCGTCTCCGACATTGGCTCAGCATAAAATGATACAGAGGCACACGGTATCGTATCAGCCGTGTAAGTTTTATAGTAGAGAATGTTAAATATCATAGAAATATATACATTTCCATGGAACAGAAATATACATTTCACTCGAATAGAAATATGCATTTCCATGGAAAATGAAGGGGAAATGTAATAGGCATTTTGACTTACACGTTTGTGTTTTCTCGACAATGATGCAAAACGTTTGACTACGGTCCTGTTTTTCACAAGAATCATTAAATAACTAGACAGTCAGTCAGAGACTGCAAACCTCCGCCGGCCGCAATGATTGGATACGGATCCGGATCCAATACACTAATCCGGATCATCCCCAGAATTAAATGAATTGTTTCTTGGCCTGAGACACACTTGTGGTAACAGTTTCATACAACGTCAATCGAAAACACGTGTTTTAAATTACCGTCGTATACCCACTTTTCCTCACGAAAAAAAAGAAGCATTTTGTATACCCGTGTATAATATGATAATAACATGAATAATATCAAAACGTGTTTGATGCGATTAATTGCAACGTTTATTTAATCACTTGATTAAATTATGTTCTGCATTGTATATATAAATAGGCCATATGTGTGCTTAACAACCCTAACAACGTTGAAATATTTCTGTATACATCATAGAGACTGAAGAGTTTTTTCTTAATTTGGTGTCACCATAAATGTCTAGCTCTTTCTGCTTCGTTTTAATGCTTATGCTATTGGTCTGCAGCCATTAAATTTTTGTACTTATTTCAGTGTATTTCAGAATCTCACGCCTGAAGACGGTCCCCGCACTGAAAGAATTATAGGGCCAAGCAACATTTTCCCAGGGCATGTGTGTGATATGACACAACGTTGTCGGACCATGACAAGCATCAATAACGTCTTATCAACAACGCATCAGCTGCATATCTGAATCTACTGTATCACTCGCTCTAAACGTCTCCATCAAGTCCGTCGTGACTGGCGACTCCACAAACTCTGCAAAGTCAAAAGGCAGTAACTACTCACTTGAAAAGTAAGCAGTTACTGCCTTTTGGTTTTGCTCGCCGATATTGATAAGAGAGAGACAGAATGGTGTCATTTGTCATCTATATTGTAAACGACAGTAGCAAACACGAGACGTTCACCTAATGTTAATTTAATGCTGGACCATCGTTTGCAACGCTGGCCCAGTATTAAATCAACGTCTCGTGTGTGCTGGGACAGTACTGCAGCGCGAAGGCAAAGAGCAGTAGCTGTTTACTTGACAAAACAAGAACTAAACACCAGAGTATTACAATGTATGATATAACTTCCTCTCCCGGAATTAAAGCGCATACATTTTGTGTAATGGAATTATTTAAATAAAGAAATACATTCTTGCAAATGGGGCGCGAGACCCATAGATCAGTTTTTTACACCCTAAATAATTTGTCGCTATTTTCATTTGTGGTAACCCTCACTCACATCAAATAATTTATATTTTCACCCACCTGAAGTTGTGTCTCTCTACCGCAATCCACAACTTCAAGTGGCTGAAAATTGATCATATTTGTTTAATTTGAGACGAAACATTTTCATTGTTGTTTAAACGCTCATTTCGCTCTCAATAACAGTGATTTTATCGGTTAATAAAACGGATGAAAATCGAATATAATCGATCTTAGCGGTTTAAGGGTTAAGTATAGCAGCAGGTCAATAAGTAGGAAGTGCTAATTGACCCTTTCAGCGCGGGGACCGTCTTTATGCGTCAGAATCTGACGTCTGTAGACGTCAGATTCTGACGCATAAAGACGGTCCCCGCACTGAAAGAATTGAAATATTTATAACGGCCGCATAATGATTAATCAGAAAGATGGTTGAGGTTATTATTCGATATTTTGAAGCAAAATAATATTTATTTAACTAAGATATGTATGATGATTTAAAATGGAAAAAAATACCTTTAGTCTCCATGGTTTACTAGTATACAAAACTATTTGGTTTACTAGTATACAAAAATATTTCATCGTTGCAAGGGTTAAGGCGCGTCCGTACTGCAAGAGAAGGGGACTGGGGGAACAGAGAATAGGCGCGCTCAAAAATCCAGATACTGATCCAGGTTTTTTCAAGCGAAACATCTGCTTGTGTTTTCCCTGGAGAATTATCGTTCAAGAACAAGCAGCCCAGCAAACGCAAAACATTTGTATACATTTGTACAATGTTGCACCAACGTCGAAGACGTTGGTCCGACGGTTGTATAAATGTTATGCAAATGATTTGTGTTTTCTGGGAAAGCCGAATAAATGCAGGCAGCAACGTGACGTTAGCCCAATGCTGGGTTAAAGCTGGCACGGCGTCGCAACGGGTGGACGTTGGATCACGGTTCATGCAAATCTGAATAGTCAGTATGTTTTTTGCAGAAAGCTTGCCTCCAACATGTTCTAATGTAAAATTTATGCGAACAACAGCACAATGGGGTCCAACAGGTTTTTTACAAACTCCGTAATGGAATATATATTTCAAAGCAAAATGGAATATAAGTTGATTTTGTTGGCAATACCATCGCTTTACTCTGTTCTCTAGTTAGTCTGCAGCTGACAATTATACTGATCTACGAAGCCAAAAGACAGTATCTGCTTGTTTGTAAAGTAATCAGATACTGCCTTTTGGCTTTGCAACGCACAATAGCGGCAACAATACCAGCTGCATCTGAATAAAACATACCCGTTAGCTTTACATTTTAAGCTTCTTATAATATCAAATTTATGGATTATGTGTAAGATCTGCACCTGCTGTCCATATTTTTGTTCCAAAAATGAGCAATTTAGAAACTCTTGTGAGTCTTTACACAGTTTTTATTCATAACTACCACATGTTAAATTTCGCAGAATTTCGCAGAATTCCACCAAACAGAAACAAATAATACGTAGGCCTACTCTGCACGTACGGCGATCCACTACTTCCAGTGATTTAATTAAACGCCTAGAATGTGAGCGGGGACCGACATTAGACGTCAGAATCTGACGTCAATAGACGTCAGACAATATACGTCAGAATCTGACGTCTCAAGTCAATCCCCGCGCTGAAAGACCGAAGATCTAGACTTAGGTATTTAAAAAGAGTTAACTAAGACATTTATGATGACTTAATGAATGAAAACTTTTGATCTCCATGGTTTATACAAAAATATTTCAGCGTTGTAAAGTCTATTTACCGCATAAATTAAATGCTACATGTGCTCCATAGATTTGTTCACGACCCTGTAAGCTTTTATATAGGTTGGTAAGGACAGTGCTCCATTTATTATATAATATCTGTTAGTTTAGCGCTACTCTTTGACAATTGTTCCTCTAGCAATGTGATAAATATCCCACAAACGTGTGATCAAAGGACTGTATAGTACTACGCTACAAAGCCAAAAGGCAGTAATGACATACTTGAAAAGTAAGCAGTACACAGATAGAGTAGTTCGGGCCGTCGATCAATCGCGTAATATGGAAATGATATTATTATCCTGGTTATTATTAGAGTAATATTATGGTTATTTATGGTGGCAAAGTGATGGATGCTCTATATAAATGCATGTATCATTATGGTAACCAGACAACCTCACCAGTATGTACGAATCATGCCAGATAACTCACTATGCCATTTGTAACAGCCCAGGGGTCCACATTTCAAATGACTTGCTTCTACATCGTGGAATTGATCCGTTATTATTACAAATTGTAATGTAAGCTGACCTACTCATTGCATACCAAATGTTCAATTGGCAACACTATCTTCATCTCATGTCTTTCGTCACAACAGCTCACCCGTGTTCGAATCCAATTTTATATCAATAGAGAGACGTAGCATAATGCTGTCAGAACATTTCATACAATTTCACAACATCTAAACTAAAGTTCTATACAACTTTAGCCTAAATACACTTTAAAGGTGATCTATCACTCCTTATATAGTATGAATAATTTTGTGACAAATAAATCAAAGTTTCCACAAGATGGGGCACAAGTGTTCCCTTATATGGGGTGATTGGCTATCATGTGACCCTCTGTGAGGGTCACATGATAGCCAATCAACCCATATAAGGACATAATTATTCATACCATATAAGGGGTAATAGATCACCTTTAACCAAAATAATTGTGAAGTGCATACAAGTGATAGGGGGGGGGGTGTAAAGTTCCAAGCACATATGCTACGCTAAAACAATTGCGCTTTAATGTTCTCATTTATTTGATGCTGAAAATTGCGTTAGCAATTCTAGCTTCAAATGACTGAAAAATACTCACAAAAAATTCAGCAGCACAAAGGTTATTGTAGTAAGTAAATGGTCTAATCTGCAATCAATATTTCGTTATATTTTTAACGCATGGCCTACTGTTTTTTCGCCTGCTTAACTCACAAAAATTACATATACAAGTAATTAAAGCAACATGTAACCTCTTGAGTGCAGGTTTTTTGTGCTCCCCTGTGCCACGCCACATAAGGCCAACACGGGGAGTTTTAGGGGAACAATCTTCCATGTGAATTATCTTTGCCCACAGTTGATGGGCTCACACCTGGGTACAAACTGACTTGGGTTGGGGTTAGGCTTTACAGGGGTACTACCCCAAGGTCATGTCAAGGTCATGTCAAGGTCATTTGAAGGTCAAACAAGCTAAAATATTGAATAAAAAACAGTTCTTACAGTTTTTTGTTGCAAAGGAGTGTTCCACAAGGCTGCAGCTGACATATTGTGGCTGGAAAGCCTTCCAACACGCATCCTAGGGGGTACAGTGACTATTATGTGGCTTGGAAGGGTAATACCCCACTCTTATATCCCCCGTCCTCTCTTATATCACACCCTCTACCAACACCAAAATCAATGCAAAAAATGGTCAATTGGGGTGTTGTGGAACATGGGCTTGAAGTCACAAAACACCTGAGGCACCCACACCTGGGTACTAAAGGTGACATGGGTTAGGGTTGCCTTTTGCTTGGGTTCTACTGCAGGGTCAGGTCAAGGTCCTATAAAGGTCCTTTCAAGGGCAAAGCAGAGAAATTATTGAATAGAAACACTTTTTACAGTTTCCATGTATTTTCTGGTTATTGGTAGCCATATTGTTTTGGACTTTCAGATGACATTGAAACGTAAAATTACCCATTCCACTGAATTCAGTGTATTTAAATTAGTCGAAGATGAGATATTACACAAGACTCTAGTGCTATTCTGTCAAATGTTAAAAATTCAAGATGGCCGCGATGGCAAACATCTTGGTTTTGACCTCTAGATGACCTTGGATATAAAAATAACCATGCCAATGGAATCAGTGTACTCAAATTAGTCAAAAATGAGGTATCACATAAGATTGTAGGAATAATCTGTCAAAAGTTAAAAATTCAAGATGGCCGACGGAAGCCATGAATTTATGCAAATAAGCATATCAAGGAGGGAAAAAGTGTATCACGTGATCGCCGTATGATCATGTGACCAATGCAGTGATCATGTGACACTAAACACGGAATCCCCGCGAATTCCCCACCCTTTACTCTGGGGCAGACATAAATGAATTAGGGGGCCTACTCGTGCCAGGGGGGCTATTTGTAAATACTTGACAAATGACGACTTAAGTTGTCATTGCGGCACTGGGGAGCGACAAAAGTATGACGACTTAGTGGCAATCAAGAGGTTAATGACAGTTGAATGTATATTTTGTATATGTTTATGGGACTAAATTAACGTTTTTCTTTTGGCGATAAGGTTTACGGTATGACCTTTCACATTAATATTTATTACCGTTACGATGCACTAAAATTGTTCGCACACAGCACATTTAAAAATAGAATGATATCAGCATAAAATAGGTGCAATATACAACTATGAATAATAAAGTAACAGTATATAGATAATTATTTAGAATGATACACACACATCACACAAAGACAAAAAGGTTGATTAGTTGGCATTTCAAATATAATGGTTGTCATAAAAACACACAGTAATTATGCACAGTCATGTTATGCATGGGGAACGAAATGCAGCAAACATCGAGACGGACCTCAACAATATTGCTATCAGTCAAAGACAAATGTGATCAGTTTTACCGAAATGTAACCACGTTATGAAATCACTCATACCATTTCTACCAGAAATGCAATTTTGACTTGATGTGAAGTGTTCGTGATGTCACAGCAACCACGGGGCATTAAAATAACGTTGGTTTACTGTTGGGCCAGTGTCGTACACGGTGGTACAACAGTACGCCAGAAATGTTCTGATGTGTCTCGTTTTCTGTGTGTTGAGGGAACGTCAGGGTTATTGAGGTAAATAATTGCGGGGTGAACGGCGGGAGATGGATGGTCGCCATGGGAAAACAACATAAGTGAACCGCCAGCCAGCTAGCCAGTCAGCCAGCCAGACATCAAGCAAACCATCAAGCCAGCATGGAGCCAGCCATAAGGCTAGCCAAACAGTCAGCTACCAAGCCAGCCACCCAATCAGCCAGCCAACCAGTCAGCTAGCTTTATAGACATATACACACACCGTCAATCAGCCAATCAGCCAGTTAGTCAGTTGAATAACCTGCTAACCGGCATCCGATCAATCAATCAGTCAGGCAGCAAGTCATCTAGACAGACAACCAGCCTGTCAGCAAATCAGCCAGTCAGTCAGCTAGCCAACTAACCAGTCAGTCAGACATTCAGCTAGCAAAGTAGCTATATTAAAGCAGCCAGCCATGAGTTTAGTCAGGATCAACATTATCATAATATCAGTTGGCGACCAGCAGGCAGCAGGCCGGAAATCCACGCATGTATACCAACACCTCACGGTACAGTTGGTATTTGAATGCAGCCGAAAACAAGAATACCCTTCAACCGCCAAAATATTCAATTTGAATTTTCACCCACTTGATGTTGTGTCTCGCTGACGCGATCCACAACATCAAGTGAGTGAAAAATATTCAGATTTGACAAAATAGAGGTCAACTCTTTTCAAATCTTGCTGTTTGATGTCACATTTTATCTTTAACATATTTAAAAAGTGGTACCTAATGAGCTAATAGAAAATAAAAAACCCGAATATATGCGGCACCGGCGGATAAAGGGTTAAAGCTGGACAAGCGTAAGAAAAATAGCGCAGCTTTGATCCAACTATGGCGAGGCAAACAAATGAATTGATCACATAAAAAAGTAAACAGTTACTGCTGTTATTCCTCTGCACAGCGTTATGGCCAGCATTGTGTTTGCAGTTGAGGCCGCTATTATTACCCGCTGATTATTGATTAAATTTTTTTCTGTTTAATCCCGCTCCGGGAGTCGACCACTTTAAAAACTAACATGCCCGAGCTGCTGCGCGTTGACAAGGCTGTGTCAGTTAGTTCACATCACTCGTATCGGGCAAAATGGGCTTCATATTAATAACTAATGATTATTCAAATCTCCTTCGTTTTACGTTATCAAATATCAAAAAGATGTTTTGAAAGCAAATGATCCATCTCCGGTCTTAATATTTCCAATATGACAGCATCAACATAATCACTCAATTAAAATCAGACAGGAATACATTAAATGTATCTTGAGCGGCTTCGTGAAATTGAAATACGTGACAATATTTTTATATGCCACGGAATATAAATTTGATATATACATATGGCCATATTTGGATGAGTTTAAAGGAAAAATGCATCATACTGGTCTGCGAAGACAAACAGCAGTAACTGCTTACTTTTCAAGTGAGCAGTTACAGCTATTTGTCTTTGTATGGCAGCATACATCATGACTATATGTGATAAAGTAACATAATCAACCCATGTATGTCCCGATACATTGTCAGTAAAAACAAAGTAGAATACTTACAGCTGAGTTCTCTGCTATTAGTACAATGATGGTGAATTATTGTCATCAGTATTCCAGCGAAATACCGGTAATATTACAGTGAAATACTGGGAACTGATTGTCCAGTATTTCGCTGCGATTTTACCGGAATACTGTCATTTTGTCAGTCATTTTATAAGGTCAACTTTACATCACTGTCATTTTATCAGTCATTGTATAAGGTCGACTTTACATTGGAATACTGACAACTCATTCACCCGTATTCCATTTTTAACGGTGATTTTCTGGTACGAAACTAGAGAGCAAGTGATTATATCGGTTGACAAGTAATTGCCTTTTAAAGATTTTTTTTGTTCTAGCAAACTTTCTCCAACCATCCGATCTGTTCAAGAGGCATTTTTGACGTCAATAAAAACTTCAATTAGAAGGCTTTGCAATTGCCGCAGACTATTGACATTTAAACGCAGTTAATTAGGTAGAAATGTCAGGTGTTGTAATATTTCTTATGGGTGTGTACCCATATCAAATAAGCAGTCTGACATTCATGCAGTATTCTAGGCGGGTGGATTCTACGAATTGGTTGCCATTTTGAAAATAAATCATTTGACATCGCCATGCTGACCTGTGTGTATTAAAGAAGTAGTAGCTGCGTACTTTTCAAGTGAGCAGTTACTGCAGTTTGCTTTTGAGCGGCACTATGTGCCTGCACACAAATAGACAACCAGATAAGCTGATAGATTGTTCAAAATGTGATAGAAGCACCACATTTCGCCCATATGTAGAGTTTGGTATGTAGATTCATAGAAAAGCAAACCCCAGAACGATTTTTAAAGATAATTGGTCTGGTCAAGGTGGGGTATAATCATCTTCTCTACAGCAAGGCGTGGCTTCTCGAGGCCGCAGGCCTGGCCTGCCCCCTCGAGAAACCACGCCCCACTGTAGGGAAGATGGGTACAATATCAGTAACTGATCACTTGTAAAAAAATCCAGTTACTGATTGTTTTTGTGTCTTTCTATGGGTGTACAAAATGTATTATCATCTCAGACTATTTAGTGTATTCTTGATCTCATGACATAACATGGTGCTCACACTCCCCGTACAATTACCCAACAAACAAGAGACATTTTATCAAATGTTGATTTAATGTTGGGCTAGCGTCGTAAACGGTAGGCCGTAACCAAATCGAAATTGGGCCAATGTCTCTTGTTTGCTGGGTACTTGTAATATGACAACAATAAAACAATGTTTGTACACAATTGCATCTCGTACTGACATAGGGCCTACAATAAATCTCCAGTTTAACCTATTATGTACACAAAGGTGGCATAAAACCACATTCATTTAATTAAATTTACAATAAATTTAACTAAAATAGACCCACAGAAAGTAAATCTAATAAAACAAGGATGTAAATATTTTTAGAGAGAAGCGATCAAACAACCATAATTATTGAAAGAAACGTAAAATGACAAGTAAGCCAGAAGTGACTTTGTAAGTATTGTCTCTCAGTTGGTTCCCAATTATGTACAATGTTTTTTTCTGGCATTGAGTGACCATGATAGCTAATCAAATATATTTTTTTAATTTTAAGATATAGAAAATAATTTGACATTTCATGATTGTAATTAGCCACAGGCCTATTGTATTCTATGTGTACCTGATCAGAAGTAGATGTTATTTTTCAATTATGACGGTCACGTCGATTGTGTGTGAGTGAGTGCAAAATCCTGCTACATTAATTTAAAGGACTCGATTTTGGCAGTCATACAAAATTTGTATTCTGAACAAATTAGACATTACTGATCGCTTATGGGGTTTGACATGGGGTAGTACAGCATTTAAGACATAATTATATACCGTCATTATTGTAATTCTAAAGTAACATATCATATTTCACACAGCCACATTGTTAATGTACTGCAGATGCACGTTTATAGTTTGTACATTACCAACGTCACTGATTTCACACTGCTGTTCATGTGCTTCAAAATGACAACAAATATTTATATTTATGAAAATAGACATGTCACAAACTGAGTTATTTGATTAGCTGAGCATTTGCCTCGAATAATGTTATCAGTTTCACAAACATTCTATTTGGTTTGGAACCCGCCTGAAAACGTATGTATAGCGGTCAAGCCGGACAAGGGTCAGCATAGGGGATTTCTCAATGGCATTACCAATGTACAGCTCCTTATTTCTAACAGACGTGCCGTAGACATATCGTCGTCTGAGGCGACGATATGTCTACGGTACATTTAACACATTTAGCACATTTAAAGTGTCCTATCTGGCACTCAGTAGAGTGGCTTGTTAGACCCTTTGGCTCCAAGAGGACGATATCATGACAAATTATTTGAGTTATATATGATTTTGTTTTAACCCTCTTCCCGCTAATCACGACTATAACCTAATCGTTTTAAATCTGTTTCATTATCATGTTAAATCACTGTTACTGAACATAAAAAGAGCGTTTTAACATTAATATTTGCAAATGTTTGCTCTAAAATTAAACACATATATATGAGTAATTTCTCCCCACTTGAAGTTGTGGGTCGCGGTAGCGAGAAACATCTTCAAGTGGGTGAGAACTTGAATTCGATAACATAACGACTAAAAGGCTAATACGGAATTTCACGACAAAACTATCATCAGGTGAAAGAAATGCGTGTTTTTTCCGGCTGCTGGTATAAACTTCCCACTCATTATCAACCCGTAACATTGGGCAAACATTACTCAGATATTACTGTTGCGTTTATTAGGCTGTTTTTATTTCAGAAAACGTATTGTATATGCGGGTGAAGAAGAGATAGCATGTATTATGAAGGAGGATATTGGATAAACATAGATGCAATATAATATACATAGTCCACGATGGGATTTTTTACTGCATTTTCAATGACAACTGGGGCATAAATTGCCGTTCTGCATGTGATAAAAATATTTAATCACATTTCACCATGTCAAGTGCATTTTATGTGGTAATAACCCGTTTACTGCCGGTTCCGATCAAATTCGTTTTTCACATTTTTTTATTAGCCCATTACATATCAGCTTTTAGATATGTCAAAGATAAAACGTTCAGAAATCAAAAAGAAATGACAATAGTTGACCTCCATTTTGTGAAATCTGTAGCGTAAGCGATCCAACGTTAAACTGGGTGGAAATTCCAATTGAATAATTTAGAGATTGATGTGTTGACCATATAAATACTGATCGCGTAATTAAATTATCATTATGCACACAATAGGCTGCATGGAGCACTTCTGGCTCAACTATTTGAACACTATTTCTTATAATTTTTCGTATTTTAGTGTAGATAATTTGTGTTAAGGACTCGAACCAATGATATTTGAATCCATCATAACTGATACATCATGACAATGAAAAACATATGAAATGAGTGCAGGGTGACACTGGAACATTCACTATAGCAATTAAACTCTGTGAACGGGATGGCACAATAATTGAGGGGTCCGCAAAAATATACGTCGGGCGAAAAAAGGTGCGTAGATTGGAACGTTTATCATTCTGTACATTCTCTAAATATGTCTGTTGCACAAAAAGAAATAGCTATATCTGCTTACTTGTAAAGTAATTAGTTACTGCTGTTTGTCTTTGCACTGCCGTGCAAAGACAGACAGCAGTAACTGCTTACTTCTCAAGTAAGCAGATACTGCCTTTTGGCTTTGCAGAGCAGTACTGGATGTATACGGATAGGGACTGAGACCATGCCGTGCCGGGATCCCGCGCTACTAGTGCAGTGGAGCACTAGACGCGGCCAGATGGATCAGACACAGGTTTTCACATTATTTTTTAATATTTAATCAATCCACGATACGATCTGTCAACGGGATCAAGTTTTTCAGCGGCGAGGATTACAGACGAACTGAAACAAATTGACGAGGTTATTGCGCTGCCTTTTTGCCAATCAAACGGCGTTCTTTGGTAGTTGATGAGTCCCGAAAAAGTCGGGCAACTACATGTACAACGTTTCTCGTGTGGCCCCGCCCTTCTTTGGGCAGTAAATAACAGGGGAAGAATGCGATTGAAAAATGACCCCTGTGTAATGTGGCATCGAGAAAATGGCATATCCTGCAAAACCTCGTCATCAGAAATGTGTCACAAACAAGAGGCAAACGGGGCTGAGCAAGGGCCAGCGTTGGAGTAGTGTTGTGTCGATGTTGTGGAGACGTTGGCAAGCGTTACCCAGCAAACACGGGACGTTCACTCAATGGTGGGTCACTGTTGGGCCACCGTCTACGATGTCGGCCCGACATTGACCCACCATGGGGTGAACCCATGCAGTTTTTTTGTCCAGGAGAGATTTCCCGCATGCACATTTATTTAGTCAGATTGGGAATTTGGGCGCAGTCTCAGACCGCCGCTCGCTTGCTTTCTCTTCTAATCGGGCGTGAAATGCCGCTCAATTCCCTTCTTAGGCTACCGTCCTCCACTAATTTCGCCAAATGGCTGGAAGAAATTCAGCGTGAGCTCAGGAAACTGGTTGTGTCAGGCCGAGCTGAAGGGCTGCATTACGCGGCGCTGTGCGCTCTCCCGCGCCAGCCTGGAGGACCCACCAGAAGATGGACGTAGAGGGGAAGACCGAAGGCGTGCCCTAAAGGAGCCGCCTAAACGGACTGACAGAAAGGCTAAAGGCACGGCTTCAAGGGGGCAGCCTAACGGGATGCAAGAGGGGTACAATAAATGGGCGTCTTGAAAAGGCTGATAAATGTTCAGTCTAAATGAATGTCCCCTAAGTGCACTGGCACTGGGTGATCTAGGGGCAAGGCGACAGAGGCATGTATATGAGATCCAAAAGGACTAAGTAAAGTACCAACATACTGTATATAGGAATGATATTTATAAACTAAAGGGATACCTGCATACATTGGGACTTTAATTATTCGCAACATTTTAAAAGATAGAGAGACGATGGTAAAGGGGTACACATAAAACAGGAGCGTTATAACTCCAAATAATCGAGATGCAGGCTTAATAAAAAAATGAAATTTTAAATGGCGGTAAATTTGTTTAGATACATCGCATACCGGAAGTGTGCAAGTGCATGAAAGATCTGTTTTGGGCTATATAGATAAGACTACAAATAATATGAAAGTTCAAAGGGGGCATGTACAGACATGGAACAGTATTGTTATAAGCGTAGAACAGGCATGTGGGTCCGGTGGGTCATGTCCCATATTCTGGGACGGATGCTCCGCAGAAGGCTCGCCGTATATGGATCAGTGATCCCGGGTGTAGCGATCCCAGGAGTAGATCCTGACAACCACGAAAACTCCTGCACCGCAACCAGCACCACTATCAAATCCCTGCCAGTCATCCGGCGGTATCCCGAGACGAGGATATCACCCAGTACCGGTTCACTGTTGGACCAGCGTCGCAGACACTGGTCCAACAGTGAACCAGCATTAAGTGAGCGCTTGCGTTTCCTGGTATGGCCATAGGGGTCCTAGGGATCTGGCTGGCTAGATGCTATCAGTGATGGCGGAGTGGAGGATTGCAGTCACCCGGCGCCACCGAGGAGAAGACAAGCGCTGCCTATTGGTATTTGATAGTTTGGACAGAGTCCGTAATGAAGTTACGTACCTCTCGAGCCGCTCCAGTAGGCATCCCCCTGCTGAACTTGCCATAAAAATCCGAATAATCCAAGAATGAAAGCATGACCAATTGTGGTAGCGCACATGGCGGCCACATTATACGTGCAGCCTCTGTAAGGCCCTGGCCAAAAAAGCTTGGCAGTACATGCCGTGAACGGAGAGCGGGGCACCGGCCCCTCCATTGGCTCTCTCTCTCTATCACTGTTGCCCGGTGGTGCCAGCGCGCCCCTTGCCACACACGGTGAACAATTGCTGCAGCAGCTATCCGGCAGCAGTTGCTGTTGCCTCAGCTGCAGTCACCATGGCGTGAACGCCATTGCTTGCAGGCATTGCTTGCTGGTAGTATCTGGCTCTTGGCGGTGCTCTATTCTGCAGCGGTCGCTCCTGCTGGAGACGCTGATTGCGCCTTGGATGATACTGCTGCTGCCCCTCCTGAACACACGATGCTGTCATCAGCGGTATCCTTTGACTTCACTGCTGAGTGACTGCTGATGTGTCGCTGGTTGAAGACAGCTTGCCAGAGTGTCTATATTTCTTTTGCTTATTGCGTTGCTGATACCGCCGTTACCTCTCCCGCTGGCTGCTCACAGTCGATGGCGGGCTGCATTCGCGTGTTTTTTCTTTCTTTCCTGCTGGCTGTATTATAATAATGGGAGAGGCAGCACGCGGTAGTTGATGACTTGTAGCCAGGACCTACATTAACGCAGTCAGACGGTAACACCGGACAAGGGGCTGTGGGCGTAGTAATTACTATGTCAACCAGCGACACACTCATTCTCCAAGCCCTCAGTCTGAATGTCCAACAAGCACTGCTGTAATACTGCCCGAATACTGGGCCCACATTTCAGATAATAACCCACACTTTAGATTATACTTTGCGACAAGCAGCTAGATGCATTTATTCAACATAAAACCGGCATTGGGTCGACGTCTAGAAGTGTGTTCTGGACAGTGTTGGGTTCAATTTCATTCAAAAATTCGGAATTTATTTTTTATCGATCTTTTTTTCAGCTAGTCCAATACCAACTAACAGAATATGCCTGTGTAAAAGCATTCAGGAAAAATAATTCGTTTATTTAACTGTCACTGAATGCAAATAAACGAGACGCTGAACCAATCAGCGTTTATTGTTAGGCCGACGTCGGAGGCGGTGGTCAACATTAAACCAAAATTGGCCCAGTCGCTCGTGCTTGTAGAAACGGGGGTTGTTCCATGATAACAATGTTTAACGTTTATTCACAGGTGTCACTCATACCGACGTTTTTTGTAATTTAAAATGACGGGTCTTAAGTTTCACGAATAATATTTTAATACGTAATTCAGTATAAAAAGTTTATTTCTGTCTTTTTTTAACTACTATAGACGCCAATGATACCTTCTCCTCCTTCTCAATTTGATAATGTGGGGGTCTATTCAACTGCTGAAAAACAGAAAACTGTGATCACTACTACACAGTGCTTTAATTTACCTGCCCTCAGAAAATGTTTCCTTTAACTGGCAGTCGATTATGTCTTCAGAATTATTATAGCTGAGAAAACACATTAACCTTGAGCTCTACTTTGACACATGTTCTAACAATAAACAGGCAGGGTTATCACCATAAAGACATATAAAGCAAAAAGCAGCAACTGCTTACTGGAATAGTGAGAAAATGTTCCTGTTTGCTTTCCACGGGGTAACATTAATCAACCAGCATTTATGTTATGAATTATTAATTTTCAGCAATATTCACGACGTAGTGAATAAATACAACCGAATTACATTTATTGTACTTGAAATGGCCATATTTATGAGTACATATACCTATGCTATGCGTACTTAAAAAACCATCAAGTACTTCATTGTTGAAGATGGGACTATGTAAAGGGCAATAAAACCGACAATAGTGATGGGATATGGATTATCATATATAGTATCCCAGTATTCCCTAAAGTTAAAATGATGTATACTTCTCTGCAAAGCCAAAAGGGAGTATAAGCCTGCTTGTAAAGAAATCAGCATTTTGGCTTCGTACGGCAGTATACTGAACCAGGCAGGTAAGGAAAATAACATGCAGCGGATGTATTCATACGATAGTCATTTCTCAATATAATTCCTTGTCCATTGTGGCGACAAAATAAGAAATCGTGGTTTTCGTCGTTGGAACACAACGTGAACCTCTTCAGTCTGGCTCGGCACGGTCTGCTGATTGTCCGTGGAGAGACGGCTCATTGTGAAAGATAACTGGACACCCCGGTGACACAAGCAGTTTATCCAGCGCTGTTTGCAACGCTTGCCCATCGTCAAAACAGCGTTGGATAGCTCGTAGTTTTCCGGAAAGTGGTGTGTATGGCCAAGCGGGATCGGCGGAGATAGAAACACGTCGTCCGTCTTTGTACTGAAATTCTTTAAAAAGGACACTTCACACATCTTGCATTGTCCTGGATCCAGAATCATTCAAAGACGACGCCCTGCTCGTACAAAAGGGACATCCACGTGATCAACACGCTGGGCCGCCAACGTTGTAAAAACGTTCCATATTTTGCGATATTATGTTGTATTTAGAAGGAAGGTGCCAACATTTCACAAATGCATCGACCGCAGTGATGATTGCGTTGTTGACCACCCTCGCACGGCCATCGAGGGGAGATTATCTTGCTCAACAACCTCGAGCATGCCGCACTCATTATGGTCATACAATGGTTCATACAAAAACCACCGATCATCCGCATTATTCCCAGCGGCGCCGTGAAAAGGTAATGTAGTTTAGTCTTAGATAGGCTCACATGTTCTAACTCGTTCACAGTGGCTAGTTATCATGTTTTTAGGGACATTTTCAAATTTAAACAACAATCTTGGAGGATTCGCCACGTTTTCGTCCCATGATCATCTAATATTTGCATGTATGTTGATCAAAATCCCTTTAACCGCCAAACTATTCAATTTGAATTTTCACCCACTTGAAGTTGTGTTTCGCTGACGCGATCCACAACTTCTTGTGAGTGAAAATTATTCAGATTTGACAAGATGGAGGTCAACTCTTTTCAAATATTGCTGTTTGATGTCATATTTTATCTTTAACATGTTTAAAAGGTGGTTCTTAATGTGCTAATAAAAAATGAAAACCCGAATATATGCGACACCGGCGGTTAAAGGGTGAAGCAGTGAGCCTACCACCCAAGTTTGGGTTAATGTCGGGCCACCGTCTGCGTCGCTGCCCCAACATCAACCCAAAATTGGTTAAATGTATCGTGTTTGCTAAATTAACATTTCATATTCACCACTCTAATTCTTCGATATTTACACATAACAATACATTAGACATACTGAACAATCGCAACATCAAAACACTAGTTTTAGACAAATAATAATGATCTTTTAGTTGTGTCGTGTGTGGGTCTGATAAAAATAAATCCGGATCACATCGGATTTAATCAGGTCGACACAATTAATCCGGGCGGTATGTTTTTGCACCTGGACAAGGCTCTCAAAGCATCTAATCAGCTCGCCATATTGGTCAATTGTCGTCACGACAGACGGTGTTCAAACACATTATAAAATAGGCACGCACGACCCCTAGCCATTTAGCCGTCAAGTCATTCGATTTGAATTTGTGCCCACTTGAAGTTGTGTCTCGCTGATGCGACACACAACTTCAAGTGCAAATTATTGATATTTGACAAAATGGAGGTCAACTATTTTAAAGTCTTGTTGATTCATGTCACGTTTTATCTTCAACATGCT
This sequence comes from Flabesymbios commensalis, assembly GCA_964017125.1. Classification (NCBI taxonomy): domain Eukaryota; kingdom Metazoa; phylum Annelida; class Polychaeta; order Terebellida; family Flabelligeridae; genus Flabesymbios; species Flabesymbios commensalis. Next base: position 44,682,823 of record OZ024916.1, on the reverse strand, counting down.
CGAAAGCTGGTATTTAATGTGGTAATGAAAAAATGAAAAACCCGAATATAATCAGGACCGGCGGTCAAAGGGCAGAGAGCCCCGTCATCGAGCTTGTGCAGCACATGCCATTTTTTTAATAACATTTATTGATTCAAAATGTTATAATCCAGCAAAAGAAGGGCGTGGTGAGCTTCCACCTGATATAATTAATAATAATTATTATAATTAATAATTTCACAAAAATCAGATAATGTCATTCACCTTCCGCTGGTAAACGAAAATGAGAATAACTATGGACCAGCGCTAATTAAGGGGCTGACACGATCACCAGCTCAAGTGACTCTTCAACCGTGCAAACACAAATAGCGATAAATCGTTACTATTTCAAGTAAAGAAATAACGCTGTTTGCCTTTACTTTATCATGTCATGATTCTTAAATCCTGAACGCACACAGATTTTGTTTTTGTTATATTACGACTGCTTGTGAGTGTGGGATACGAATATTCAGCAATATATAATCAAATTGAGTGTGACAGTTCGAATTAAAAAATGAAGCAATTTTAACCCCCTTGAAGTGGTGGTTCGCGGCAGCGACCCACCACTTCAAGGGGGTGAAAAAATTGTCAATGATCTTACCGTCCCTTTGAATATGAAAGGGTGTATCTGCCACTTTGCAAAGTGGCAGATACGCCATTTCATATCCAAGGAAACGCTCAGTGGTTGACTGTGAATTCCAATTCACCCACTGGCATTCGAAGCGTTAACATCTTATACACTCATTGCGGGTGTCTTTATGCGGGGATCAATAAAGGGCCTGACACGGATTTGGTGGATTAGGAATTGTGTCTGCTGGGGGTTTTACAGGACATACCGATTCATTCCCTGTTTGCTCCCACAGGTTTACAATGTCAATGTTGACACACAATCATGTCAAACCGTATTGATGTTATTCTGGCGTTTTTTCGCTTCTAATTTTGATGAGTATATCCATTGCAGATTTTTAATTCTATAGGTTACACTGTGCTCTTCTGTGATATTTTGTATTTTGTTCTGTGGTGATTAAAGGGATGCGTCTCGCTTTTATGTGAAAGATACGACCCTTTATGGCCAAGTGGGCGATATATCCGACAACATCTGAAACGATAAAACGAATTGAGAATGTACGGCACCACATCCAGAAAACGGTTCCACACTTATATGGATACGGACAATGTGATATAATCCACGCCTGTCCCGTGCAAGGAAATGCTGTCATCCGATCTGACCTCAATTGACATTTTGACAACGTTTGATTTAATCATACAAAGACAAAAAGCAGTAACAGCTTACTTTTCAAGTAAGCTGTTAATGCTGTTTTCATTCTCATTCCCAATCATTTCCTTTTACATCATATTTTCAGAAATGCATAGTATTACGCATTTCTGATAATATCGATCATATGAGGGAGTATTTTGTAAACGTTTTTTTTTTGAATAACAATTAGGATGCAGCTGAACCTCCGATCAATAGTTCGCAATACATACAACCCTCGCCATCATAAAATCACAATGCCGTGCTGTGTCAATCGTAAACATTGAAATATTCCGAAAATGAACCGATCCTCACCCCAATATCAGACACGGTTTGATCTCCCAGCAAACACAAGAGTTGGTTCAATGCCTGCTCGACGTCATAGACAGATGCTGTTCTGTCTTTTTATGTTCAGACCGCCATCATTTGATGGCACGTCGCCCAGATGCTATCTTTTTGTCTATCCGGTTGCTATCGATCCCGCGCTGATTGGTTCTATTGATTATCTGGATTGTTTTCCTTCTGCTTTGTTTCCGGCTCCCCACGTCACCACTCCGCTATGGAAACTGACAAATTATCTCGACCCTTTAAGCGCCAAAAGCGACTACAGTGGTTTGTGTTTTGATTAAAATTGTCAATAAATAACAGGTTTTGAAGATGAAATCTATGCGCCACCAGAAAGAATGGCAAAGTTTACGTGGCAAGTTGAACGAATATGTCTAATTTTTAGTTAAGAAATAGTGTGTAGTACAATTACATTTAAAAATTTATTAAAATTAACATTTAGCGTTTAACCCTTTCAAGTCTGAATTTACCATTGTCATCTTCATCCACTACAAGCCGCGAATTGCTGTCGCAATTCTCGACTTGCAGTGGATAAAGATGATTTGAAGTGGGTGAAAAATTGATGGGAATTGCCATGTATTGGTAAACCAGTTCTATGGAAATTTTCATTCTAAAACCCCTAGTTGTAGGAAAATCAAGTAAGATTTCAGGGATGTAAAATGATGCTTTAATGCATCGTGAGGACTTAAAGGGTTAAAGAATTTGAAGAGTTAAACTTTGTTCCCATCGTAATAAATCCCACTTAATATACCGCGGATGACGATTAATGTTTCCGTCACATCAAATCATTATGTTCAGAATACAATAAACTCTGTATTTCCAGTGGATTTTGTTGTATCTACAATAATAATCAAATATTGTTACATAGAAATCCACACATAGCAGAGTCTGGAACAGCGACAATGCAGCAGTGATAATGTTAACCCTTTCACCGCGGAGACCGATTTTAAACATCAAATTCTGACGTCTAAAGTCGATCCCGCATTGAAAAAAAATGTAATGGCCGTAGACCCATAACATAGATACCAGAAGAGCAAACTTTATGATGATGATTTCAAATTGAAAAACCTCTTTGATCTCCATGGTTTATACAAACATGTGTCAGCGTGGTAAAGGTTGGTGGTGTTACAAGCGTGGCAGAATGACGTACATGTATTCATATATTTTCTAAAGCTATCGTACATTTTGCGTTACAATAATATTGTGAAGACTTTATCATATTATCATTCCCTGTTTGTAGCCTATTCTCCAGTGTTTGTTACATTTGTAAAGACTTCGTCACAATAGCATGAATGTTTCACTCTCGCTGTTACAGACCCTACAGGGAGTGAAAGTGAGCGGGGTCGCTGTGGTAGTACATGTAGCACTTTGAGGCTAATAGGATTGTAGTCATTTCTTGACAGATAGGGTAATTTTATATTGAAGAGAATTTCTCGCTGTCGCTGAACGAATCTCCAATAACTGATCACCGTGTAACTTAATGTAGGTCAAACCACCCTCTAGTCACTAAGGCTGCATTTAGGAGCGCGTCTCCATCCTCCTATTGCCTTATTTTTACAGACACATGCGTTTAAACTCATTTACATCATTCTAAAAATAGCCCGCACGTGAAATCTGATTCAGAGGCTCACATGCTGGTATAGTTGCGGTACTAACTTAACCTTATTTGAAAAAAAATTGTCACTCTGGGGCTTGAAGGGTCATTGTGAGCAGGGATCCGTGGATCCCACGTAGATGGAGCTGATAATAAGGTTAAACGTATTATCACTGGGTACTTTATCATGCCACATGGTGATACATCACTAGCTGGTCAGCTGTCATTTAGTCCTGATACTATCCAGGAAAATGGGGGACGTGTAAATCTAGGTTGTTTTAATGGCGGGCCACCGTCGCAGACGGTGGCCCGCCATTAAAACAACCTAAATGTAACCTCTCGTGGATATCATCCAATAAAGAGCTTCATCTCAACTGAAGGCATCGCCACGTGAATTTGTTGATTCATTCAGCAGCTTGAATTCTGATGAACGAACACATCTAGGGATCAGATACAATTTGTGTAAATTGATGTTTGCTATCAGAAAGTTCTGATCGGTAATCAGGTGTGTGCAATTTTTAGAACAAAGTAGGCCTACAGCTTAATATGATGAAAATGTTATCTTTATGAAACATCAAAGACAAATACTGATACATTTGCTTGTTTGTTTAATTTGAAACCAAATACTTGCAGTTATTGCTGACCAAACAAGACATTCAGTCAAGGAGAAACAACGGAATTCGATAGATTCGTAGATCCGAATGTACGAGGCGCGAAGCGCCGAGTATATTCTGATCTACGAATCTATCGTAATTGAGTTCTTTCTTCGACCTCAAATGCACGAAATAGGTACATGTAAAGATTTGATATGTACAAAATTTAGAAAACAAAGAGTAAACATGTATGTTTACTCTTTGTTTTCTAAATTTTGTGGTGAAAAGTAAACGATAGCCGTGCAGTTATGCAGTGCTATGGTGAAACCTGTATGATATGTCCGACCTGGTCAGTATAGAAAATAATGTTCAGTAGATTAGTAGATCCGAATCTACTGTTTTAACAATAGACTGGCGTACGTCACCGGTGTATTTTAACTTCCATGAACCGCTATATAGAATACAAATAAAAAAGATTGTAGTTGACACTTGAAGAGTCCACATTAATTTGCTAGATCAGGCCTGATTATGTTAGTTATTTGTTTCCATTCTATGACACGCTCCTAATAGTAGGACCTATATTATTATACTTAAATTTTGTTCTTCGTCAGATCCTTTATTATAGAAGTCATTATTATTCATTTTCCGCAAAGATATAATTCTATTTCATAAAATAAAACGAATAAATCAATATTGTAAGCATTATTCTTGTTTAAAAATTGTATTTTTATTGCGCCTAAAACCTCAATGTAAAATAATAAAAAATCGTATATGCAGATGTCAAATAGCACAGCTAGATTTGAGGTCCTGACCCGATATCTCGTATATCGATGCGACGCCCGGTGCAAGTGATAATTAGATTCCTAAAACAAAACGCGTCCGATTGTTTCAAATCAATGAGGTTTCCAATTCGAGACGCATAGTGGAAAATGTCCAAGTTCAACGCAGTCCGCGGAGCCTGCAAGATAAATACTTTGGCATGGAATGGGAAACGGAATGAATGAGTATTGGTTATTTTTGCTCCGTGCTGCTGTCAGCTACTAGACGTTGAACCCAATGTTGCTTTAATGTTGGGCCAGCCAGCGACGCTGGCTCAACATTAAACCAGCATTTGTCTCAACGTCCCGTGCTGCCGTGACTTGTGTTTTAGGTGTCTATGGCATGCCAAGCAGTACTAACATGGGTGTGATCGCCAACGGCGGACCGATAATTACGTCACCTACGGCCTGATGGAGCCATAGAAACGTCACTGTGCCCAAACAAAATGGCTGCTAGTTCCATAGTAGTACCAGGAGTACTTATCTCTAAGGCACATATCACTGGATAGGCAAGTACTACTAAATGAGAATAGAGCGGACTAGGCATATCTATTGCAACACTAGCGGTTATTTTTAATCTTAGCGAGGGTCTCCCAGCCATGTATTTTTTGGTGAAATAAACGTACTTCTCTCTCTCTCACTAAAGTACCATTTTGATTTTTCACTTACTCACGTAGGCCCCTATAGGTGTGTATAGTATACTACCGTTGAATTAAACTTTCAAATAAAACAAAGTTACACCATTACATGTAGATAAATAAATTAATTTAGAGATGTAAAATGTTCCCCAAGTTCCACATTGAAAAGCGCAAACAAATACAATTTATGCGATCACACCAACACAGAATAACTCACTTTACAAGATGTAACATGTTGAAAAGCGACGTTTATAAGATTTTGGACAAACATAATTTATTTTTTCTCTCATTTCTGTTATGAAATACAGATGCTCTTAACTTTTGAAATAGAAATATAAGAAATTTAGGTAATTCTTAAATTGTGTTAACCCTTTGACTTCCAGGCCAGGCATGCCAGGATCCAGATATACTGGTGTAGGAGTTCTATTTTTCGTCATTTGAAGCTGGAATTGCTAACGCAATTTCCAGCTTCAAATGACGAAAAATACATAAATGTAGTACATATTTGACGAAAATTTGTGTCATTTTATGGTTACGTTCATTGACGAATGACGACGGAAATTTCCGTCATGTATGGTAGTGAAAAGGTTAATGGGATTGATCCCAACTGCAGCGAGTAAGTATGAGGATACTCAGGATGACAGTAGTACATGTCTTAACCTTGTCACCACTGAGCACGACAGTAGTCGTTTTAACCCCTAGGGCACTGATGTCGATTACAGTAGACATTCTGTGTTTCCATTAGCACAATAAAAGTTGGTAAAAATGAAATATGCCCTAAATCTTGAAACACCGATATATATTGGGACCGAAATTGTTAATCACCTAAATTTTCAGTCACTTCAGTTGTGTATCGCGGTAGCGAGACACAACTAAAGTGACTGAAAATTTAAATTGAATAGCTCAGCTCTCTAGGGGTTAATATATTTTTATTGGCAGGTTACATCACAGTTATTGAGAATGAAAAGTATGTTTAAACATCAAGATTTGCCAATGTTTGGTCTCAAATTAAACAAATATGAGTGAGTTTCACCCACTTGATGTTGTGGTAGCGAGCACTGGGGGACAGAAGCGTGGATACAGACACATTTTCCAGGGTACATAGCAATGCTCGGACATTCTCTAGAGAGGATGTACAGTCCGAGCATTGCTATGTACCCTAGCAAATGTGTCTGTATCCACGCTTCTGTCACAGTCCGAGCACTGCTATGTACCCTAGCAAATGTGTCTGTATCCATGCTTCTGTCCCCCAGTTGTAGCGAGACACCATTTCAAGTGGGGGGGGGGGGGCGCTTTGAGGTGCTCTCAATATATACATGTACCATGCTCTAGCAGCCAGCCAGCAAGAAATCAAATAGTTCAACAGTTTTGCTTTCGCTCTATTTGACACTTACAATGCGCCGGGTATTGTGGCCATTCCTTATTAATCACCTCAACCTTTCACGCCATGTTGGTGCATTATATTGATAAAACGATATTAATCATTCACACGTCATGTACTCATAGGGGACTGGGGACGCCGAATTAAGCCGTCAAGATATAGCCAATTTTCACAGCCATAGACACATTTTATCCAAGATAATCAGATAATCATGTAGAACAACATATCTGCACGGATGATGAGACCCCGGGGGATATATATGTATTTGAGAGGCAATAAACAAATTCCAGGTTGTCAATTAATTTTGCATCCTGTTGAAAATATTGCATTACCATTCTATTTTGCAATGCAGGAAGAAACAGGAATAGCTGATTACTTGAGATTTACTACTTCCCCACCCCACAGAGTCACACAGGCAGAAATCAATGTTGCAGCGAGATCAAAAAGCACACCAGATATTTTCTGCCGTAACACCAAACGGTCCTATCAACCATTGTAAAACGTAACAGCTTTGACATTTTGGGTCCAAAGTAAATGATGGCCTTCAACAGGCTGCTACGACAGTTTCACCTACACCTTTAGACAAAAAGCTGATAGATTTGTTTCGCCTGTACTCTAGGGTTGAAAATAGAGAAAGCTGTTTCGATATATGTTCCCTAGCAGTCAGACTATTTTATGTGCAACTTAATTGAGTTGCACTTACGACACCTTCTAGAATCTTGTTTTCTCAGTGAGTAGACACACTGGCACTGGCTTCTATATCGACCAGAAAGTCACAAATAGAGAGTCAGAGCTCTGCCATGCAACTGCTTACTGCTAACTTGACAAACACACAGTTACTGCTTTTCGGCTTAGTGAGCCAGCATCAGAAGGACAAACATATTATCTGACAGTGCTCATTGAAATCCTTTGAGAAACACGCAGGTCATTTTGTGTCCACTAAATGGTCAATTGCAATGCCCATGTGACCAATCGGAGAAACCAAAATGAAGGGGGCTTAGCATGGCTGCTTAAGTAGTATTGGTGCCTCATTGCTCTTCTCTGCAAAGACAAACAACAGTAACTGCTTACTCAATTTAGCAGTTGCTTCTGTTTACCTTTATACAATAGTGCAGACCTTTATTCCGCAATGCGTTAGCAAACGGCAGTAATTGTTCGTTTGACAAGTGAACAGTTACTGCTATTAGCATTAACACGGCTGTGTTTGTGGGAACAGAGATGCTATTTGGTTAGCTTGTTTCGAGTATTGTTCACTATAGAACAACGAGTGAATGTGAATTTTCAGCAGTGTGTGCCATATTGTTTCACTACAGGAAGGAGTCCGCAGTTGAGTCTATCTATGTCTACTCTTTGCACATAATTATATTCAACAGCTCCTTATATTTTGTTTATAATGCATAATGCTATAGACACTATTGCACACTCATTACTGTTGAACAGTTTGGAACACGGTGGCTCATAGAATTGACGGCACAAAAAACAAACAAGAAAAGAGTTTCATCCATAACATTTAAGGTCTGGCTTCTCAGCAATACAGCTAGGTGCCGCACAAATGATAATAGCTAACAACATATTGATCGTAGCCTACAATTTTTGTATGAGGCAGTTGTAGTTATCATTGAGTTTGACCATATAAATACAATTATACACAGAAAAAGCCCTACTATAATATTGTGACATTTATTGATCCGAATTATTAGATATTTTTATAGCATATATCTACGAGATCATTTCAACCACTAACAGATTACTGTCTCAAACGCTGATCACTGTGAGTGATATATCGCACCTTCGGAGGTATAGTGTCACATTGGCCACTCATTTAGTGGCAGATTGGACACTTTGGTTGCAAATGGGCCATATACTCAATGCGATTCCAAACAATGATTGAATAATTCTGCGAAAACTTCAGTGGTATATTGGCAAATGACTAGAAGAATGCGTTTAGACAGACAGAACATAATATAGCTGACAAAAAATACCTACCGCCTCCGCCCTGCACCAGTAAAGGCCATAGTACCATACACTGATACCCAATCAGGCGGTGGTATTGCTTTTGGAGCTGAGCGCGCCCGTTGCAATGCGGCTGGCATTGTCTTAGCCTTTCGTGGTGGCATGTCACGACAGGAAGCGAACGTGGACGGAAGAGCTGAGATGCCGAGAGCTACAGGGGGCCAGACCATAGGTGAATCACCAACATAAAAACTCTGCGGGGTGTAACGTAGGCACAGTTTTTATTTGGGCCGATTACAGTGGATATTGTGGATCCTATCCATAGCTTTTATGTAGGTCAGTTTTATTCAGATAGTTCTCACTCATCCTGTATGGTTTCTGTATGGCATAGCATGGATATTGTGGACACTAAAGTTTTTATGTGTGTAATTGACACGCATTAAAACTCCATCGTGCATGTATATATAATGGATATTGCAGACACTACATAATTGTGGAACCCACAAAGTTTGTAGCCGGGTACATAACCCAAATAAAAAGTATCTATGGTATAAAATGGATGATGCTTATCCTTTACTCTGTTTCCCATTACAGCTACCGCAATTGAACTATGTTGGTCGATGTATTGCACAGTCATTATACTCCCACAACTCAATAAACAAATTATCAAGAGATGTGGCTGTTTAAAAAGTAACCGTAGAAATGTTTTGGCACAGGATTTGCAAAAGCTGTCGCAGGATGTGGTGCACATATTATATGTCCTGCTCTGAAACGTCAGACCATCCTGCACCTTATCTCCACGCCGCATAGTTTCTGCCCTAGCAGAAAATGGGACGAAATACACGTACTACCAAGCAACGAGCTGGAGGCTTTATGTACTGAGCTACCGTCTCAGTGCTTCGGTTGTTTGAGAAGAATCAGCTTAGAATCATTCGGAAAAACTGTGTTTTTGTGCTGATCTCCGAAGACGGGTCAGCACAGCAGTGAATGAGTGAATATTGCTTTATGTCGCTTTCTGCACAATCACGGCAATATTGCAACAGAAGAAAGCCCGAAGCCGGGAATATGCCCTACTCTTATTTCGAATGACGTCAAGGGTTCTTTATAGTACGAAGTACCATGGGCAGCACTGTACAATTCATGTATTTGCACAGTTTGGAGCACTGTATATGCACAACCACGATGACAAATATCCGCCCCAACCGAGATTCGAACCTGGTACCGCCAGGTTACACGCCCCAGTCAATACGAGTGAGTGATCGGGGCCTGCCACTTAGCAGCAATATCATTAGTTGTCATAATGTCGCTCCCTTAGATATGAAAGGGTGTGTCTGCCACTTCACACTGTGGCAGATACACCCATTCCTGTCAAAGGGGATGATATTATGATTGTGTTATGATCCCACAGAAATTTGAATTTTTAATGAAATAGTACCTCTCTCAATACAATATACACTGTACTTGATGTATACCAAATTACCCTACAAACTCATTTGACGTTGAGCCAATGCTGATAAAATGCTGAGACGGCGTTGGTCCGACGTATCGTGCTACTGCATGGGAACTCGACACAATTTACGGAATCTGTCTTTCTACTCTTTCTACATCTATTTTAGTTACATTGGCATCGAATCAACATTGTTTTAATCTGAATTCGAATCGTTTTGTACAAAGAATCACCCATACTTTTTCAGAAAAGGGATGGTCAGCATGATTGTGACTGTGAATCTGGTAAACCTAATGTGTGCTGGCTTCCAATCAATCACCCACTGACCACAGGGCAGGTTTAGCGTCGGCTAACATGTACATGGGCATCCACATCCACACTGGAGGACGATAAAAGAATAAATAAGTAATTGTACAACGCAAAATCCATCAGGTAAAGTGGGTGTCAGCACACGGAAATCTAAATCAGCCAAACATGGAGAAAGAGAAATGGTGTGTGATTCTCTCGTTGTGTCTAGAATAAATGTTACAAATTATTTGTAAAATTTAGCAACAAAACTGTGCAAAACATCGAGTTTGCTCCCAGAGACATAAGACGTTGAATCAATGTTAGGTTAACGTTGGTCCACCGTTGATTCAATGTCTTGTGTCTGCTGGGTTCGTTTTAACAATCATGTTGTTGAGTTGGTCGCTTCTCTTTTTAACTCATTTCCAGCTCTAATTACGAAAAAATAGTATTATTCGTGAAAAATCGACACCTCCGAGATTTAATATTATTAGATGAAATAATTTACCAGTTTTAGTGGTATTTAATTTTGTTTAGCACATGTATGAAACCGTATAGATATGTATAATTAGATCTTAGCAGTAAAAACGTTAAACCACAAGCTTCTGTGTATCACATTTGTCCTGCTAGGCCCGTGTAGGCCTACGTTTTTTAAATGAATAAAGTGCCACCGAAAATAATGATGTGTGTTGTGGTAGATCAAATTCTATCAACAATTACTTTTTGGAGGTGACATTTTTTTCAAAAATAAAAATATTTTTTTTTATTCAAAGTTCAAATTACTTCAGCAATTACAGTTTTAATCGTTCCAGCGCGAGCATCGGGTATTAGTTAGACGTAAGATTCTCACCTCTAAAGTAGCTCCGCGAACTGAAAGAATTAATATATATGTAATAGTCGTAGACCCATAACATAGGTATTCAAATGCAGCGGAAAGAGCAAACTAAGATATCTATGATGATTTTGAATTAGAAAAAATCTTTGGTCTCCAAGGTTTAAACAAAATTATTTAGGCGTTGTAAGGTTTAACCATTTAACCGCTAAATTATTCAATTTGAATTTTCACCCACTTGAAGTTGAGTCTCGCTGACGCGATCCACAACTTCAAGTGAGTGAAAATTATTCAGATTTGACAAAATGGAGGTCAACTCTTTTCAAATCTTACTGGTTTATGTCACATTTTATCTTTAACAAATTTAAATGTGGTACTAAATGTGCTAATAAAAAATAAAAACCCGAATATATGCGGCACCGGCGGTTAAAGGGTTAAATGACTGAGATATTGTCACAAACAATTCAGCATTTCCAACAGTGTTGTTCTGTCCTCTTGGACGATCCGAAACGCACCGTGGTTTGCGTCAAATCAAAGTGTTCGGAAACCCAGCGATACAAGACCCAGCATTGCTTGAATTACGAACCAATGTATATGTATATCGGGCCAGCATGCCGCCAGCGTTAATACGTCAGCTGAGGGGAGGATGATCCGTCACTCACTCCGATCCACGCTGACTGTAGTTAGCGCTGCTTTCTACGTCATGGCCTCATTATCAAAATGACAGCCTAAATAATAGATCAGGTCACTCACGCCTGTGTCAGTGCGCGTTCCAACGTGCCCTAACTTAACCTGGTGCGGGGGAAACTTGGCTTTAGCTGAATGTTGGAACGCGCTACGTTTCACGGTATATATACATCGTATTGCTCATTTAACCTGTCATTTCGCTGACTGTGTGTGCCACACCGACTGCTACAAATCGTCACCTTGGTATTAAAGGGTCATATATTCCACTTTAAGATAGGATTCTTCAACCCTTTCAGCGCGACGACTGTCTTTAGACTTCAGAATCTGACCTATATAACCTATAGAAAATAGAATGGCCGTGGACCCATAGCATAGGTATTCAAATTTCTAATGAAGCCTAAATAGCTAACTAAGACATTAATGATGATTTCAAATCGGAAAAAATCATTTGGTGTCCACGGTTTGTACAAACATATTTCGGCGTTGTAAGGGATCATTAATTACCAAGATGACGACATGCACTGTGATGCTAAACTGGTTCGGGGAAGATGAAGGTATATAACGGATTGTGTCAATCCTGGGTTGATATCAGAACAATCCACAAATGAACAGTAGAAAAGTAAAATTACATATTTATTTAACTGCGTTAAATAGTGTAGTACAACTCATCTATCTGATAATTGAAACTGCGTTTACTAAGCCTATTAATTATCAGTTTAATTAGAGTGGAGCATGATTAGTTTATGGTAATTTTTAATTTGAGCAATTTCACAAATAGCTGCATAAATCATCCGAAAAAAAAGGAAAGTTATAAAATCAAATCATTTCTTGGTTTAATTTGGGAAACAATATATTATAGTTACTATTGTAAACCTCTAACAATTTCTTAAGAGTGATAAAACAAACAGAATATACTTTGTCTGCTAGAAATAGAAGCTAGTATTAATTGCGCGTTGTGAATTTCACCATCATTTAAACCTGCAAATACATCACCCTCATATAAGGCAAAGTGTCAAATGAAGATAGCTAGGGTGCCATGCAATTTTGTCGACTTCATATGATAAGTTAATTTTAGTTCGTTTTTAAATCAGATTTAGTGATATTACTTCAGGGAATTGTCGGGATAATAATTTGTATATTGAAATAGAAACATTCTAAAATAAAGATTTCGTTATTTAGAAAATTCCGGGGTGTGCAGAGCTCAGCACCGGAACGTTTTGAAGGTTTGCGTTTCAAGACCCTCAGGCCCCCTCCTGTGATTGCTTGATTGCTTGATTGATTGATTGATTGATTGATTTATTGATTGATTGTTTGATTGATTGATTGATTGATTGATTGATTGATTGATTGATTGATTGATTGATTGATTGATTGATTGATTGATTGATTGATTGATTGATTGTTTAATTGATTGATTAATTGGTTGATTGATTGATTGATTGATTGATTGATTGATTGATTGATTGATTGATTGATTGATTGATTGATTGATTGATTGATTGATTGATTGATTGATTGATTGATTGATTGATTGATTGATTGATTGATTGATTGATTGATTGATTGATTGATTGATTGATTGATTAACTTTGATCTGTTGATTGCTTGATTGATTTTTAAATCGAAAGGAATGAGGACTACGTCGAATAGTTATGTTTTTATATAAAAAAACAGACGAAGAATGTGTACATCTGGGCATGCAATGTGTAGGTATTAAATACACTGCAACTTCAAATGAGGCTGCAGATCAGATATAAAAATCTATCAAATGTACTTCAACCTCTAACGATATTGCAAATCAGTCTACCCCATTCTTGGTAATGGAGGAATGGGTCCTGTCTAGGATATGCTGGCTGGTTATTTTTTCAGACCTTGACCCCCGCTGCAGACAGATCCGTGTCGCTGACCACTGATTAACGACGATAGCGAGCAAAAAGTCAAGGTCGCCGGTGGTCGCGTCAGCACATCTTCTCTGGTTTTTGTCAACCCCACCATTACCGCCCGAAATTTGGCCAATATCATACACGCTGGCTCCACGTTGAACGGATGAGAAACAGATCAACAGTGCAAAGGCAAACAGCGGTAACTGCTTACTTTTCAAGTAAGCAGTTACCGCTGTTTGCTTTTGCAAGGTAGAAATGTGTCCACGCGTGTTACATTAGGTTAGAAAAGAGAGGCAGACATGACACCAGCGGATTATGCAGTAGTATACCACCATTGGCTGTTGGCCAATAAATGGAGAAAATATTTGCCGCTCGTGTGAGCGATAATTCGTCTGTTCGTTGGTTCGTCCGTTCGAAGGCTCGTACTTACACTTGTTGTACTGTGTTTACTTTTGGTGTACACTGATGGCCTCACGTAGAAATCGCTTCATAACTTTAAATAACAAAAACAGAAATACTCTTAATATTGTGACCCAACATACGAGAAGGTCATACCCGCGGCTTTGTTACAATTATTTATGACCTCATTTAAAATTTAATTTTAAAGATTACATAACTATATTTAAACTAAAAAAAAATTCATAAAGCAAAAAGTAATAGAGATTTGTTAAAAAATCATTTAATGAAGCAGGATGGACACGGCTATCAAACCAACAGAAAACAACTATTTTGAAAATTTGGGGCTCACTGCTCTATTCACGTGACGGTTCCCCATAATATGTAGGTAAAACTAATGACAAATGTTATTGGTAGTGTAATATAATGAACGGCGTTTTAAGCCTTAATTAAAAACACAATGATAATCAATGTTCCTCATTAATTAGTTGATGACACAATAATAAGCAGTGATGACTAAATTGGGGCAATAAAAATGCCAGCAATGATTGTTATTACATTGCGAATGACGAGGAATAGACCAGTGAATCACAATAACTTGTATTTTACGTTGGGTGTTACAATGCACTTTAAGTATGCGTCAGTCAATATTCAATAAACTATCGGAGCTACGATTAGCTGATGCAGGTAGTAGTAAAGTAAAAAATAGAAATGACATAATAATGAGAAATAATGCAGTCTTTCTATAATGTGTCGTTCTGGGAGGGAGTACAATTAGGCCAGTCGGTAATAACATGGCTGTAATTAGCAGTTGTAAATTACGCATAATTGTAAAAAGACATTAGAAGTTAGATACCAGGGAATGATAGATATCTTGATGTGAATCTGACGATTGGAGCTGGTACGACGCTGGCCCAACATTAAGCCAACATTGGTCCAACGTCTCGCGTTTGCTGAGATAACCACCCTAAAGTCGATCCCTGCGCTGTAAGAGTAAACATATTTATGATGGCCACTTTTATTATGACTCTTTGACCCTTTCAGCGCGGGAACCGTCGTTAGACGTCGGCATCTGACGTCTAACGACGCCAGATTCTGACGTCTAAAGCTGGTCCTTGCACTGATAAAAGCAAAAAACATACATAATGACCATAGACCTATAACATAATTATAGGTCTTGAAATGAAACGGAAAGAGCTGGCTGACTAAGACATTTAAAATTTCAAATTGAAATAACCCTTTGGTTTTTTGGTTTATACAAAATATTTCAGCGCTTTCAGGACTAATCATTAATCCCTAGAGCACTGATGTCGACTACAATGATATCTCAGTGTTATCTTCACCACATGC
Organism: Flabesymbios commensalis; assembly: GCA_964017125.1. Lineage (NCBI taxonomy): Eukaryota > Metazoa > Annelida > Polychaeta > Terebellida > Flabelligeridae > Flabesymbios > Flabesymbios commensalis. Next base: position 44,667,348 of record OZ024916.1, on the reverse strand, counting down.
GAACCTAGTTTTAAAGTGAAATATCCCCCTAATCTGTGGCACAGATATTTTCCACATCCTAAATTTAAAAATTCCAAGTATTTTTTACCCACGATCCACAACTTTACGTGGGTATTTTTTTTTTAATTCAGAGCCCTAGGGGTTAAGGTGCCAAGCACGTCTACAGCTGTTTTCAGCCTGTTTTACTTGACTTACAAACAATCAAATTAGAATGATTATTAAACATTCAAATCGGTAGATTGTCACATATTATTTGCTTCAAAATGCACAAAATTATGTTGGTAATTATTAACCACGTGAACATGTTGAAGGTGTGAATCGCGGTAGCGAGTCACACCTTCAAGTGGGCTAAAGCTCTACAATTTAGCGCTTTAACCCTTACAGCGCTGGGATCGACGTCTAACGTCTAAAGTCGATCCCAGCACTGTAAGATTAAAAATAGTTCTAATAGCCGTAGACCCATAACATAGGTATTCAACTGAATCGGAAAGAGCTAACTAAGACATTTATGGTGATTTAGGATTTTTAAAACCCTTTGGCATCCAAAGTTTTAATAAAACAATTCAGCGCTTTAAGGTTTAAGGGTGAATGTTGAACATGATGTGAAAAAAGTTGCCCAAAAATATTTCTAAAAGCTACTTTAACAATATTTTGTTAATTGTTTATCAAGAAAATCTACCTCACAAAAAGAATGCCTCCCCCATAAAATTAAAACTAGGAGAGAAAACCTCAATGATTTTAAATATAGAAACAATTCCCAGCCTGTTTTCCAGAATCGCTGCCTCAAGTCGTTTTTTCAATGGATTTGTCCCTAAAATTACTCAGATTGTCAATAATACTAGTCAAATTTGAATAAACCAAAAATCTTGGAAACGTACTTCTATTACGTTTACGGTTCGGGGTCAAAAATAAATATGTGTGAATTTTTTAATTTGTATTAGGAACAAAATCTAACATATTTATTTTCGGTGCGAGGCCGCGACGACAGCGGCGATAAGATTCTAAACGATATATTAAGTATCCCAATAATATCGGGGATGCATTACTTTCCAATTATTGAGACAGTGGTGTTTTTCAGAAAGTGTGGTAAACACTAATTACAGTACGTCTAACGTGTCTCTTGGCCATTACATGTAGGAATTTAAAAAATCATATAGATATAGCATCGACTTGAGACCTCCGATTCTGACGTCTATAGACGTCAGATTACCGCACTGAAAGAGTAAAAATATTTATAGTGGCCATAGAACCATAATAGGTATTCAAATGAAGCAGGAAGAGCTAATTAGGACATTTATGATGATCTGAAATTGAAAAAGCCTTTGGTCTCCATGTTTTATATAAGTATATTTCAGCGCTTTAACCTTTTAACCGCCAAATCATTCAATCTGAATTTTCACTCACTTGAAGTTGTGTCTCGCTGACGCGATCCACAACTTCAAGTGAGTGAAAATTATTCAGATTTGACAGAATGGAGGTCAACTGTTTTCAATTAAAAAAAAAAAAAAAAAAATCCCAATATATGCGGCACCGGCGGTTAAAGGGTTAAGGTTTAAACTGCTTACTTGGATTAGCTGTTGTTTACCTTGGCGGGGCAGTATCTATAGTTGTACTTTCTATTGTTTCCGCCTGTACCATCATATAATCATCAAATACCACCATTAAATGCCCGCCTCCATCATCATGTAATCATCAAATACAACTAGTAAACGTCGATATAGGTTTACTGTCTCATATTTTATTTCACAGTATACAAAATATGCATTTTATCATTAATCGATATTGGTCAGTCCAGTTATAAATAAATCGGATAATAACCATACCTTAGTATATTAATCATAATTAGAACATAAGCGAAAATACTTGTGATCATTATAAGGGTAATTATAGTGGGCGTACATGCATGACTGATGAGAATATTATAGTCTATAAAGCCGATAACAGCCTTTATAAATACATTACCCGTATTTGTTGTAAATTATGTGTACCTTCAGAGTGAAAAGGTTACAAACGTTTCATTTATTACAGTAAAATATGATGAACCTCTGGTTTCAAAATGTTTAATGGGAGGCATAGTGGTAATAACGCTGAACCTAGCATAGTGCAGCTGTGTATCCAGACCCTAAGAGGCTCTCGTGCGCAATCTGCTGGGTGTTTAGTTCAGAAGGGGTGTTCTCTTCTCTCCCGGGGCCAGACAAGGCGCACTCGGATCAGCTCGGGCTGTACAGGGATCCGGTATGGACTGCCCACGGGGCCTTAATAACCTGCTATTTTGGGGGGGGGGGGATTTTTTTACCGTGCTTGGGGTCAACACACCCTACTGTGTTACATCCCCGTCGAGTCCCCGTAGGACCGCTGCGCAAATGTTGGCGCGGATTTGACCGCCGTCTGCGACGGCGGTCAAATCCGCGTCAGCATTTGTCAGAATTTATTATTGATGCATCTCCACCGCGAACGCTTACATAATCCCTCAATCGTAATCTAATGACGACAGAGGTACTGATTGGCGACAGTGTCTCGCCAAAAGGCCCCCGCAGGAGTTTATGGACGCCAGGCGACATCCGGCGATGCTCATCGATAAATAACGCGCGGCAATGTCGCGGCATCGCTGCGACAATGACAGCGCCCGACTATTGGATTAGCGGCAAACACCGGTACTGAAGGATTAGGCGGGACATTGGAGAAGACGGGACAGCCCGGCCTGTTTATTTGCTTGGGGATAACTCCGGTACTGAACCGCTATCGCCGTAAATCATGCCTTATGGTATCAAGTACCTCCCTATCATCGCCCATCAGTACCGGGGTAGATTTCACCCTCCTTCAGCAGACACCTCTACGCGTTATTTGGGGCTTCTACGACTCAAATTGCTACAATGAGATATCGCGCGATACAGTGTGATGTCGTGAAATATTTGCGGATAATATAATCCACATAAGGCGACTTGTAATGCGCATTTGCGATGGACAATCGGCTAATTTTTGTACATAGTATTTATTGGTATGACGTCGTTAAAAAAATAATTACAGTATTATTTATTTATACACGACATCATGATCTATCAAAAAAGTATATTAGAACTATTGACAGATCATGCTACAATTAGTAGTACCTATATATATGTGTAGCTATATGTGATTCACATGTTACTGTAGGCCTATAATTATGTATGTCATCATTTTCCGTATTCCATACTTACATTTCACGAGCGATCCAGAAATGTAAATATTATATACAAATATGTAGACAAGAAAGTATAACATGTCGTTCTTAGCTAAGAACAATAATATATCATGTTGTTGAAGATAATGTTGTTATGTATTAATTGCGACTTGGATACGAGTAATTACGATGTATGTAGACGCACGGGTATAACGGTCAGATGTTTGTCATCGAGGCTATGCATATAGAGTGCTTCAAACTGCTCAAAGGCCTGGAGTGCGCAGTGCTGTCTATGGTACCATATATTAACCATGATTATGCAGAAAGCGACGTAACGTAGTATTCACTCAGTTCACTCATGGGTATAATGTGGTAACTGATTGGCATGTACATCTCTGTCTATAGTGCTATAAGATATATATCTCTATGGACGGAGATGCAAATATATTATAAATGCAGTCATTGAAGTCATTGGAAAACAGTAGGGCAATTAATCGGCTTCGAGCTTCTTTCATCGCAATATTTACTGCAGTTAAAATTGATAACTAGATATTATATTATTGTCGATTTATCACGAATCGTTACACACGATAGGGGTATATGCGGGGCAGATTAGGGATTAATGAGTTATTTTCACAAGGATAGTTTTATCCCGAGGTAGATCCATAAAAAGTCAATAGCAGGATCAACCATTCCGGTCACACGCTTGTAGTTTTAGTGCGGGAGATACCACGAGTTAAATTATCAAATATAAACGCAGGGAAAACCGGATCGTATGTCTACATTATTGTCTACGATTGCAGATTGTGAAACAGCCATCAACGATTCCTGCAGCCTCCCAGTGGGCCCTTCACGATACAGGAATAAAAGATGCTAAACAAATGAGATCAGTCGGGCGTTATAATCAAGATAATGCTCCGTCGTGTATGTTTAGTTGTCCACGTAACGGACGCTATATGTGATTGTGGGGACGCAGGGATCTGGCAGCCTGTAGACGGACGTCTGGACGTTTTGTATAATTTGATTTTTCTCTAATTGTAGTTTTAGTGCGGGAGCAGCCACAAGATAAATTATCAAATATAAACGCCGGGAAAACCGGAGCGAAACTGACCATCGTGTGGTGATCGTATGTCTACATTATTGTCTACGATTGCAGATTGTGAAACAGCCATCAACGATTTCCTGCAGCCTCCCAGTGGGCCCTTCACGATACAGGAATAAAGGACGTAAACAAATGAGATCAGTCGGGCGTTATAATCAGGATAATGCTCCGTCGTGTATGTTTAGTTGTCCACGTAACGGACGCTATATGTGATTGTGGGGACGCAGGGATCTTGCAGCCTGTGGACGGACGTCTGGACCTATTGTATAATTTGATTTCTCTCTAATAGAACGCGCCGGACGTAAACGTTCCGGCGGGAAATCCTCCAGTGCAGATGAGCAAGGCTCCCACATACAATAATTAGCAACCTGGCCGGTGGATCATGGGCTGATGCTGGACACGCGCCATGTTACGTTGTGCCGTCGTTGTTCCAGTGTTCGCTGTATTACTATCACAGCAGACACAAGACGTTGAATCAATGTTGGTTTAACGTTGATCCACCGTCTACGACGTTAGACCAACGTTAAACCAACATTGATGCAACGTCCTATGTTTGCTGGGGTGCGTCTACAGTGATCACCAGTGAACTGTCTAGTTCCGGAAACTCATCTGCCTAATACATGATGTAGGTAAGACTTCACAAGCAAACCACGCACCTTTACTTCTTCTTTCAGTTTCTTGAGCCAGTGACCGTAAAGACGGGTCAAGCTACTCAGGACGGAAATCTAATTCTGACGTTCACTGCATTAACAACGTCAAATCAGACACACAATACGTGAACAACGTCTGTAGAAAGCCACATGAGACACTCAATAGATGGACAACGTCTGAAAATTCTTCGTGATCCACTTGCTACTTGGACAACGTCTTTAGAAATCTTCGTGAGACATTCACTACATGGATAACGTTTGTTGAAAGTTTCGTGAGACACTAACTACGTGGACAACGTCAGTAGAAATCTTCGTGAGACACGCACTACATGAACAACGTCTTTAGAAATTTTGGTGAGACACTCACTACATGGACAACGTCTGTAGAAATCTTCGTGAGACTCCCCCTACATGGACAACGTCTGTATAAATCTGCGTCAGACACTGACTACGTGGACAACGTCTGTATAAATCTGCGTCAGACACTCACTACATGGACAACGTCTGTAGAAATTTGCGAGACACAATCGCTATATATATATAGACAACGTCTGTAAAAAAAACATTTAAAAAACATTCACTACAGGGACAACGTCAGCAGAATATCAGGTGGGAACGTCACTCTGTAGGGCCCATTATCTTAATGTAAACCTTACAGCGTTGAAATATGTTTGTGGAGATCACAGGTTTTTTTTTCAATTTGAAATCATCAAAAATGTCTTACCTAGCATTTCTGATTCATTTGAATACCTATGTTATGAGTCTACGGCCATTATAAACAGTTTAATTCGTACAGTGCGGGAATCGACTTTAGACGTCAGAATCTGACGTCTAAAGTCGGTCCCCGCGCAGATAGGGTTAAACGTAATGCCACCACTAATCCTGTGCTGGGCTAAAATGCCAAACTATCTTGATGAGCTATCATTTGTAGCTTTTCCTTTTACCACGTAATCTGATATGCTGAAAAAGTCAGCCTTATTGGGAGCAATACACGGGATTTAATTATTTTATGTTTTTGTCATAAATTCGCCAGCACAGCGCATGTAATATCGCACCGCTATGTGCGGGACCAAGGGGCAGTCAGTGGAAATTATTGTACACTGATGAATCTATATCGTCGCCTCGGAGCTAAAGGATCCTATCTGCCACTCTGACGAGTGTCAGATAGGATCCTTTAGCTCCGAGGCGACGATATGGATGTGGTACTCATCGGCCGCTCCGCATACACGATCTGGGGATACTCTCTGAGGTACAATGGAGACATATACCATAAAACTTTAAGCTACAGTTCCATGCATATACTGATATATAGTACGTCGCCTCGGAGCTAAAGGATCCTATCTGACACTCGTCAGAGTGGCAGATAGGATCCTTTAGCTCCGAGGCGACGAGTAGCTCAATTTACTTTCCTTCTCGCGATATTATTCTATTCTTGAATAGAAAAACATCCCTGCCCCAGATGAATTCACTATGTTGGTAATAATAGTTCAATTACGATGACGTCTAAAGTCGATCCCCGCGCTGGAAGAGTAAGACATGTATAATGGCCTTAGACTCATAATATAGGTATTCAAATGAAGCGGAAAAAGCTAACTAAGACATTTAAGATGATCTAAAATTGAAATAAAACACCTTTGGTCTCTTGGTTTGTATGATAATATTTCAGCGCTTTTGGGTTTAAACATAGCGCATCGTGAGATATGCTGACTTATTAGGCTTAGAGATGCGGATGGCATACGGATGGCATACGGATGGCATACGGATGGCGTACGGATGGCATACGGATGGCGTACGGATGGTATACGGCTTCCCTTTCCAGCCCTTTTTTTCCAATTCACCGCAATCGAAGAGGCACGTAGCCTACTCTCCAATAGTCGACGGATATTGCACGATTTTATCCCATTTAGCAAGCTCCCTTTTTGCCCATCATCCGATACTGCGCAAATGAGGACAAAGCCTCAGAAGCTCGTTAAATTGCCGGATGGAAAACCAATGTTTTGATCACTGTAATACCATCCGCATTCCTTCTTCGGCTTACAAAACCCGTTTCATGCCGAGACAACTGATGCCGCATTGCTTTCTCCACCAATACTCGGATTGTAAAGCCGTCTCACGTGTCCGTATGCGTATGTGACTCCGCAGTGTCGCCAACGTTGGCTCAATGTGGTGGCGACGTCTACGACGTCGCCACCACATTGAGCCAACGTTGGGGTGCGGATATTGAAGACACCGGCAGCGGTTAATGGGCAGGGAATAGTCGCAAGCCTTGCATGGCGGACCGGACCCGCGGCCATCCATTCCAATTTGGGAGTTGCCGGCGGTGGCGCGGTTAGAATTTGGCGCGGTACCGGCGGCAGTTGGCATCGGCGGCTCCGATGACAAGATTATCAAACTGGAAAATTACCTTTCGCGCCGACCGGATGTCCCGGTCTCTTTTACATCTATTACGAGGGTAGGCTCCCGGCACGCAGAACGGCAACCGCGAACAAACAAATTGTGGGGTGTCCACGTTAAAAATATAAATCGCGAAACGTTCCGTGTAGGTATTCAAACCCTTACAACGCCGAAATATTTTCGTATAAACCATGGCGACCAGAGATTTTTCAATTGGAAGTCATCATAAATGTCTCAGTTAGCTCTTTTCGCTTCATTTGAATACCTATGTTCTACGGCCATTATGAATATTTCACTCTTTCAGCGCGGGGATCCCCCTCGCTGACAAGGGCATGTACAAAAAAGTGAGGACAAAGACACTGTGCATGCAGTAAGTATGAGCGGGGATAGACTTTAAACGAAGGAAAAGGTTAAAGCGACCTCAAAAAAATAACACTATTATAAAATACTGCGGCTTTTAGCAAGAGCCACTTTTCATAGCATTTAAGTTATACATCCATACTACTTAACGCTGATTTCCCCGGGGGAGAGTGTGCAAGTATGCATGCAAATTTAAAGGTGATCTATCACCCCTTATATAGTATGAATAAATTTATGACAAATAAATCAAAGTTGCCACAAGATGGGACACAAGTGCTTCCTTATATGGGGTGATTGCCTACCATGTGACCCTCTGAGAGGGTCACATGATAGCCAATCACCCCATATAAGGACATAATTATTCATACCATATAAGGGGTGATAGATCACCTTTAATCTAGTTATCACAACAAACCTGAAATGCAAATACTGCAAATTAGAGTGATAATCATGTAGAGCACGTATTTTCTTTACAACCAAGTTAATGGTGATGGTGGATGGTGGACTGCATTTCTTTTAAATGTAGTACTCCTTTCGTTTAGTCGATTGGAATGGGAGTGATTGGTGTGATCTCAGTAAGCAAAACAGCTGAACCAGTGGTGGTTTAATGTTGGGCCAGCGTCGTAGACGATGGGTCAATATTAAAACAGCACTGGTTCAATGTATCGTGCTTGCTGGGATCGACAAGAATGCAGAAAACGGGAACTACAAAAACAGAAGAACAAAACAACAGAGATAAATAATTCGGGGAAAAGTTGTGTTTCTTTGATCATGTTGACCTTTGATTTGCCTTGCCATACCTCATCTATTGTTTGAACACCAATTTTTAAATTTCCATCAAATTTAACAAACACAATCACACGCATGTCTAGCCAATCATAATGTAGATGTATCGTATTATATACAATTAATTAATTGAACATGGTCACAGCTATCCAAAGCATATCGTTTTAAAGCAGTCAAAGTGTTATTTTACAATCTGTCACTTGAGCGACACCTACACAACGTTAGCTGCACGATATTACATACTCTAGATGTGGTGATATTAGCAAGGTTTTAATTTTCGCGAATTTCGCGATGGGGACAAATTCGCGAAATCAAGAATCTCGCGAAAATTATTATTGTAATTGCTCTTCTAAAGCAAAATAAAAATTCGCGAATTCTAAGCTTCGTGAAAAGTCACAAAATGAGAAATTGCGAAAATTCAAACACGCGAAAATTACCAGATCTACAGTATATCGATGTTTTTACTTTCAGCTCAGCGTTTTGTCGTCTTGATTTTAAAGGGCCGTAGTATCATCTTCCACGGTCAAATTCTAAGCAACTCTTCACTTTGACCCGCTAGCTGTTTACTTATTTAATTGGAATTTCCACTCACTTTAAGTTGTGTCTCGCTTACGCGATCCACAACTTAAAATGGGTGTAAATTATACGGCTTTGAAAAAAATGTAGGTAAACGATTTTTAAAAAATTGTTGATATATGTCATATATTTAACATATTCAAAGGGTGGTGCTTATTGTGCTAATACAAAATAATACAATCACAATACCCCCCCCCCCTTTGGATATAAAAGGGTGTATCTGCCACTCTACAAAGAGGTAGATTCACCATTTCATATCCAAGGGGGCCGCGTGGTTTATCGGAGCACAGAGATCAAACACTAAACCCTTGCAGTGCGTGAATCGACTTTAGTCGTCAGAATCTAACGTCTAGGCCTAGGGCCTATACGTCAGATTCTGACGTCTGAAGTCGATCCGCGAACTGAAAGAATTGATATAATCTGCAATGGTCGCAGACCCATAACATAGGTATTCAAATGAATCGGAAAGAGCTAACTAAGACATTTATGATGATTTCAAATTGAAAGAAACCCTTTAGTTTTCATGGTTTAATCAAAAATAATTCAACGTTGTAAGGGCTATACATGTATACCATAGGGTTTAGACTCACGTTTACAGGTGTTTTCCTCGGCGTAGAAGCCGTACCCACACTGACACAGATATCCCCCGTTGGTGTTGTGACACGTCGCCGTCGCCGGGCATCCATGGGTTCCACTTCCACACTCGTCGATGTCTGCAGCCAAAACAACAACAACAACAACATTATGATTTGTTCATCCTCCAATCCGTTATGATATATTTAGACTGTGTTCTGTTCGGCCTGTTCAGTGTTCAATGTTCAGTGGCCTCCAATTATTTGATTTCTGAAAGAGTTTAGGTCTGGATATAAAAGTGCATGCGAAACCACAATAGTTCAAACGTTTTGGTGTGCTATGTGCGAATGACGGCCATCTTGGATTTCTGCAGAGGGGGGGCTATGAAATGCTAAAATACCTTCAGAAATGTAATGTTATTGGCAATATTAGTGGGAAAAGACATATAACACAATATTCTGCGGCAAATGTTTCAAACTATGGGGCGATATGTGCTGGTGTCGGCCATTTTGAATTTTCTCCAATAAAAAGTTTCCCCCAGCTATACCACCTTACTTTTTTTGTAATTCACAATACCAATACTAAACCAAATCAGTTGCAGTTAGCTTCCTATAAATTTGTTCACAGACCAGCCAAAATCTGGGCTAATTTCGGTTCACTAATAGCCAAGGCGACCTGTCAAAGAACCGGCCTGACTGGACACACGATTGATAATATTTATACTAAGTCTTGACATGATGATAATAACAACGTTGTTACAATTGTTGTTAACAAAAACGGCTGTTGTAATAACGTTATTATTATCATTATGACAAGTAAACAGTGTTCTTTGCCTGCAGTTATCCGTCTGGGTCCGCATTCTCGTACAAGTTGCGATATATCGTAGGCTTCTGATTGGTCGAGATGGCCATAGCAGGGGAGCCACGGCACTTTTAATCAGCCGAACGAGTGGCAAAGGTCTGATAGTTGATTCCACCTCAGCAAATAGTCCTTTATTCAGAAACCCATTTCTTACAAGTACCGGTTGGCGCGAAAAGTATTTTTTATACGTTTTTTCACTTTTTGCAACCAAAAAAAGGCGTGAATCTTCTTCTTTTTTTCAAAAAATAAATATTTTGATTTTTTTCACTGTCACTCATCACAATGAATCCAAACTGACCCACAAATATAATAAACACAACTAAAGACGTTTTGGTAAGCATTAAGCCGAAATTCAGTGACAAATTATTCAATTTTGATAAAAAAATGCAAATTTCACTATTTTCAGAAAAGTTCAAATTATTTTAAAAATTACAAAAAAACTGGAATAGTATCTCATTATACTTTATAATACTCCCCATGCTATATGGTATTAGGATAAAAATTTCTTTTAAAATATATAAATGTATAAAAACCGACTGAATATGACGCTATGACCTCTACCCCCGAAGTTTTAGTTCTCGCGACAAAAAAGGCGTGAGTCTGATTTTTTTTCAAAAAAATAAATATTTCGATTTTTTTTAGCGACATAACATAATGTAATATCCCTAACCCCCACTATTTTAGAAATAATAACTTTCAATGAACATGTTGAATAGAAAACAAAATCTGTTTTTAAATATACTGTATGTACTTCTAGATTCTTTATTGCAGTAAATATAACATAAACTGAAATTATACTTCATATGTATATAACACACACATTTCAGTATTAAATGTCATCAGTGCCTGGTTCATATGAATCAGCATTGTAAACTTCATCATCATCGTCCTCACACACTAAAAGCGGCATAAAATTACTAATTGTTGACAACTTCCATACATCTTACATACAAATTCCTCTAATGTAATGTGCATTGTAATTGAGTAAATGGGCATTAAGGATAAAAATATAGGGGGACGTACGTGACATAATTGTGGCTTCCAGATATATATTTATTATTTATTTTACTTGTCAGATGTCCAATGTCCAATGTTCTTTACATACAAATACTTAAGCTTAAAAGCTTTTAAGCTTGCTCATGTGATTGGAAACAATTTAAATATATAGATATTTTGTAAACATCTATTAAGGTCAATACAGATAACAAATTCATTGTGAATACAGTCATTGTGTATCCAGCTTCAATTCTAACAGTGACATGGCAGATGTTCCACTTGAAGCCTAATTGGAAAAAATAAAATAAAAAGTAAGGTTAAATTATTTTTTTGGATGAAAAAAACCAAGTCGATTTGCACCTTACACAGATGTTGTACAGCGCTGGCCATATTACGACAAGGGTTGCTACATGAAATTAAGCCCTCGGAAGACTTATAGAGGGTATACGTATTACAATTATTCCAATATACAACTGAGGTAATTACATGGTTTACATCTGCAAGCTGCAGTAATGATTTATCCTGGAGAAAACTGGGTTAAGGGCATCAATATTCCACCAACTGATTAAGAACTGACAACTGATTAAGTCTGAACAGACAACTGATTAAGTCTGTCAGACAGATTCATTCTGGAGTGATGTACCAGTAAAATTCATATTTAGTTTTATCTTCTGAAGATGTCTTTTTCAGTTGCATCTTCAGGGACACTAGCCTGCCCTGGACTAGCTGTGCTAGTAATTATGCCCATCTGGCTGTCCACATACATTTCTCTTGTGGTGTGTGACCTGGTGATCTTAAAGGTATCAAATCTGACACAATTTTCAACTTTTGAAAACTTTGTTTGCACTTATAACTCAATATTTTCTGATTAAATTTACTTAATAAGTAGATATAATTATTAACTGGTAGTCGATGTTTTAAGATAAACAGCCAGCTGATATTTAAATTTGATGGCTTCAAAAATGATATCAATTAAAAACATAGTCTCTAATCTGTTATTTATATTTATTTTGTTGTTATTTTAGTAATTTTGAATAACTGGCAATACAAATCATTATATCGCTGGTCTAAATAGAAACGCTGTTCTTATCCCACAAAATAATTGCCAATAGGCCAAATATTTATTCGATGAGTCTATGACTATTCCAAATATATATGAAACCTCTGTCACAGTGCATACCACAGAGCACCGAAAATCCATAAGATTGTGCATAAATATGCACCTATATCAATGTGTCACATGTCACGTACGTCCCCCTGATGCTGCCAATATTAGACTAATTTTTGATTAAAATGAAAGTAAATATTTTTTTTCTTAAAATAGTGAAAGGCCCAAGTGTCTAAGTTTTTAATTATGTGTGCATAGGTTCAAGTACAGTCCAAGTATTACATTTTAGGAATGCTAATTAGTTGGGGGCCTACACATTCAAAATTATAATATAGAGTTAAAATCTATTTTTTAAGCATACAAATTAGTTTATATTGTAGGATATATAATATATCTTAGTGATTCTTGTTAAAATACTGATGATGTAAAGATAGGGGGACGTACGTGACAAAATCGGTCATTTTTTGACATCATGAAAATTATATTTTTTTCTAATACTGCAATACAAATTAAATCTTTGACCTATTTTGTATACTAGACAGGTGTGGTTCTGCTATAGACCAATGTAAACACCCTGTAAACACCATGTATTTATTCTATATTAAAGCTGGATAAACACACCACCAAAAACATGCAAAAAAGTGTAAAACATTACATGGCACTAATTTGATTTTTTTCTTGATATTGTTTGAAATGAACCAATGCTATATGCTTATTATATATCATAGGAAAAGTAATTTTATATTTTCTGTAGTTTAATCTCAGAATAAACCCTAAACAATAAATAAAACCTGCTGGATATAGCCTCTGAAGGAAATTTGATATAAAAATAGATGCTAACACATTACAAGCATAATTTAGCCTTTTTGGTAAATTATTCATCATTTTCTTAAAAGTGGGAGTTTTTTAGATCCGTAAAAAGCTACACATACCTCAACTGTATACCCCTGGTCAATTTTGTTCATTATTTACAATCTTATATGCCGGTCTTCGTAGCAATGTTTGCCCATTACACCCTTTCTTGAAAAAAAACCACATTCTTTTTGCAACAGGCCAACATTATTTTGAACATTTTTGAAAATAGTGCAATTTTATACATTTTTTCATGAAAAATGAAGAATTTGCGGTTTAATGCTTATCAATACATCAATAATTGTGTTTATTATATATTTCAGTCACATATCATAAAATAAAATCCTTAATTAAAAAAATATATATATCTTTAAAAATATATATGTTTTGTCGCGAAAACTAAAAATTCGGGGGTAGGGGAAATAGTGTCATATTCAGTCGGTTTGTATATATTTATATATTTTAAAAGATATTTTTATCTTAATACCATATAGTAATGGGAGTTATTTAAAGTATAATAAGACACTATTCCAGTTTTTTTTGTGCTATTAAAAATAATTTGAACGTTTCTGAATATAGTGAAATTTGCATTTTTTTCATAAAAATTGAATAATTTGTCACTAAATTTCGACTTAATGCTTACAAAAACGTCTTTAATTGTGTTTATTATATTTGTGGGTCAGTTGGGATATTATTGGGATGAGTGACAGTAAAAAATCAAAATATTGATTTTTTGAAAAAAAAAACAGAATCACACTATTTTTTCTCGCGAAAACGAAAAATTCGGGGGTAGGGGTGATAGCGTCATATTCAGTCGGTTTTTATATATTTATATATTTTAAAATATATTTTTATCTTAATACCATATAGCATGGGGAGTTTTTTAAGGTATAATGATACACTTTTCCAGTTTTTTCGAAATTTTTATAAAAATTTGAACTTTTTTGAAAATAGTGAAATTTGCATTTTTTTATCAAAATTGACTAATTTGTCACTAAATTTCGGCTTAATGCTTACCAAAACGTCTTTAATTGTGTTTATTATATTTGTGGGTCAGTTGGGATATATTGTGATGAGTGACAGTGAAAAAATCAAAATATTTATTTTTTGAAAAAAAGAAGATTTACGCCTTTTTTTGGTCGCGAAAAGTGAAAAAACGTATAAAAAATATTTTTCGCACCAACCGGTACTTGTAAGAAATGGGTTTCTGAATAGAGGACCATTTGCTGAGTTGGAATCAACTATCAGACCTTTGTCACACGTTCGGTTGATTAAAAGTGCCGTGGCTCCCATACTAACAGTGTCATCTCATTCATCTCACCATCCTCAGGAGGTTCTCCTGGCCCAGTTTAGTCTACATTTGCACAAAGGTGGCCTAAACCCCTTTTTTATTTCATTTCCCCGCCTGGTATCATCTTATTATTATTGTTATGTGGTTGGGGTTATAATTATATAATTTATCATGTTTGCAATTTGTATTCTCGCTGAATTTACCTGGCCCATAATCTTTAGAAATGTTATTATATATTCGTCACATCCGAACTATAGCATGAACTAAATGGGAGTGGCAGAAATTACACAAGGAGATCACCACGTTGCATGTGTAATCTCGAAGAAGTTGCGTAAACTAAAAGACGTTGATCTGAAGTTCGCGCAACTTTGCGGGCAATCGGGATGATTATCTTCATGTCCGGATCCAGGACAAGTGGGTGACGGAGGGCGAGAGATCCCGGTAAATCACCTAGCCAGTACACGGATTGACACAAATGAGCAATTCCACCCACAAACGATCAGCGCGAGATTTACGCCGCGGGTCAAGAGGCCGCCCGACTTGCATTCATCCTGTGCGCCAGATAAACCGGGATCTGCTGTGACGTGTGATGCGCGGCGGGGTCCCCCGGACGCTATTTACGATCCCGGGGCCAAGCTGCGTGTCATCCCGCAAATGTTTGTTTATTATTATACCGTGTCACTCGTTTGTCTGCGCGTCAGCCCAGAGCAAACTGACGCGCAAAACTTGGCAGCAGTAACTGCTCACTTGAAAAGTGAGCAGTTACTGCTGCTTGGCTTATCACGGAAAACTTGGCTGGGGTTCGTGGAGAAATGCGGTGGCAGAGACAATAGGGCTAGCATAAGTTATGCCGTAGAAATAAAACAGCAGAAGCTCGCATGTATATGGACGGCAGAATTCACAAATATCGTTTTGGAATGTCAGAAAACGGTACTTAGCAAAATATTCTATATTCTTGGAGTCATTTTCTATTTTACAATATTCATCTTTACGAAACATGTATTTTAAAATCCTTCATCGCACAGCTACAACTGTTGCCATTTCACACGACGTACATACGTGTTGTCGTAAACGTGTTGTAGGCATCGTGAACTCTCCTACAACCGGACATATAAATTCCCGTCGTGTCCGTTGTGTTATTTTGCATTGCGTCAACGCATTCGATACACTGTCGTTGTGCGTTCAAAGTCGTTCTGGATGTGTGAAATTGTTATGACACGACATGCATTGCCAGAAGACTCCATGAAAAAGTTCGACAGGGAGACTATTAATTCTAAATTGTTTACCACCAGTTTGTGCTTGTTTGTTGTAGAAAGTGAACTTGTACCGTCATGAAAAGGGGACAAACCCATTGTTTTACAAGTATTTCTTTGTGGCGTCGTGCCATGTCGTAGAGAGTCGTGTACGTAGTGACTATGTAGTCTCAGCTTGAGTTCTTAAACAAATAACTCGAATACGCACGTCATACGTCGAAGTGCGAGGGTTCGTATGTGATGGAAATTGTAACGGCCATTTAATTCAATCACTTTTATAGCGCCTGAGAGTCGTCCTCAGAGGCGCAAACATCTCAATGTCCAGAATCAAATAATTGAGTCGTCAACTATACGCCTGGTTTCGTATTCTCGTACAAGACAGCTATGATGTATGCTTCGGATTGGTCGAGATGGCCATCTCGACCAATCCGAAGCCTAAGATATATCGCAACTTGTGCGAGAATACGGGTACAGATCTCATGAGAGCTGGCGTGAAAAACATAAATCGAAAAGTGTTCAGCATTTTAAAAATGAATCGAGAGTATCAGACACAAATACAGGACGTGGAGCTAGTGTTGGTAAGATATTGGACCAGCGAGGTAGACAGTGGACCAGCATGATTACAACTAGAGATATATATAGGCCTAACTAATCGGCGATACACAATCCAATTATTCACGATGTAAAGTATACCATGACATCATAAATAAATTCAACATACCGCAACAAGAATTAAAAAGCGTACTCAAATCTTTTGTGAAATCTGAATAATTTTCACTCACTTGAAGTTGTGGATCGTGTCAGGAAGACACAACTTCAAGTGGGTGAAAATTCCAATTAAATACTTTGGCGGTTAAAGTTAGTCAGGCTGATTATTGTTCATATATAGATTAGTCAGCAGTGGTAAAGTTTTGTTAATTAAATGCAGATAGTTGACCATCACAGCTTCATAAATGTGTGTCCAGTTGCCGTGCCCCATGAATGTAGGCGGGTGAAAAATGATACTAATTATTGTTAATGTTGAGATTACAAAATTGTAAACATCTAATATATATATATAATATGCTTTTTAATCATCAGGCAAAGTGAAAGAATATAAAACAAACATATTTTTAAATGTAAGAAATACATGTGGTGTTATAGGTTATAATTCCAGAATTGATATTTGATGCGAGACGCTTGTCTATTTATGTGCAGCTTGCTATTGCGCTAGCAATTCCTGTTTCAAATCATTAGAACAAAAATATCTCAGAACAGCTCTGCACTCAAAGGGTGGTAAGTTAACTATGGCAACAGAATCCACCTCCATGTAATTAATGAGCCACCAGAGGTCAGTCGGTCTAAAGGGTGCTCAATCAACCCCTCCTGCGATTACATTAGCATCTTCAATGAGCAGCACCCATCAACGAAATTAAAACGAACAACGTCTTCAAAGTGGGGGCATTTGAAATATTAAAATTCAGCTGACATATAATTTTTTTTTCACAAATCCTGTAAACATTTTAAAGTATGATGTGAAATTGTCCATCGGAATTATTATGTAATGTGGCTGATTATGACTGATATTAAATGAAGACTTCAGGATATTTCTGGCTCATTGTGCGATTAATATTAAGCACATGTTAAATACAAATATATGGTACATTGTACCTAGGCATTAAATTGATCTCTCATTGTGTGCTTGGCAGAGAAAAATGATGATTCATCGCGTCGAGCCTTTATATAAAAAAAATCATCAACATTACTTATTTTGTAACTTACAAAACTTGACCCGAAAAAAGTTTAAAAAATGATTCACGTTCAAATTATATCAACAGCATTTTTCATATTTGAAGTATTGTACTTTTTCGCACAACTCCTTGCTTTTATACTTTTACTACTTTTATACTTCAATATTGAGGGCGATATTTCACTAACCCATGAATATTCTGGAGCAGTTTCCACGTATTCCATCATGTCATAGAACGTAACACTGTCACGACGGGACCATTTCGAAGTAGATTTAGGCGCCAAACAGAAACGTTGAGCCAATGTCTGTTTAATATTAGACCACCGTCTGTAACAGTGGTCCAACATTAAACAAACATTGGTTGGGGGTGTATCATGAGCTTGGTAAGTGTGTGACAATGGTGACAGCTCATTAACAGAGACATTGTTTATCGCCATGCCCCAGTTGACCTGACACCGATGCACTGACACGCATTCTGATGACCTGACCCGGATTTACTCCAGACAGGATATTATACAGGATTACGGCACAGCGTTGACTCAATGCCGGGCTGCTACTTGATCTGTTCACCCAACATTGGGAAAATGTAGGGCCAACCGTGTTAGCTGGAGCAAGGACTGGTGCAAAATTGAAATGTCGCGGAATCAATCCGTTTAGTGTTTTGTCTTTGATTGTGTCAGAAAATATCACTTTTTGTATATTTTGACAAAACAAAAATTTCCAATGACTAACACCGCCTGTTATCCCCGCAAACCCGACAAGGAATGTATATATTTGAACTGATAAAAAGACAACATTTAATGTAAATGACTACCAAGCAGTACAGAAAATTATTGTTATTACTCTGTATTTTTTAGTAGCAGTAACTCATCACGCTGCAATTTAACTATTAATTAAAAAAATATTTTTGCGTTTAGTACTAAAATTTAAAACGTTTTTAAAATCGAAGTAGAATTAATTGTTGTGTATTTGCAGGTGCCGGTAAAAATAGCAACATTTGAAGGAGAAGCGATGTGTCCTCAATCAACATCTTTAGAAAATGTTTGCATTGAAATTTGGCAAGCTCACGTACGTGATTTACAGGCACTTTAAGTTGTGGATCGCGGTAGCGAGGCACCACTTCTAGTAGCCCAAATAACATTATTCATCTTGGCGCTTTAATGGTGTTTAAACGTGACTCTTGTGGACCACCTCGGACATTCATGGATCGTCCATACAGTATAAGTAACCATATCGCTGTGTTTCTAATCCCAGTAGTCAATATAAGGACGATTAAAAGATGACATTTGGTGTTATCGCCATCAAATTTTCAACATCGAACTTCTTGTGATTAAGGGGTTATATCTTGCCACTGTTAACAGTAAGTTGTATAGGCCTATAACTCTTTTATTCCCATGATACATAACGACATGTTCACCAGCACACGATGTAAATGTACCTACTGACCTTCCCTTTTGACCCCTGAATGACTCGGCATTGACCTTCACAGATTTAATCACGCCCATCCATTTGATTGTATCTTACTAATTCTGACCGGATCCCGCAGTGGCTTACCGATATAGAGTCAAGGACGGCCCTAGAAACACGAGACATGGATCCAATGTTGGATCAATGCTGGGCCACCGGCTTCGACGCTGGCCCAACATCGATCTAACATCGGATCGGATGTGGCCGTTACAATTAAATTGTCAGATTGTTTGAGTGGGATGTAGCCTACTGCTAACCACAGCTTCAAGTGGATGGACAATAATCGATGTGCAAAATGAAGAATCCATTTACCAAATCCTTACAACTAACTACAGTGGTGGGTCCAGGATCTAAAAATAGGGTGGGGTGGGGGTCTTTCTTTGGTAAATTTTTTAAAACATTTTGAAACTCATTGTTATGCTATTTATATATATAGATAACATGGTGCACATACCCAGCAATCACGAGCCAGTTAGGCGGTTATAAACTGCCACTTTACAAATTTGCAGTTTAGCACCTTCTAGCTCCAAGGGAATAAAAGTTATTTCTGGGTTTTCAGACGTCGTGTGGAATTTGGGGTTTATTATCTCAGACCGTGTACACAAAAAATGGCCCTGACTGTCATGCATTAAGACTTAAAGCTAGGAATGGAAAATAACCGAACAATACACAGACATCACGACATGATTAAAATAAAAAAAAAACATTTCAAGAAAACGACAATGAAACCATCAAATTTTTCATCTTTGAAAGCACAAAACTAAAATAACTTTCAAGTAAACTGATTAAATGTGATCGAAACGAAATGAAACGACATCTCCCAATGTCAAATTTAGCCTTGTGCTGCTAAAGCCGTATATAAACAAATTTCAGGTTAAATAAAATACCATTAAAATGTGTAGCATATCTTGTGGTAGATGCTCAGTTAATCAAATCATTCAATTTAGAAAATGTCTATTTTTTATACATAATATTATTTTTCATTCATTTGAAGCTGGAAATTGCGTTAGCAATTCCAGCTTCAAATGAATAAAAGATACTCACAAACTATAATTATTTAGCAGCAGTAGAGTTGAAAAGAGGGTGGATCCCTAGGAGCCAAAGTGTCAGTTACATTAGTGGACCATATAATTCTCTGGCCTCTAGGAGTCAACATGGTGACAGCACAACAAATACAAGTTTCAAATATTTTGTTTATTCTTCTATCCACCGACGTAGCATCATCACAAGCATAAGTGATATCCACAAAAATTAAATATTGACATTATTGCTTTATGTTAACTTCGAATTCAAATCGTAGAAATGGTAGGAAATTATTGCAGCCTCGTTCGCATGAGAACCAACTACAAATATACTGGAAATACTCGCATAGTTTAAATTTTCGCGAATTTCCTGAGGACAAATTCACGAATTTAGGAATATCGCGAAATTATTATTTTAATAACTCTGTGAGTGAAAATTATTCAGATTTGACAAAATGAAGGTAAGCTCTTTTCAAATATTATTGATTGATGTCAAATTTATCTTGAAAATGTTTAAAAGGTCATATTTAATGTGGTAATAAAATACGAAAAACCAAATGTATTTGGAACCAGCGGTTAAAGGTTTGAAGCGACATTGGGAGGCAGCCATCATTATTCGTTCCAGCTGGTACGCACGTTTAGAATGATGTATTTAAATTACCAATTCTAAATCAACCGTTTTAATGCAATTAGCAACATGTGAAAAAATAAATTAATGAAAGTGGATTGCATTATATTCAGTATTAGTCATAACTTTATCGACTGCGTTTTGACGCGTCAGGAAAGTGTTTTTGTGGAATAAGAACTAGAGATCCGTGTAACACCTCTTATCAGGCAAAACTGATCCAATTTAAACATAATTGCTTCAATAAATCGGCTTCTCTTTTTAAAAGCATTAATGGAAACGGGTTATGACAGCTGTGGGGTATTTGAAAAGAGCTTGTAGTCATGGCGACGGCCCAAGTAGAATGCTCTGCAAAGCCAATAGGCAAAACAATGATTACTTGGAAAGTCAACAGTTACTGTATTATGGCTTTGCACGACAATATTGTACTACGTTAGGACGAATTGACGTGTAGTCAAGGGGGGGGGGGGGTAATAAAAAATCACCTGAATTTCTACACCTAATTACCGACTGAAGCGGAGTACGATCGCGTGCATTCATAAAAAACGGACTACATCAAGACATCTCCAGTCTTTTGCAAATTTATTCAGTTTAATTACGTCAGATGTGACAATAGTTTCGTTCTTTTCTCTGAGCCTTGTTTATCTCCACGGAAAATGGATCGCTCAATGATTTCTTTTCAGTCAACTACTCTTACAAATTATTATTTCCTTATCACCATTGATCTTAATATCCGCCTTTGATAAGCAGTGCTAATTATTTCTGTTAATTATTAGGAATTTGATATCATTAAGTCCCATTTATCAATATGGCTTCAAAGCTATTATGTGCGCATTCGATTTGCCTTGAATGTGGGTTTAGTTAAATTTAGCGAGTTGGCATCATAACTAAAAATAGATGATGACAATTTGATTAATAATAATTAAGACACAGCTGCTTTTCATTTAACTAATGATTGATGGGAAATGTCTGTTCTGGACAGGCAGTGAGATTACAGCGTTTTCGACAAATTTCTGAATGATAGCGTTCTGTGCTCAGTGGCAATTTGTGCGAAATATAAATGATAAATCTATGAAATCTTGTTCAGCTAACTATGCAAAATGTATGCAAATAATACTTATTATGTAATAATGTATGTTGCTAAATTAGATCCCGCATTTTGAGGGAGTTGAATATTTTGTCCTCATACTGTTACTGTTATTAGAATTTCTTTCATTTATATCATTAGCAAGATAACGTATTTTATTGCAGAATTATAAAGTGAACATAAATAAGTACACGCAAAAGAGGCAAACAACAACAATTGCTGTTTGATTATGAATAGTTATATCCGGCATAATTGCAGCCAATGCACACTTATTTACGATTCATTTATTGCAAGTTTATATTGGAAGAAAAATCATACGTTGTTGGTTTTAGAGTTTAATACAGTATAGTGTACACGCTATGTTGAATCAAACATCAAACCGGCTCATTCGACATCTCGATTTTAACGCGAGAATGAACAAGAAAGGAGCCATGATAATCATTATGAAGCCTGGAAACGTTCCATTCATAGCGGCTCTCAAGCAGACACAAGCAGTTGAATCAATGTTGGTTTACCGTTGGTCCAACGTCAACGTTAAACCAACATTGATTCAACGTCTTGTGTCTGTTGGCTGCCAGCAGTCGTCTCATCTTCACCAATTCGTGGACAGGATATCGCGTTCCGAGATCTGCTACGACGGCCATTATTGACGACGGTCCTTGTAGAAACAAGACGAATACATGGCGCGGAGGGGTGGGAGAATTAGCGGCTGCTCGATTAGCTCCTACCAACCATATAATTTCTGAATTATGACAACAGAGACTTTCACAAGAGCTAATGAAATTAGGGCAGCAATGGATTGGAATGCATGTAGATCTCACAGTGCGATCGTATGCGACACGGGACACGATCATTCTCTGGTACGGCGCTGGTTCATGATGGGCCGTGGTATCGAAAAAATATTGAGGTTTGTACATGCCATCACAATTTATTGCACCACTACTGGGATATACTGGCCGATAATTTGATAATGCACATTCCATTTCTTACCAGTCTTAAATGTATCAGGTATCTCACCCATCTGCACGGGGAGTGAACACCTCATATATTCGAACATTTTAGAGCATTGTACACTGATTCATGCTGAAACACAGTTCCGAATTGTCATCCTCGACCGAATTGTAAAATGTGATGTCTGTTTGACCTCTTTAAGGGATTTCTCTTCTCATTTTCATTTACCTTGAGGTGCGAATTGTTTTGAAATAAGATTTAACCCTTAAAGCGCTGAAATATTTGTGTATAAACCATGGATATCAAAGGGTGTTTTTCAATTTGAAATCATTATAAATTTATTAGTTATCTATATCCGATTCATTTCAATACCTATGTTATGGGTCTACGGCCATTATACAGATGTTTTACTCTTGCAGTGTGGGGATCGACTATAGACGTCAGAATCTGACGTCATAGACGTCAGATTCTGACGTTTATAGTCGATTCCCACGCTGTAAGGATTAAAGTGTTAATCGCGCCTATATCCGTTTTAGCTTTTCTGTTTGGCCTTCAAAAAATATATAAGAAAAATGAGCATTACATTTACAAGGTTGGCATGCCGTTAATCATTTTCACTCTCATAAAATTATGGGTAGCCACTCGCAACTCCAAGTGGGGAGGAGGGAATATGAAGACCCATAACTATGACAAGGGAGCTTTTCGAGTCATACATCCACCCAAGAATTCCTGATTCCGGGTCAGCCTACTTGCGCCATGCTCCCATGCACCAAGGATGTTTCTCTTCAGCCTCCTTGGCGCACGCAATGACTTTAAATCTCATCGGTGCACGTACAGTCCGCAAAAGGTGCAGGTTTATAGTCTGACATCAAGTCTGGGGACTTATGATCCGACTTTACATTTCACCCCCTGGTATCTTGGCCGGTTTATTCGTGTGTCATTTCAACTCCACGGAGAGCATACAGTCTTGCCGCCATTTCGGTGAATTGAACTTATCATACACATTGCAATCTCTGTACTATCATGTACTCATTTTCACTTGAGTCAAGTGAAGCATTTAGGGTGAAGTGTCTTTCCCGAAGACACGACATCGAAACAATGTCCAAAGATTGAGAGAGAGAAATATGATATTCCTCTGAAAAACCTGCACCAAGCAGGTTCGAAACTGCACGGCAGTAAGCGACATTGAGCCACGTTCCTCTCTACGTGCTTTTTGCGGTGGCGACTTCAGCCGGTGTAAGCTCCGTCGCGTGTGTAATGAAATACGGCAGGATCCCCGTGGACCCGGCGTGAAATACCGCGGTCCGAGGAGCATTAATTGCTTCCAGATGCAAACGTCAATAAGGGGACACGGGTGTCCCCCCCCCCACGCCAGAGGCGCGCCGGAGCTGCTAGGAGCAATTTGCTGAATGTGTCTGTCGTGTACTGCGGTGGGGACAGTTGTTGTTGCGAACCCTATCGGAAGGCTTCTCCTTTAGGGTCTTGTCAAGTTAAAAAAAAGCAAAAAAATCCGAGAAAAAATGAAATTGGCCAGACACCAACAACCCACCCCCTAATCATTTTTTCAACATGTACAAAAAAACCACCACTTACCCACCCACTCACCTTCCGGGTTTTTCTCGCATATTTAGATTCTTTCAACTTGCATTTTGCCTATCCATCTAGAGACTGGTAGATGATGTCGGCCGGTGAAACCTTTAGACCAATTAACGTAACGTATATGTACATATTGTAATCAAAATAAGATAGAAAATGAAGTACGCTTTTTAATTGAATGTGAATATGATATAAGAAAGTCTTTTACCTAGTAATTTATTATGTGTCTCATAAGCCGAACACCGGCTCAATGTCATATATGTTTTAGCTAAAATAAATTGTATACTATGTTTTATGGCACGTGACACAACAATAAGCAATTTTACTACTTGACAAGACTCCTTAATCCTTGCATAATCCTTGAATTACCAGCCAACATCACACTTTCGTTCAATAATGATTCTGGAATAGCTGACGCCAATATTTCTAACTTCAGTAGACCCGTAACGTAGGTATTCGATTGAAGCGGAAAGAGCCATGTATGATGATTTCAAAATGAAAAAACCCTTTGGTCGCCACGGTTTATACAAAAATAATTCAGCGTTGTTGGGGCTAATGGACAAGTGATCAGTTTACTTGTTGATCATGGTATATTTTTCAGTCAATAGTCCTAGACAGTGTGCTATATAATAATGTAGCACTGCCCTGTCAACCATTGATGTGATAAATCGGGAACTGTTTTACAGCGAGATCTCAATGTAAATCTAGAAAAAATACTAAAAAATTATAATATATTTAATAAAAACTGATTCCTTTTAAAATAAACTCACTATTGAAACGTAAGTCATTGCTAATCATTTATTGAAAAAATACATGGTGTAGATTAAGGTTTCCTGCACACAAGCGGGTGACATTTGAACGGGAGTTATGTGTACGATTATAGTATTCCACGGTCGATCATTATAATAATAGGCCTATATACCAAATGAATATAATGTTTTGACCTGGCTGAGAATTTAAATTGTCATACCGGCATGCCCCTATATAGGATATATTTACGGAACCACAAAAGATTTACAAATATGCGATCCTATAAATCGTATAATCGTACCGGACAGTTGTCTTTTTTGTGTCTGTGTCTTTTTCTGTGTCTATCGTTATCCATGTTAAATTGGTAGAATGGGATATTCGCAAGGAGTTTTAAACCATCCCAGCAAACACAAAACTTTTGTATAACATTTGTACAACGTCGGCCCAACGTCTTCGACGTTGGGTCAACATTGTACAAATGTCATACAAATGTTTTGTGTGTCCGGGGGTGCTTGCAGATTCACCTCGCGACAAGTTGGAATTGACGGGTGTCATTTATCAGGTGGGTATCTCGCGGGTGGACAAACTAGCAGGTTTTCTTTAGTGGACAATGATACACGCAGGTGACTGGGCGGACAGGGAGATAGACGGCGACCTCGTGACGGAATGCATTCCTGAATAGAGATGCGGCCGAGAGCGAAGAGGAATTTTCACACAGTGCTTATTCCGCCAATCACCAGGGGGGGGGGGGGGGTTAATATTGCTGTCTCGGTCAAAATTTAATTATATATTTTAACTCGGCCTGGCGGCGCGCTGAGAATTTCGAATTTTATGAGATATTTATATAGAACAGTCTTTGTAATGAATTATTTAATTCTCATGCAATCTGCTCGAAAAAAATATATTTCAAAACTACTACACCCCCCCCCCCCAGAGATTGAATGATGACCCCCTTAAAGAAACCTCACATAATGTGAAAACAAAATAATGAGTACACACATAAAAATATAAATTTATAAAATGTATAGTCTGATAATATTCAGTTTCTAAAATAAATTACTGGTAACTATATTACTGTGACATCGACCCCTGAGAAGTAAAATGTGAATTAACGCTTTGATTCCCAAGGGCTGAAAATCATTTTGTGCATTAAAACATATTCCACGGTATTATTTGGAATAGGCCTACGGCTGGAGAATTCAGTTGGGGAATGAATGTGACTATCATGGCAATGATGATGGATTGACAAATTCAAATGTAAATAATGCACATCACTTTGTGTGGAATACAATGGCCCAATGCCGGGTGAATGTTGGTCCACTGTCTGCGACACTGGCGCAATATTCACCCAGCATCGGGCCATTGTCTCGTGTTTGCTGGGATACAGTATGGCATGCACGTACCTGATGACTAGACAAGGGGGCATAGAGTATCTCCAGGGAGATGGGGAGATAACTGTTTATGTGATGTGTGTGTACAAATTCGTCATCAGGGTTGTGTACATTGTTTGCGTTGTATCCCAGCAAACGTGAAAAAATACCCAATGTTGTTTTAATCTTGGGCCAGCTTCGTGGACCAACATTAACACAACATTGGGTCAAGGTTTTACGTGTGCTGAGATGTGTATATACCCGTTCGACCGAAGGCTCAATCAGTCCGGTTGCGGCTCGAAACCCAGGGGTACTGGGCTCGAATCCTGGCCGAATGGGTTGTTTTTCATCGAGGATGTGCATATACAGTGCTCCAAACTGTTCAAAGTGTGTAGTACTGTCTATGGTACTGTGCACTATAAAGAACCATTGAAGTCATTCGAGAAGAGTAGGACATAGTCCCGACTTCGGGTTTTCTTCTGTCGCGATATTGTGCAGAAAGCGACGTGAAGCAATATTCATTCACCCATCATGGTAAATATTGTGTAGACAGTGGGCCAACATTGCCTAAATATTGGGTCAATGTATCGTGTTTTCTGGAACCAGCCCAGAGTTCAAAATATTCTGACTGAAGGTAATAAGTTCATCGGTTCTCCTATTTAATACCATTTCTGAGATTATCGACGCTACCACAAAACTAATAAAACAAACAATTTGAACGTGCGGATGACATAATTACTATAAATATAATATTATAAGGATTCAGAACAGAGTGCATCCACATCTGCTCAAATACATTTTATGATGCTAGTATCCTTCAAAATTTAATAAAAGTAGTCAGTGGCAGAACTGAAATATTTGCCAAAACGAACTAATTCACAGGGAATTAATTTCAACGAAAAATCTGTTACGGTCGTGACAATTTTGTTTGCGAATCTGATTGAATGAGACCGACTAATTAATTTCTTTTGTTAGGACCATTATTTCAGCAAACCACTGAAATTAATTAGCAGAATGTATTTTTTCTATTTTATGTATAGATAACTTAACGAAAACCACATGAAAAAAAAGAAAATATACAGACAAAAAATGGGAATCTTTCTTACTGTAGAATTGGGTTTGGAGAATAAACTTTTTTGTTTTAATCATAGGCAAGGATGAGTTCATTGTGAGGCAGCGAGAGCCTATGGTAATAGCGTTTTAACGAGTTTAATGCCAGGCATCTTGAGACTATGAGGTGTATGGCGACACGACACGATATCTTCACTGCATATTTCAGCCAAAAGGCAGTATCTGCTTACTTGTAAAGTGAGCAGATAATGCATTTTTGCTTTGCACATCATATTTATCCCTCGTGTCGCCGACGGTGCAATTAATCCTTTAGCCGCCAAATTATTTAATTGGAATTCTCACCCACTTGATGTTGTGTCTCGCTGACGCGATCCATAATTTCAAATGAGTGAAAATTATTCAGATTTTGCAAAATGGAGGTCACATATTTTCAAATCATCAACATATTTAAAAGGTGGTACCTCACGTGCTAATCAAAATGAAAAACCGAATATAATTGGGTCAGACGGTCAAAGGGTTAACTAGGCCCGCATATACATGATGTAAGCAAGTTTTCGAACAAGTTTTCAAACCAAAAAAAGCCATTGTAATTGATTAAACATGTCAGCAACAAAGTGCTTAAAACAATTGAGCATGGACTTGGACTAATGAAGACACATTTTTAGGTATTAGAAGTACAGTTCCAGACTCAGGATTCGAACCTGCGCCATGGTGATACACATTGCAGGCGCAAAGCGCAACCTATTCCGATACCCAGTTCGGTCCATGCTATTCAACACCCACATGCCAGGATAGATCCATTGTTGAATTACCATCGCAGTGTTAACATTTCTGGTATAAGTATAGGATAAGGCCCGAGGAGCTCTACATTCTTAGCTGTGGAAAAGGCCGAGGCCGAAGGCCGGGGCTTCTTCCACAGCTAAGAATGTAGAGCTCCGAGGGTTTTAACTGACTTAAAACACATCCGACCATAATGAAAATAATCCCTCATAATCAACAGCTCTGTCACATCTGACTGATTATAGCACCATAGGCCCACCATGATAATTGTTCTGTATTGGTCAATAATAACTCTCCATTCCCGGCTTGGAATATATTGGTCGGACAAAGCAAATAATGTAGTGGTGTGTTTTAACTTGCTATAATTATTGGTGAACTGTCATCACAAATATGCAGATACCATCATTCGTTTAGTTTTATGTTTATCTGGAGCAGATTGATACTGTTTCTGATTCTTTATTCGTATCTTGCCACGTTCACGTTTATTTGAAGTCGATTGCTGAGAGCGTGCACACCTGCAAAGGGTGCCTACTGATGACACGTAAAACATGCTACAGTGAGGTATCACATTAGTCATTCTGCCTCTCAAAGCTAAAATTACTTTTACACTAAGAAGTTACTGCATTTTGGCCATGTATAGCAGTGTCAAATGAGGACAATTTGAATCGGAAGTCCATCTGGATGAAGAATGCGTCCGGATCCAGAAGAAAAGGGTCGCGTCGAGTTTATGTACTGCTGCCCTGTCTGTGTTTTTTATTTCCATTTCATTATATCCCACTTGTTGCATATCATAATGTAAATTTTACCTGGGGGATTCACGGCTCCCTCTGACACATTGCGAAGGGAATAAAGAATAAAGCTACATTTATGTGAGCCACGAAAAATGTCTTCCCACACACTTTATAATGACACTATGAATGTGTTACTCAGAAGGCTACACCCCCCCCCCTCTTGCAGAGGGAAACAGCAGTAACTACTCACTTGAAAGGTGAGTAGTTACTCCTGTTTGCCTTTACACAAAACAAATAAACTAGCTTCTCACTTGAAAAGTAAGTAGTTATCTTCTCTTCCAGCGCTATCTAATTTATAGAATGGATGAGAATAATTATAATCGTCGCAACATAGTAAGTGATTAAAATGTTAGGATGTATTCTCCACTCCGGGGAAATATGGGGACAAATGTATCTGAAGCGACAACTCCGTCTTCTCTTTCTAAACGACTCAAATGAATCTTGCCGTTTCATATTAGGTTGTAACGCACGCCACATATTTTTGAATATTTATGAACAGTCGATATTGAGAACCTGAAGTACATGTTTTGCCAATAGAATAATATTCTGCATGGGGTGTTCTTTGCTACAAACTTCAACAGAGAAAGTCCTATAGACGGGTGTGTAAATCATATTAAACCAGCCAGAAACTTTCTCTAAGGACATCGCAAAGCTTGTGAAACTGCTAATTAAAATGTAGTAGATGTAACGTTATCTCTTAACCCATCAAGATTGGGCGGATTGGACGATATACAGTATCTCACTAATTCGATTTTATTGTCCGGTCCTGGGTGTTAAAATAAATTGTCAATGTGCAAGAATGACAATTTCTGTCTCACATTTAACATATATCAATATTGGTTAAACAAATTGCAAACAAAGACATACACATAAATAATAATTGCGCAGCGTTGTTTAATGACACAATATTATAACGATATATTTCGCGTCATTGCAGTGTGAATACTGCATGTTCAAATGATCATTTTTTGGCGGCAATGTCACCAAAAAAAAAATACTTTCTCCGGAAATAAAATTAATGATATCTGTGAATGAGTGCTTTTAAATAATGGTCGCTTTAAAATGACATTTCAAGGACACATATGTGGATTTGGTAGCTATAATCAAACAGATGAGAAGTACAAGCAATGAAATATATTTAATCAAACAATCTAACAGAATAATTTCGCTTTAGATAAATTTGATTCAGTGCACGTGCCGAGATAATTACTGTTTGGTATTAGTCAGTTTCACTTAAATCTTTAAATTGCTACAGTAAATGATTGACACGACATATTCAAATTCGGTTGAGATTTGCATAACAAAGGTGTAACCCCCCCCCCCCACCCCAAAAAATTGATGTATTAAAACGCATTGTGTCTTAAAAGTTTTTCGAGTGAGAATACCTAGCGTTTAAATCACAATATTACGACTACGATATGCAGTTTCAGGTGTTGAAGGAATCTTATTTGCCGTACAAATACAAAGAGCAGTAACTGATTTCTTGAAATGTAAGTAGTTAATGCTGATTGCTTTTACACTCGTACTTTCACTTATAGCTGGATTTTATTAATTTAAATTCGTTTTTCAATTCTTTGAGATTTTACAAAATGTTTGGAACATTTTACATTTTGGAACCAAGTGTACTATTTTAACACGGCACGTTGGGATCACGCCGGACAGCTTAGGAAGATATTAAATGTAATAATTAATTCATTCTATCTGCCAACATGAAGATAAACATAAGCAATGCTATATGAGATACACCACGCATTAAACTAGCTGTGTGAGATCATGAGTAGAAATATGAGAAATGCTATACGTGAGATACCATAATAGAGAAAACTATGTGTGCTATTGGTGGAAATAATGTTATGTGAGAAACAACATAGAGGAAACCATGTCGTCGCCTCGGAGCTAAAGGATCCTATCTGCCACTCTAACGAGTGTCAGATAAGATCCTTCAGCTCCGAAGCGACGATGTGTTATACTATTGGTGTCAAAAATGTCACGTGAGAAACAATATAGAGGAAAACATATGTGATACTATGGGTAGAAATGTGAGCAATATACAGTAAACCATGTGTGATACCATGAGTTGAAATTATAGCATGACTACAATAAACTATATGTGACACAATCCCAGCAAACACGAGACATTAAACCAATGCCGATTTAATGTTGGGCCGACGTCGGAGACGGCGGGCTGACAGTAAATCGTCATTGGTTTAACGTCTCGTGTTTGCTGGGATGGGTAGAAATGTGAACAATGGCATGGAAGATACAGTATATATTATATTAGTGTGAGCATATTCTCTCTGTCAAAAAGAAAATTTTGCCCAAAGTTTGTCTTACAACATATTGCACCGTAGACTGTTTAACTAACTATTATATGGCAACCGTTCAATCACATATTTATTATCATATAAGAGTTTGGGGGTATTAATCCAATGCTAATTGTAAATTATTACAAAGCCTACAAATCCAAGCTTTATTATTACTAATAATGTTGACTGGAATGTCAGTGGTATAACTATTGTTACAGATAACAGTTTATAAATATCTTACAATATTGAATGTTTATTGCAATATGGAAACCAATGATTTCAATGTTTTTAACCAGTCGTTAAATCTATTTTTAAATAACTAAGATTATTATTATTTTTTTTAACATGTTTACCGCAATATTTTACTTTCACATTTACAATTTTGCATGTACACTCATAACACAAAATGTTCCTGAGGTTAAACCTGTCTCTATCACTATATATGAAAAAGAACCGTTAATAAACGTTTGTGTTGAGAGTACATTTTACACAGTCAGTGTAGTTTACATAGTTTTGTTACATATAGTCCGGTCAATTAAGTGAAATAGTGTTTTCACTAATGATTCTACCCTGAATAAATATATTTCATTATTATTATTTTTTTGTTACTATTAGGCCTACTATTATCATACAGAAGCGTCATAGCTCTGGTATGCACTGCACGTAGTGAGATTCCCACAGGAAACCAAATATGATTACAAACGTACTACAAAAACACCAGCGTATTCATATGAATAATTTTGTTCTCCTATAAATGCTGCGGTGGTTTTCTCATTCCACACATATGATTTTTTTCTCATTCCACAGATAGGACATGTTGAGAAATGTTCTGTGGCACACGCAGTGCGAATTATTCCCGGTAATGTCTGCTTCCAGAAGTGAATTTCCTGCAGCAGGTCTGCGGGCCGAGGCAATGGAGGCATTTGTGGACAGACTGCTGATGAATACGGCACACGTTCTCATCACAATTACTGCATGTCAGGAGGGACACCCGGTCCCATGTACCGTGCGGGGTCCGCGCGGGGCTGCCCTTCACCGTCCGACACTAGATTGGGCCACGCGGCACCGCCCGGCACCGCACCGCACCGCACCGCACCGAATTGCACTGCTGGGCCATCCAGTCGCAATAAACGTAAAACTACCGCTCTGAAGTGGGCCAGCAGTAGCATAACCCTACAACCAAACCATGGAGGACAAAGGGTTTTTTAATTTTAAATCATCATAAATGTTTTAGCTAGCTCTTCTGTTTCATTTGTATACTTATATTAGAAATATTTTAATTCTTTCAGTGTGGGAATCCTCACCGAAAGGGCTAGCTATTCATCCATATCCGCAGCTAAATAACTAGGTGTTGCGATGCCCGAGCCACATGGTGTTGCTTGAATAAAGCGGGTTCGAGACCAAGCGTGTGCCATTTGAGACAGTGTAAGTTCCACTGCCTTTGTGTGTGCGTTACATGTATATAACCGATGGTTTTATCGCATCTAGAATATCCTTTATTGTCCCAATCCATAATATTCGATGTGCGTAAAAACAGACATTTAGCCCTTTAACTGCCAAATTATTCAATTGGAATTTTCACTCACTCAAAGTTGTGGCCGCTGGCGCGATCCACAACTTCAAGTGGGTGAAAACTTTTCAGATTTGACAGAACGGAGGTCAACTATTTTCAAATCTTGCTGATTGGTGTCACGTTCTATCTTTAGCATGTCTAGAAGATGATATTATGTATAATAGTAAAAATATAAAAAAAATAATAAAATCGGAACCGGTGGTTTAAGAGTTACCCCTTACAGTACGGGGATCCACTTTAAACGTCAGAATCTGACGTCCGTAGACGCCAAATTCTGACGTCTAAAGTCGTACTGTAAGAGTAAAAATATTTATAGACCTATGGCCCATATCACATATAGGTAGGCTATTCAAATTATTCGGAAAAAGCTAATTAAGACATTTATGATGATTTCGAATTAAAAGAAACCATTTGGTTTCCATAAGTTATACAAAAACAATTCAGCGTTTAACGGATTAACCCTTTAACCGCCAAATTATTTAATTTGAATTTTCACCCACTTGAAGTTGTGTCTCGCTGACGCGATCCACAACTTCAAGTGAGTGAAAAAATTTCAGATTGGACAATATGGAAGGTCAACTGTTTTCAAATATTGCTGAATAATGTCACATTTTATTTTTAACATGTTTAAAAGGTGGTACTTAATGTGCTAATAAAAATGAAAACCCGAATATATGCGACACCGGCGGTTAAAGGGTTAAGGATTCTGCCTGTCAATAGATTGCCTGATATTCGTCAGGCTGGTCACATCCTCGTCAAGCCAATCCAGGCATTGTTGATCAGCGGCAGTTTCGGGCCGGGTGCTGCACGAAGGCGCTCGTTTTTGCCCTTCTGAATGACGTGCACCCTCATTCATTACAAAAAGCGCACGCGCCTTCACTGACAAGCGACTGGCAACATCACGTAACATTTAAACGATCAGCCTCGTTAAAATATCTCCTTCCTTTTAATAGGTTCTTAACTCGTCAGCTCTCTCTCTGCTCCATCCACTCAATTACTGCTCGTTTAGTAATTAAGCACGCTGTTCTTTGTCAGAGGCATTATTACTGAGAAGGTCAATGACAGATATTACAGCCGTTGTGGGGACGCATGACAATAGTGTTACTGGTCAACGCAGCAGAAGGACATACTGCTCGTTCTAATTCGTTTTTTGAAAAAAATATTGTAATCAGTGATAATTTCCATCACAGAGCGATTAGCACTTATTTAGTAGTTGCTAAATTATAATTATAAGCATTTATCTAGAGTATTAAATGATATCCCTAATACTACTGCCCTCCCAGTAAATACAACCCATTTGAATAACATTTGTACAATGTTGGACCAACGTCGAAGACGTTGGGCCGACGTAGTAGAAATGTTATAGAAATGTGTTTACTGGGATATTGTGATTTCCCAAACTGCAGACATCAAATCAAAGTAACTTTAACACTAATTATACAAAGTAAGCTGTGGTAAATGCTTAGTAAAGAAACAAACATCTTGCAGATGTCCGTTTTTCTCTTACCATTTTAGAATAGGTAAACCCAAGTGTCGTAAGTGCCACTTGTTATAGTGGCACATACGACACTCTGGTTGCTGAGGGTAGAATTATGAAACTTGATCATTTAGTCCATGATAACGTGTATGAGCACATGCTGCGTATGGACGTTATACATCTCGTTAATTGCAGGTATACGGACGTATTTGGACATTACGTAAACGTACATGATGAACGTATACGCATCAAAGTACCTGATACATATACGTATGACCGTCACGTACATCATGTACATGCGCGATGCTAAATCATACGAGCGTAATCAACACACGAAAGTGATTTGTAACATATTTTACTTGTGTCAAACAAAGCATGGGTCGGTTTCAATAGATACAATCATGTTGGCTTACAGTCATGGATTATTTAAAAAGTTGAGCACATATAAAAGTGTTTGATGCCAAACCACTGAAACTGATGATATGATTTTCGTTTATCAGATGTATTTAAGAGTCTTCCGTATCATTACGTCAATTTGTTCTTGTTTAAAATTATATATAAATCACAATTTTTCAGTTATATTGTATTAAAAAAACAAGTGTCAGGAAAAATCTTCAATTTAATAATAGATGTCCCGGCACTTGGCCGCCTAAGATTTTGATCAATAATAATTTCTGAACATTATCGGGTAATTGGATAATTGCGTGATCAATTCATTTTCTGACAGCTTTACTTTTTTGTTAAGCGTGTAGACGCACAATTATCTGGGGCCCACATTGTCGATTAAACCAACAATGGTTCAACATCGTCCGTTGTAATGTTTATTTCTACATTTTGTGATCACTTAAATGAAACCAAAATGAAAATTGCGCCACTATATACGGCAACAACTATAGCCCTGATACTTTTGGTTCTATTTGTACTTAAATTCTTCATTCGTTTGAAGTTATGCATCGCTACATTGAACAAAGTTTCAACAAATATGTGTCATTTGCTTTCAGACTTTTTTATTCAATATAGTTTTACATTTATATAAACTTTCTCACAGAGAGGGTATTGGAATATATAAAAACACTTCTCATGGCGCGACAACAATACCTAAAATATCAGGGAGCAGCGTAAAAAATGACTGTATTTATGGTATTATACTATTACAGTCGGCTAATTTTGTCAGTACACCTGAATCTAAGATGAATTCCTACTTCCCTACAGCAAGACTAGACTTCTGAAGGTCGCAGACTCGGCCTGCGACCTCGAGACGTGACCACATCATAGTCAGAGATCGTCACATACATTATCATCATATACAAAGGCAAACAGCGGTAACTGCTTACTTTAAGAATACGCAGTTACTGTTGTTTGCTTTGTGAGTATCTTATCATGTGAGGTCCTCATGAGGTGATGTTTTCTTTTTGACAGTTGAGAAGTAACGGGCTGACGGATGGAGTCGCGGGAGACTGGGGAATATTCGCACAATCCATCACGGGTGTCACCACGGATAAAACAGCGTCTGGCTTTCACCACATCGAGCATCTGGTGCTCTCTGCGTGAGTGCCACTGCCTGGTGGAGGTGGTGCTGGTGGTGGATGGGTCTCTGGTATGACCTGCACTCATCAGAAAGACAAGACACTATGACAACGGAATCACTGTACAGCGAGACACCATGTAGCTCAGGGTATTCGCTAAGCCCGATTACACTCGTTTTTAATATGTTTTATAAGTTGACAAAATTAATGATATTCCGAATGAAATGGGTCTTAGGGAATCAAGTTTTCCAAATACTTGATCTCAAATTAAACAAATATAAGTAATTTTCATCCGCTTGAAGTTGTGGGTCGCGGTAGCGAGACAACTACAAGTGGGTAAAAGTATAAATAGTATTTATTATATGTAACAAAATAACACGTCCCAGGCGTTGGTTTTTTGTCTGCTCCCAATGCATACACAAATTCGTTAATTCCCAATTTATTAAAGAGTAATCTGATTTGCTAATTTTATTAACTCCTATTTCCCCAAATTCACCACAAAAACGTATCCCTCGAACCCGAGTTTATTTAAGTACATTTCAAATAGACATTCTAAGCGATCATAAGACGTAGCAAATAATACAAACTGTCAAATAGCTATATAATCATCAGGGCTTTAATGTGGCATAGTTGTAAAAATTAATGACACCAAGGTTATTTCAAGGTAATTTCAAAACGTAGGAAGATTTCTCGTTTGTTCGAAGCTGGCAATTGCGTCAGCAATGCCAGCTTCTAACGAACGAGAAATGTGAGGAATGAGTAGTACAGCCCTAATGTAGTTGAGCTCTCCTCATGTGAGATTGAAATTAATGTGTCTTCTACTCAGAGATATAAGATGACTCACCGGACAGTCGGCCATATTAGACCATACAAACCTAGGTGCAGACAACCTTTTTTTTTGTTATTTCCAATAATGGTGGATATACTAGAAATGGGTTTAAACATTATTGTTCGCTAATGGCGGCAGTAATTGGCAAAATTCGGCTGTTTAATGCTTGAAATGGTTGTGGGGATTGCTTTTTTATGAATCTACATACCAAACTCTATTATGGATGCGATTTGGTGCTTCTATCACTGTCCATTTTGAACAACTATTGGCTTATCTGCTTGACTAATATGGCATGATGGTTTCACACAAGTTGCCTACTTTTCTGATGATTTTGTGTTTTCAATCACTGAATCAGCTCCACTTCTATTATTTCCGATAAATTAACTTTTATTTAGTATCTATCCTTAGCATCTAGAGCGTCGACTATGCATCTAATTTAAGTGCACATA
Organism: Flabesymbios commensalis; assembly: GCA_964017125.1. Taxonomy (NCBI): domain Eukaryota; kingdom Metazoa; phylum Annelida; class Polychaeta; order Terebellida; family Flabelligeridae; genus Flabesymbios; species Flabesymbios commensalis. The sequence continues at coordinate 44,629,987 of OZ024916.1, read as the reverse complement.
CGACACTCTGGCCGCTAAGGGTCAACAAGACAATTGAAATGCACGAATGTCAAGGGGCTGCAAATGTAGCGCGCGGAATGTCAAAGAGCAGTGAGTCAATCATTAGTGTTTAGAAATATGTAGTCGTATGTCATCAATTTGTGGCTGGAAATGACGTTAGATATTAGATTTAAATGAGTGAAAAACATGAAGCAAAATGTTAAGAGCAATGACAATGGAACGGTGGCATTTAATATGTAAATGAATGCACTTTTATGGGAGTTCAGGCGATTCGCCGATGAAAGAGCTATTATTATGAAACGAAACAATAATGCCATTGCAAAGTCACGATATCATCCAGCCTCATGCACGCAACTTTATCAACGTTGCCTGAATGTTGGTTGAAGGTTGGTACAATGTCGAACGAAAGTTGAACACCTTCATTATGTCCACAGATTAGGCCTAGTTGTGCCGTCTGGCATGCATGCCAACCAGTCGGCCCAGTTATATTGTCATGTATATCGTTCCCATGGATGTGAAAGGGTGTACAAGTGATATAACCCTTTCATATCTAAGGTGACGATATAGTCACATGACGATCGCGGGGAGATGTCCATCGTAAAGATCGAATTGTCAGTGATTTGAACAATAGATATAATGTTACAAAAATATATCTGTATCATTCGTCTGTATTTATGCATTTCTGATACAGCCCAACAGCACAAGGGTTTAACCCTTTAACCGCCGGTGCCGCATATATTCGGGTTTTCATTTTTTATTAGCACATTAAGTACCACATCTTAAATATGTTAAAGATAAAATGTGACATCAACCAGCAAGATTTTGTCAAATCTGAATAATTTTCACTCACTTGAAGTTGTGGATCGCATCAGCGTGACACAACTTCAAGTGGGTCAAAATTTGAATTGAATAATTTGGCGGTTAAAGGGTTATATTAACGCCATAGCGATGTCAACCTGATCACTGATGACGTGCTGGATTTATTATGATTAGTAATGAGTTCTGTTTGTATAGTGCGAAATTTAAATGTTGTTGAAATAAATTAAAGGAAACATTACATAAACAAAATATGATTGCATCCTTTGCACCTACACCACAAATAATAATCAGGGTCTGAGCATCCGCGAATGACAAAATGTGCTCATTTACCGTAATCATACTTTTGTTGACTTTGTTTCTCACCCAATCATTTGTCAAAACATTGTTAGAATACTTGAGGGAAATGAGAGAGCCGCCACAGTCAGCAGAGATAATCAGTATGCTTAGCGTGTTATCATACGGCCAGTAATTCAGGGATTATTCCCTCCTATTTATTGTCGGCCGGCTAAATATAAACTGCTTGCCTCATCATTAGTGGACATTAATTATGCTCTCTGTGATCACAGACATTTAGGATATTTCTAGTTCGTGAAGACAGCACATAGGCCCACTGGGAATGCACTATGATCCCGTACGTTTAGTGTAAGCAAATAGTGAAGGTTGTTTGTTAACCCATAGCAGAAATGATTAACAATTTATGGCTTCCTGTCAATAAACAGCTACATGATTAGGCATAGTTTTGGTTCACAATATCATAGACCTATGGCGTTGGCTCACATGCCTATAGGGCGAATGGAGTTGACGTTCGCTCACAAGCTCATTATATGAAATTATTAATGTAATACATTTACTGTTAGACGGGATGCTTGTCTGACACTTCGTTTCATAGACTCGAGAAATTGAATCAAAATGGCGGCCGTTTATACTGTTCATTAGAGCTCGATATAATACATTTACTGTTAGACTGGATGCTTTGTCTGACACTTCGTTTCATAGACTCGAGAAATTGAGTCAAAATGGCGGCCGTTTATACTGTTCATACCAGCTCGATTCGAATATCTAATTGTTTATATTTTTTTAAAGGGACCCTGAAATCTTACAGAAGTATCGGCGTCTACAATTGATTGTACAGCACTAAACAGTCCAATGCCGGCGGCGGCCAAACAACATTGAACTTGTGCATCTGTAGCTGGTCAGCCAGGCTGGGACTATGGGCATGTGAGTCGACATCATGTGCCATATTATTGCCCATACATGGCGTCGACTCACATGCCCATAAGACACGTAGCGTTGGCTCACATGCCCATAGGGCCCATGGCGTTGGTGCATATACCCATAGGGCATATAGAAATATGGCGTTGGCTCACATTCCCATAGGGCAAATATATATGGCGTTGGCTCACAAGCTCATATGACACGTCACACATGGCGTTGGCTCACATATTCACAGGGCACATGACGTTGGCTCACATACCCATAGGGCACATGACGTTGGCTTACATGCCCCTATAGGGCATATGGTGTTGGCTCACATGCCCATAGAGCATACATGTATGGCGTTAGCTCACATACTCATAGGGCACATGACGTTGCTCATATACCCATAGGGTACATGACGTTGGCTCACATACCCATAGGGCATATGACGTTGGCTCACATACCCATAGGGCACATGACGTTGGCTTACATGCCCCTATAGGGCATTATGGTGTTGGCTCAAATGCCCATAGGGCATACATGCATGGCGTTAGCTCACATGCCCATAGGGCACATGACGTTGGCTCACATACCCATAGGGCACATAACGTTGGCTCACATACCCATAGGGCACATGGCGTTGGCTCACATGCCCATGTGGCATATTGTGTTTGCTCACATGCCCATAAAGCATAATGGCCTTGGCTGATATGCCCATAGGGCATATGGCGTTGGCTCACATGCCCCTATAGGGCATATGGGGTTGGCTCACATACCCATATGGCACATTGTGTTGGCTCACATGCCCATAGAGCTTAATGACCTTGGCTCATATGCCCATAGGGCATATGGCGTTGGCTCACATGCCCATAGGGCATAGCGTTGGCTCACATGCTCATAGGGCATATGATGTTGGGTCACATGCGCATAGGGCACATGACGTTGGGTCACATACCCATACGGCACATGGCGTTGGCTCACATGCCCATAGGGAACATGGCATTGGCTCACATGCCTATACGGCATATGGCGTTGACAAAATATTGGTTCGCAAACCAGCACAGCATATAATGTTGCGCGACGGTGGATCGGGAATTAGAACAGTCTCGAATCAACGTCACGTATTTATATTGACTGGGATGTCATCCCAGCAAACACGACACGATAAACTAATGTTGTTTTAATACGATAAACTAATGTTGTTTTAATGCTGGCCCACCGTCTGCAACGCTGGCCCAACATTAAAACAACATTAGTTTATCGTGTCGAGTTTGCTGGGATGATGCCGGGTGCCTTTTTTATGGTCTTGTCCAAATGGCCAAAAACCTCGCGCCTGGAGATATCATCTGGCTACGCTCATCACACGCGGAACGACATTGCAATCAGACGACGTCTAATTCTCCAGATTTACACTGTCACAAACGCCAGATTAAACTGACAATGAAGTGACATTAATTCTGCGGAATTCTCAAATAAGGTGTTGTCTAACGTTGCCTTATCCGCCACACGACGCCCTGATTTTCACTGAGGGACCCCCCCCCCCCCGCCGTGACAATTGATATTGTGGTACTTATCTATGAGGTCCAATCAAAGCAGCTGTAACCATGGTAACATTTGCCGGTGGTGACGTTTCTGAGACCGTGACATAAATTTTCAGGTACATGTAGCAATGTGCTGCTTTACCGGAAGATCCACTCTGGGGAATTCTTAACCTTTAAAGCACTAATGTCGACTACAGTAGTGTGTTTTTATTAGCACCTGTGTAAACCCTCATAGCAGTAAAATATGCCTACCATCTTTGAACACTAATATTTATTAGGTTTAAATTTCACAAATAACTTACATTTTCAGTCACTTGAAGTTGTGTATCGCGGTAGAGAGACACAACTTCAAGTGACTGAAAATTTTAATTAAATGGCTCAGTGTTTTAAGGGTTAACCCTTGCAAAGCTGAAATATCTGGTATAAACTATGGAGGCCAAAGTGGTTCTATTTCAATTAGAAATGTGTTAGATAGCCCTCTCAGCTTCATTTAAATACCTATGTTATGGGTCTACTATATATTATATATTTTTTAATTCCTTCAGTCCGGGGATCGACTGAAAAGGCTAAGTATTTTCCTGTAGTAGCCTCAAGCCCACATCATCTCCATGCTGTCGTGAAAAGCCAATCAGCAGTAACTGTTTTCTTGAGAACCAAGCATTTACTGTTGTTTGTCTTTGCATTGTAACGGGTTCGCATTGTCACATCCCGGTGATATTGGCTTTTTAATTCAGCAATGCCATCAGTCACATCAATACTAACCGAAAGCTAATCAGATAAGGTTATATATACATGCTTCAAGACAAAGGCAAACACCACTAAGCTGCATATTTGAAAAAAAATTGTTTTTCTTCGTACGACAGTATTACATAGTATGGCGTTACATCGGAGAATACATGACTGCAAAATCCCACAAGCGACCCGCCATTTTAATGACTGTCACCGCTGCTTTGTAGAATGGAAGTACATGGATTTTTCTGTGTGTATATCTCCTGACTTATGAGGGGATGATAGCAGGGCTTAACAGACATAATGGCCGCCTTACAGCTTTTCATTCAGCCACTATATCTTATATCACAAAGCAGTAGAGCACCGGCTAAGCCATTGCATTTCTTATCGCTCCCTTGGGAGCAAAAGCCGCAACTGCCACTTGACAACGTGTCCGATACGTCCCTTTCATATCAAAGGCTCGTTAAGCATACATTTACCTCCCAGGCTCCCAGATACTACACCGCACACCATTGCTTTTAACTGAATTTACCCCTTAGGACACTGATGTCGACTACACTAGATATTCTCAGTTTTATTGACACCTGTATAATCAGTTGTTAAAAGTGAAATATGCTTTAAATCTTGAAACACTGGTATATTGTGGGACCTAAATTTCACAAATCACACAAATTTTCAATCACTTGAATTTGTGGATCGCGGTAGCGAGACACAACTTCAAGTGACTGGAAATTTAAATTGAATAACTAATAAATTGCATACGCCAGCTGACTTATCCCCCACACACGGGAGTGGCACTTAGGACATTTTAACTCCCATGTGATGAGATACAGATCCACATAACCCTCAATTTTCACGATCTCTGTCTATGTACTTCGTAGTGCAAAGACAAACAGCAGCAGCTGCTTACTTTTCAAATAAGCAGTTACTGCTTTTCATATTTCAAAAACAGTATTTATAAACCATACCCACGCTCGACACACTGTCCCAATGCTGATTTAATGTTGTTCCAGCGTCTACGACGCTGGGCCAACATTAATTCAGCATTTTTTTAACCCCTTGAGTCACAACAACAATCTTCTATGGAAATAGACAGAATGCATTCAGACGGCATCTGCAGTATTTTACAAGCCAGAGTGTTCCCGACGATGGAAATGGCGACATGCCTACACATATGTTACATAGTTACCGACCGTGAATTATTGTGCATTGGACAATGCAGTTATGCGAAATAAGCGTATTTGTCATGTTTTCCAGGAATTCGTTACCATGGTGACAATAACAAACAGTGCCATGGATACCGAATATTTCGGTAAATCAAGTATCTGTATATTACTAACATTACTGCTAAATATTGTCACTTTATCTACCCCAGTGACAGTGTAACACTGATAAGAAAAGGATGCTAGCGTCATATTGTGCCAAAATATTGATGTGACTCAAAGGGTTAATTCTCGTTTTTTGCTGGGAAGAAGGTTCAGTGATTCATCATCGTCCATCAGTGAAAGATGTTCATCTCAAAAAGCACTAGAATAAAAGAGCTGTGAGTGGGTTTGACAGATGGAATGGCTTCGGGTTTAAGTTCTACTCGGTCGCAGGCTGATGGGCGAAAGCAACAGCCAGTCGGTGGGTGTCAATGAAATTGTATTGCTTATGATTGATAATAAATGTCCCGCAATTCTATACAGTGATTCTATTCACTGATAATTTTAAAACTTGAGCTATTTTCTACAGCCAGACATTTACGTTTAGTCATTGCAAACCAAAACCTCAAATTGACAGATTATGTTATATGTGCGTGCAGGATAGGTCTTCATCAACCACCCCTCCCCCAAAAAAACAAAAATTCTGACGAATGACAAAACTATGAACATTCCTATCTCTACTTATAGAGCCTTTCTTAATTTTGATGGCCACTCATTGGTGGAGGACGCACCCATCATTTGATTGCAAATTAATTTGGAGTGGTGCAAAATGGCACCAAATAAAGACAGTCACAGCGCACATGTCTTACCTGCTTACATGGTCATTGTATGAAGTTACTTCGGTATAGTGTACAATATAACTATATTTTCAGTTAGTTGTTGCTGGTTGCAAGTAGCGAAATGGTATGCAATTTAGTCAATTTTCTTTCTGGCGCAAATAAAAAAGATGAGCAACATCGTACTTTATATTTCCCACGTTTTTAAACATAGTATTTGATAGGTAGATTGATTTCCACTGGATCACTAATTATTCACTAATTATTTTCTGGTGCGGTGTACACGATCATGCATGTGCGCGAAAACGACAGCCACCATCTTTGCCGTGTTCGTATGTAATATGTAAATGCAGCTTTAGTTTGACCTAGCCCAGCAGACATAAGACGTTAAATTAATGTTGGTTTGACGTTGTTCTATCGTCTACGACGTCGGACCGACGTTAAACCAACATGATTTAACGTCTTGTGTCTGCTGGGCTAGGTCAAACCAAAGCTAATAAAAAAATAATTGCTGGCAAATAGTATGCATCTCGTAGTCAATATTTTTTTTCTGAGCCAACAACGGGTAGAAGAAGATCTAGACTAGGTCAAAACGAAGGTGAAAAAAGCATCGGTGGTGAGAGTGTGTGCTATGACGTGTGCGGAGGATATCACAGTACGGATCTAATGTTGGTCCAACCGTCGCAGACGGTGGACGAAAATTGGATCAACATCAGGCAGCTGTGTCTGGATCGTTCTTGGGCGTCCGTTCGTCCGTCCGTCCACACGCGAGGAGTCTGCGACAACACCGCGGTGGCAGATCCCAGTATAAATCAGGAGCCGGCACCCCGCGTTGTGAAAGCCCCGGGTCGCTCGGCAATGCGGAAAGTTTGCCCAAGACGAGATGACCGCCATTACCTGCCATAATGCCCAGTAAATCATCCCTGGTCGTGTGTGCCGAGGTGCTGGGAATGTTGATGCCAGGCCTGACTCTGCCGGCAACAATGGCGACACGATTAAACAGCGATTACGGGGACGCTTTGGCGAGGTGCTAAATAGGTGCATTATCAGAGAGTGCCATAATGCTGCTATATAGCGGCATAAAGAAAGAAACGGGGTCTTGATGCCAAACATGTAGCCAAGACGTTTTCGTCTTCAATTTTGAAGTCATTGCCTAAAAAGATCAGTTTTTTTCACGTAGGCCTATGTGTAGCGTCTTGCTTTCATAATGGAGTGATATCAAGTGACTGGGTTATACTCACAAACACAACACGTTGAACCATTGTTGACTTAATGATGGGCCAGCGTCGCAGACGGTGGCCCAACATTAAACCAACAATTGTTTCACGTGTTGTGTTGCTGGGATTGCTCCGGTAACCATTCAGGTTAAGGCTTACAGTGATATGCCCTTATGTGCATAATTATTGCTGGATACATATCAGATGCACCCAGAAAAATAAGAATTCGGGATACAGATATAAATTTAATTATCTCTACTAGCCATGCTAGCCACATATAATAATAATAATAATAATAATAATAATAATAATAATAATAATAATAATAATAATAATAATAATAATAATAATAATAATAATATTAATAATAATAATAATAATAATAATAATAATAATAATAATAATAATAATAATAATAATAATAATAATAATATTAAAGCAGCCCCTTGGGATGACATCAATTTTCGTTTTTAGTTTTGTAATGAAGTATCCTCCAGATCATGATTTTATTTTTTTCAGAGTTTTTAGATTTTTTAAAATATTTTTTATCAACATTTCTATGAAACTGCTTAAAACCCAAACAAACTTTTTGTACACCTAAACACTTGCTGAAGGTCGGTTAAATATTCCTACAGCATTGGGCCACATGGTGATGCCGTCGGCCCACCGTTGGGCAGACAATCAGAGCTGCAGGTGTATCTCCCCATGTCCTGACTAAAAGACACCAATTAGCGGCCAATTAGCGGCGATTGCTTTGATCTTACCGTCCAAGACGTGGGAATATGTGGTCTGAAGTGCTGTATATTGCTGATTTGTTTTGTTTACATGGCAATATACGACCAGGAAATATAACTATTTCACTCTTTTTCGGTGCTTTAAAATTGTTTTTTGACTTTTTTTTATTTTCAGTTAAGATCAGTAGGTTATATAGCTTCATATAAATTAAATTTTCAAAATTGTCAACATTGAAAATGTTTCATCCCAAGGGGTCCCTTTAATAATAATAATAATATTGCGCACATATCCAGCCTTAGAGTCATTAGTAGTCGTTGTTCACGAGTGGGCCTTATTATAATAATTTAAGCTGCTATTCGTATTGGCCGTGTTCCATTCTGAAAATTATTAGTGACCATAATAGGTAACACCTCCCTTACGTTCCTAAACATATATTCATTTAAATATGAGACTATGAAATTAAATTAAATTAATTTTTTGTCAGATGCGTCATGAAGTCCCCTAAATTGGCCTAAATTTATCACAAACCCCATTTTTCAGATCCTGGATTCGCCACTGAAACGTTAGAATAGTGTGAATATTGCGTGGTGTGTTGTTTAAATTGATAAAATTGGTCTAAATTTATTGATTACAAGTAGGCTACCTTCCCCCTTTCCGTCCTGCGGAGGCAAACAGTAGGAACTACGAGTGTTTCTTCTAAAGTGGGCTGTTATTGTTGTTTCCATGGAATTACAGCACTATACATTTTTAGGTGCCCCTACAATATGCACTGTAAATACATTATTTTACAAATGAATTGCATTGCCTTCTCAAAGTGTACTATAGGCGATAGAAACTAGTCACTCAATCATCAGTCTATCCTGCAAAGACAAACAATAGTAACTGTATACTAAACAAGTAAGCAGTTACTGTTGTCTTTATTCGCACTTTGCATCTGGTATTATAAGCTTTCTATTTTCAGATTATTTGTGATGTGTTTCTTTCGTGATGTGATATTTCACTGCAGGTGTACTTTATTTTGTCGTGCAAAGCGAAAATACAATATTACAGCTTACTTTACAAGAGAGCAGTTACTGCCAACTTTGCACGTCAGTATTGGTTAACTTATAGTTCGATACTTATAAACCTACAATTTGCAACATATTTAGTCTTTACGTGGTAAGATTACAAAAGCAGCATGGCCTACGTGAGTTTAGGGGCTTTGTCAAGTTAAAACAATCCAAAAATCCGAGAAAAACTTGGAAGTGGGTGGGTGGGTCAAGCCCCAACTCGGATTTTTTTTTCTGGAAATATTATGTTTTTTTCCGTTTTTTTTTGTGTTGTTTTTTGTTGTTGTACATGTTTCCAAAAAAATGGACAGGGGGTGGGTGGGTGTGGTCTGGACAATCCGAGTTTTTCTCGGATTTTTGGATTTTTTCTAACTTGACAAACCCCTTAGTGAAGCATACGTGAGTTGAAATTTTCTACAAGAGAAAACAAAGCAATAAGTGTGAGTTCTGACGCTCGACGTTTAGCGATCTCACACGTCTAGTTTGGCGATCTCACAAAAATATGAGGTCATCAAACCATATTTGAGTGGCACATACGGAACGTCAGGGCCCGTATTCCTGTAGGAGTCACGATATATCGTAAGCTTCGAATTGGTCGAGATGGCCATCTCGACCAATTCGAAGCCTACGATATAGCGTAACTTGTATATACAAGCTGAAAATTAAATATACCCACCGTCAATAGTACGGTGAGGTGACGTACAATATTATTTACGATTTGGCAAATATTTATGCGAAAACAATATTTCAGTGCATTTCATTTTAGTATCCAATTGATGCTTGGACCCTGCACGGTCCAGTTATGTTTATGCACATTTGAATTCTTGTTGAAATTCTATTTTTGAGCCATCTCAATTGAACACTCGTATAGGTAGCCTATATTCACATGTTTTTTATGCTCCGTATTCGTACGTATCACTTCAGCTACATGTCATAGTGCCAGGCTAAAGAGACGATTCATCTCAATTTATTGGTTTTAATGGCCTATAATTCTCAAACGGGTATACTTGGATCGCGTGATCAGGATATTGACTTACTGTCATCCCGGCTGATTCCTCAATATTTCTCCCAGAACGGTCCTAACTGGACACACGCGATAACAAAAAAACAGCCAGGCACATTTTCTAAATTGCTACAAGTCTACATGTATCTGGGAGACACAGATAAAGTAGAATAGTAGACATATATAAACGAGATAATTAGGCAGGAGAATATGATGGATGAATTTATATATATGAATTTATATTTCAAATCCAGGCAGCCAGAATCATTTCATTTGTCAGTCATATCGGTTGCACATATACACATCCACGCCGTATTTCGCGGTGGTTACATTAATTGGTAACCTGGTTGATCATATGCTGATGATGTCACCCTTCATTGTGGTTGCAACACCTGGTTACTAAGGTTTATCATACCATTGCTCACCATGGTCACAGCAAAGAGGCTGTAATTATGCCTCTTTTGTCATCGCACGTTGTTACTAAGGTTTGTCGTGACATTTTTCATCATGGTTGCAGCACCTGGTTACTAAGGCACCTCATTTTTTTTTGTCACCTCATTTTTCGTAGTGGTTACAGCATCTGGTTACTTATCATGTCATTCTTCATGGTGGTTACAACATCTGGCTATTAACCCTTTAGCCGCCAAATTCAATCTGCATTTTCACCCACTTGACGTTGTGTCTCGCTGACGCGATCCACAACTTCAAGTGAGTGAAAATTATTCAGATTTGACAAAATAGAGGCAATAAAATTCAAATCTTGCTGATTATTGTCACTTTTTATCTTTAACAGCTGATATATAATGTGCTAATATAAAATGTAAAAAAAGAATATGGACGGCACCGGCGGTCAAAGGGTTAAGGTTTATCATGTCATTCCTAGTGGTGGTTAATCATCTGGTTACTAAGGTTGGTTATGTTATTCATCATCGCGGTTACCTGGGTTTTTCATGTCATCCTGTTTCTCACAGGCAGCGCTTTTATCCTAGCTTCCCTAGCGGGATTAACATGTATGGCCCTCATCCCTGCTCAATACCGGGATCATCATAATGTGGCGCCAGGGGATTGTGTGCGGGATGGACAGCGGGGTACTAGCCTGTCCCAACTTTATCGTATCCATAGACTATATCATACGTGACCCCCATGCCACATCAACCAGACACAGCGTCAATTGCATGATTCAAGCTAAAATGTTGCATTCTAATGGAATTTAAATGATCCCATTTAAAACCATTTCAGCGCGTGGCCCGTCTGTATACTTCAGAATCTATGTGTCTATGGCTGGATACATATCAGATGACCCCAGAAAAAATAAGTAACACTATAAGGGTTAATCAATCGATCCTATCTAACCCTTTAACCGCCAAATTATTCAATTGGAATTTTCACCCACTTGAAGATGTGTCTCGCTGACGCGATCCACAACTTCAAGTGAGTGAAAATTATTCAGATTTGACAAAATGGTGGTCACCTGTTTTCAAATATGGCTTATTGATGTCACATTTTATCTTTACCATGTTTAAAAGGTGGTACTTAATGTGCTAATAAAAAATGAAAACCCGAATATATGCGGCACCGGCGGGTAAATGGTTAATTGTGTGTTTGTAATGAGTGGAATGAGTGGAATGGGTAGGAAATATGAGTGACGATATACAGAGAAAATACAAAGTTGTGCTTTTAAAAATGTGTTAAAATGAAAGATAAAATACCAGTATAATCATAATCATGATTCTGAAAATCACAAGATGAGGCCACTTTTATCATTTGAACTAAGGACATGTCATACACGTATATAGAATGTGTTTGGTAGAACATAGGCCTACAGATATGTCAAATTCACAGCGTTTACCATGGCTAAAATATCTTACAATCTACATATTTACTAACTAATAACTAGGAGCGTTTTCACCAACTTCGAGCTGTGGGTCGCAGCGGGAGAGAGACACAATTTAAAGTCGACGAATACATCGTTACTGTCACGGAAATACCTATTATGATGCAGCAAATTTAGTGTGTAGACCCCCAGAGCCCTACAGTCAGCAACATTTGGGACACATCACAAGGCAGTTGATTTATTGGTTAACAACTTTTAAAGATAATAATGTAATCATGGATCTTAAGTGATCATGGTCGTTTGTGTGTTTTAAATGGTGGTGAAGCCATATTTTAGTACGGTCTGAACTTTGTCATACATTATAGTGAAGATTGTCTCAAGCTGTCCTCAATGATGGAAAACCTATCAGTTGAGACAGGCTGAAGACAGTCTTAAGTAATATGACATTGCGAAAGCTAAGTTTTGTTTTTCATAACAGCGCGCCAACTTCCCTGCTGACTTAGTAGTTGGAGGCAGCATTCTGATACATATTAGCTCTGATGATTGGCAGGGAGCGTGATCCACACCAATCAATAGATACGCTTCCCTCTATTAATAAACCTCATCCCGTCTTACGTCATGTAGGAAGTAAGTGACTGGAACAAAGTACCACCAGGTCAAACTGCCTTTCTCAGGCCACCACAAATATCCAGTTGCTACTGTGCCTGTCTGATCTGGGAGAGGGACACGTAAAATGGTACATACTTTGGTAGATGTATAAGTAATGAGAAATTTATTCAGTTTGCTTCCATGGTGTAGGAGAATTCTAGCGTAAGTTTATTAAATTATGTAGTTGGTTATACTAAGCACCCTGCGTCGCCTCAGCTATACATGAACATACAAAATGATAATAGGTAAAATGCTGATTCTAACATGCTATAAGGCATGAACTTAATTGTTTTGTTGTGGATAAAAATGAGAGTGTTTTTCTATGTATAGTTTAGGATGTCTGAATTCTGATCACGGTGAAGTCACGGTGGGTGCTTAACGTATTGATTTCTGAATTGGTACAGTATCTGTGTATAAGGAGAGATCCTTATCGCGGAAGACAGCATCTCTCCAGCACCACCACCAGCAGCAGCAGCAGCTGCAGGAGCAGGAGCAGCATCAGTAGCATAACAAACAACACGAACAGGAGCATCAATCAATCAATCAATCAATCAATCAATCAATCAATCAATCAATCAATCAATCAATCAATCAATCAATCAATCAATCAATCAATCAATCAATCAATCAATCAATCAATCAATCAATCAATCGATCGATCGATCGATCGATCGATCGATCGATCGATCGATCGATCGATCGATCGATCGATCGATCAATCAATCAATCAATCAATCAATCAATCAATCAATCAATCAATCAATCAATCAATCAATCAATCAATCAATCAATCAATCAATCAATCAATCAATCAATCAATCAATCAATCAATCAATCAATCAATCAATCAATCAATCAATCAATCAATCAATCAATCAATCAATCAATCAATCAATCAATCAATCAATCAATCAATCAATCAATCAATCAATCAATCAATCAATCAATCAATCAATCAATCAATCAATCAATCAATCTATTAATCAATTAAACAATTAATCAATCAATCGAACAACGATCAATCAATTAATCAATCAAACAATCGTTCGATTGATCAATCGATCGATCAATCAATCATTCAATTTAGTCAATCAATGAATTAATAAATCAGTCAATCAAGCCCTAAAGATCCATCCATCAATCCATCAATCATCCCAATTTAAATATTTGAAGGAGGAAAATTATAACTTTTCAATCAAACAAACATAATGATATTAATTTCTGATTTATTTGTCATTTACATATATAAATTTCAACGTGCTCTGTAAAAGTGGTACATGCATAAATATGTCCTGGTGACCATAATTGGAGTTAATTGAAATTATTTTAATTGTAATAAAAACACTTATAATGAGGGAACCATCGTTACTCCGCCATAAAAATATGTTTTCGACCAGAACGTGCTTTTACGAGGCTCTGTGACAATGCCCCCCCCCCCCCAACAGCGATAACTGGTCCCCCAGATGAACAGAAAGTAAAACAATTTCATGTGAGTAAAAAATGGCTAGAATGTGTACAGTTTGAGTCTGCGATTACATGCGATTAGCAGATAGAGGGTTTATAATGAAACAATATTTTGCACATACAAAGTTTAACTCACCTTGGAATTAAAAAGTTACTGATTTTTACATGCTAAAATGACCATAAAAGCAGACAAAAGTGACAATGATTTAAAATAGATCATTATGTGATGTTGGACAAACGCATAAGACGTTAGCCGAAGATGGAAATAACACTGGACAAAGGCTCAATGTTTATTGGATGATCCCCAATAAACTTCGGGCTTCCCTTTGTCGCGATATTGACACATAGAGTAGAAGCGATGTAAGCCTCATCCAATAACAATAAAAGGCAAAAAGCAGTAGCTGTTTACTTGAAAAGTGAGCAGGTACTGTTGTTTGCCTTCGCATTTACCCTTTCAGACATTGATTCAGCGTCGTTTTAACGTTGGTCCATCGTCTACGATGCTGAACCAATGTTGAACCGACGTTGATTCAACGTCGTGTGTCTGCAGGGATAGGTATTCAAATAAAGCGGAGAGAGCTAACTATTTATGATGATTTCAAATAGAAAAACCTCTTTGGTCTCCATGGTTTATACAAAATAATTCAGCGTTTTAAGGGTTATAAGGGTTGAATTCCTTGTTACTGACCGGTACAGAGTCCTGAGTTGAGCAGGTATCCTCGCTGGCACATGCACTGCTTGGAGGCGGCCTCGCATCCCACCAGGTTCTGCCGGTCCGCGTTAGGACACAGTAGGGGCGCGGAACACGGAGCGTTCCGGGTGGGAACCACGGCCTCCAGGTCTGGAACAAATGCGAGGAAATATCAGCAATATTATTTTTATTATTTTTATAGTGCTATTCATGTTCATGTTTTAAAACTGACTGCAGTAGAGCGATGGTAGGATGCTTTGGGGGACACTTAGATGTTTGAAGTATAAAACAAAGCAACTACATGTATAACTAATAAATTTCTACCATTGACAATATGACAACACTTGGAAAAAACTTAAAATTATTTCAAATCAATAACCAACTATAAAAACGTGTGTTTTCTTATAGTCTATTTTTAAATGGCTAATGAATGCATGCATTTGCATTTAGCATGTTGTGTTCTTGTCAGAAAATAATTGCTTACTTATTACAAAATCACCTAGCTCATCTACGCAAATCCTGAAAGATGAATGTTTTACCCCCGTTTATTTGCCCGGTTAGTTAAATAAGATATTTAGGCATACTTATACATTCAAATCTCGTCTATTTGCATGTGTAAGTAAATACAAATAATGTAAATGAATCTGCAAACACGAACACGTATATCTATTTACACGGATGCGTAAATAAAATATTTACACTGTGTGGCTCTAACATACAAGTCTGAATCAGACATTTGCCCGCTCAAGGCTTCATTATCCACCGATTTAATTAACAATATAGTCTAAAAAATAAAATGTGTTTTACTTTTAAATACATGTCCAGCGAACACTATGCTTTTAATTAGTTAGTCATTATTGTCGTACACATACAGCATTGGGAATTTTGTAGGTTAAATTTACACTTGCTTTTTAATTAAATACCACATTTACCTGCAATTGAACAGTCATGCATCTGTAATTGAGAAATTATTGGAATACAAAATTGTGATCGCAATTACGGATATAGCCCATCATTTTTAAAATTACAATTGCACTCTATTCTTAAAAGGTTCAATTACGATTACAATTACGATAAATTGATTTCCTTACTCCGTCACGCAATTACATGTACAATTACCCTGGGAGGTTTTGCATAAAACATATTTTTTTAATTACAAGCGAATTAGGTATGGAACAAGCACTTAGTTTTATGCATACGTGGCATCAATGTCAACTAGCTTCCCGAGAAAAAATTATCATCTGGGATGAAAACAGGGAGTTGGAGCAACGCTGAACCAACACTCATTCTCTACTCTCTACACTCACTCACTCACTCACTCACTCACTCACTCACTCACTCACTCACTCACTCACTCACTCACTCACTCACTCACTCACTCACTCACTCACTCACTCACTCACTCACTCACTCACTCACTCACTCACTCACTCACTCACTCACTCACTCACTCACTCACTCACTCACTCACTCATTCACTCTCTACACTCACTCACTCACTCACTCACTCACTCACTCACTCACTCACTCACTCACTCACTCACTCACTCACTCACTCACTCACTCACTCACTCACTCACTCACTCACTCACTCACTCACTCACTCACTCACTCACTCACTCACTCACTCACTCACTCACTCACTCACTCACTCACTCACTCACTCACTCACTCACTCATTTAACACCCTCCCACCCACTCACTTTATATTATAAACTAAAAAAAATAGCTAGTTTACGTGTCCAGCATGGAAAAAAAAAGAAAATGTCATATTACGAGTCCATAATCGCTTATTGTTAAAAGATGATACAAAAAGCTTCATTCCATGTTGAATCATTGTTTTACCATTATTAAGTATAATTCGGAGGATCCCGATTGCGTTCACCAATAATGACTATAATTTGACGATGTTTATTGATTTCTACTGTCGAAAAAAACAGAGATATATCGCCGGTTATCTAGATCACTTCCTGATTTAGTAGATTCCCTCAGACAGCGGAGAAACATGGTCGATCAATAAGAAATACCAAGTTCCGTGCACAGAAGCATTTTACCGTAGGTTGCTTTTTTCAATATGGTTTTGAAGGGCATTATGCAGTGGGCCTACTGCATCAATTTCATTTCTGACTGACTGTATTGTGTTTGGAAAAAATACATAATGTGATTTAGGAGACGAGTGCTCTTGCTTGATGGGGCTTAGTCTATGGCATAATATGCGGCTCGCTGAGTGTAAATGTGTGTTAGCAGGCTATGTGTATGTGGATTATATTATCAGTTAGCCGGTTTGCAATATTTTACTAAGGCACCTACCACATGACACACATATTTTTCGAGGCTTTATTTTCACAAAACATACTTGCATTTAATTTAGCCACATCCTCATTTATACTTGATGTAAGTTTATACATTATGTTTCAGAAAATGGCTTCTGCTTCAATCATCGCCCAAAGAGTGGTTTATCGCATTTAAATAATTTAAATTTTCAACCCCTTGAAGTTTTGGTCTTGCTACCGCGACCCACAACTTCAAGTGGGTGACAATTATTCATATATTTTTTTAATTTGCGACCAGACATTTACAAATATTGATGTTTAAACACTCATTTTGTTTTAATAACTATGTTTTAACCCTTACAGCGGGGGGACCGACTTTATTCGTCAGAATCTGACGCCTGTAGACGTCAGATTCTGACGACTAAAGTTAATCCCCGGACTGTAAGAGGTAAAATATTTCTAATGGCTTTAACCCCATAACATACGTATTCAAATGAATCAGAAAGAGCTATCTAAGATTTTTTTATGATGATTTCAATTTGAAAAAAATCCTTTGACCTCAATAATGTATACAAAATTAATTCGGCGTTATAAGGGCTAACCTTTTCATGAAACAGAAGAAAAACGATTATGGTTTTGATTAGGGGCGTGATGTTTAAAAATGTAACATTACAGTAAACGACACAGCCACACAGCCAGCAGTTAGAAGAAGCCTGAAGAAAGACTGCTATGAATCTCGTGATGGGGAGCTGGACAAAATTATCTTGGAATGTGTGTCCCATCATCAGGATAAACGTTACAAGTGATATCCGGCTGTCTCCAGCGGAGCAAAAAAATAAAATAAAGAGCTGGCTAGGAACCCAGCTTTTTCTCGTGAGATAATCATCTAGAAGGCCAGAATCTTATTAACACTTTCCAGCCCGATCACACGAAAAGAAGTTGCATCTGCTGGTAGAAAATATAGTTTTGAGATTAGAATTTCAAGGTGGTAAGCTCATAATACGGGGTAGAATGCTTCTGTGGTATATATAATACCCTTGGATATGACAGGGTGTATTTGCCTCTTTACAAAGTGGCAGATACACCCTTTCATATCCAAGGGGTCAATAGGCTGATCACAGAGACTGTCAATTTTATCGCGTCTTCAAGGTCTTTCCACGCAAATTTACTCGCGCATATCATTATAAAGTTTAAGAATGAGTAAGTTGGTCTCTTTTAAAAATTGTGGCACTTTGCCGCAGCTCCGGTGGTGATTATTACAGATATATCATTTTGATACCAATTTCAATCGATTCTGTGATGTTTTGTTGTAGCAAAAGCATCGAAAATATGAAAGATATATCTAACAGGAAGTCCTTGCGTTGGCTGTAACAAGGCTCTTCTAAATAACGAAGTCATTTTTTCAGGTCGCTCGGGGGAGAGTGGGACAAGAGCGTATTCTAGGCTAAAAAAACAGAAAGGCAAGCAGATTCACATACTTTTTCATTGTGTTTATTAAAAGAGAACAGACGGATGGTTAAAATGATATATAGGGTTATTTACATTTCCCCATTTTAGGAGTACTGGGAGGCCTGGGTGCATAGGTGATAAAACATATAGGTCTATGTGGCGGGTATTATGTGTGGTGTGACGTCAAAAGACACATAACGGAAATAATGTGTAAAAGAATATGTTGTATGCGCGCAGAGCACAAAAAAATAAAAGATTTGGCGGCAATTTTGGCTTTTCTCTTGAAGACACGGTTACTGTGAGGTGCATGCTTGGAGATCACTTATGCGCGGAGCCGGGAATCGCCTGGCCTCTTTTAGAAAAAAAAGAATAATTAATACGATTGCCGGCAACTTGTTTTCCTCTCCAGTATCTCTGTCATATTATAAAAACATGACGAGATATGTATGCCCGATAGATCACGCTACCCACTCGTTTATGGCGTCGCCATATCTCACCGTATTAGCACAGCGTGTACTGCGACTAATGCCACCCAGCTCGGGCATTTCATTATCAGATTATCTACGAAATATCACCCATATATCACCACGTTGGAAAAAGAAACAGAAAGAGAAATGATCCTATCATGCGTCTGGGTTATTTTTGCAGGAGCCGCATATGCGTTTCTTCTCAAACTGATGCTAGAAACTCACCGAAAACCTGGAGCAACGTGAGGTTTCTGCGAGACCACTGCTTGGTTCTCACGTGGCTGTGGTGCTGTCTGTTAAAGAACACCCTGATGGCCTCTGAAAAAAAGAACATATCATTTTATATATCATTCCCTGGGTATTACAATAACTTTATACATACATCGTCCCCTTGGACATGAAAGGGTGTATCTGCAACTTTGTGAAGTGGCAGATACACTCTTTCATATCCAAAGGGACGACATTACAAGATGATAGTCACATAAATATGATAAGAGAGTACAAGTTCTCTCCTTGTAAGCATTCTGATATTTTGCACACAGATACCAGCATCGCCTGTCATACTACCTAAAAGTGTTTTGTCAGAGGCTTGATGACCGATATAAACAAAATGTTATTTGTGCATATTACATTCAACACTGATCAGGGGGAAACATGTTCAGTATCACACAGCAAAATGCTACGCAATTCTGTCCATCTGCTAATTAAATTTAAAAGGATGTACATCAAGTTAAAACTTGAAAAAAAGAAAAAGCTAATCAAAAATGTTCAAACAAAGTTTTCCCTGGGCCCCACTGATACAAGCCAATTTTGGTGTATTATATGTATTTTTTAAAACATTACTGTGCCCCCCCCCCCCACCTTGCTTATGTAATTATTTCGCAAAATTACAATTTTTCACCCAATCGCTGACGCTGACGCGATCCACAGCTTCAAGTGAGTGAAAATTATTCACTGTGTCAAATCAAAAGCCGACCTTTTTAAAATTCGTTGATTAATTCAAGTCCCAACCTTCAAATTTGTTATTTAAAATGCTAACAAACAACGCGAAAAAAACGCTCACTGGGTTAATGAATGGTTATTTTAGGTCTAGATCCGTCCAGCCTTTGACAAAGGGACCATAGACTAGGCTATGCACAAGTTCAAAGATTATGGAAACATTAAAAAAAATATACAGATATATGCTGACATAGAACTAACAGAGCATTGGGTGATCATCATCATAAATGTTGAGTCTTTGTATCAATGCATTATTGTATTTGAAAGCTTTAAAATCTTCTTTACATGTACTACATATTTGACGGTTTATCATTCTACATGCAGATTTTACTAAATACAATTATAATTGTGTATGTTGATAGACCATGCAGTATGGAATACCGTATAATTTGTAGCGGGTTTCATGTCTGATCCATCGTGTATTTCATTACGTTTATTTTTAGTTCAATTACGGCTTGGGATGTGCAATTATAGGTCGTTGATAAGGGTACAGTAGGATGGTGGGTGATGTGAGCTGTGTGTCGCGTCTCTTGTGTGTTATGCAGAAGACCGATGGCATTCCAGCAGCAAAGCCTTGCAGTCTCCAAGCAATACCCAGCCAAGCCTATACTGGCGTGCAGAAGCAAATAACCGCAACTGTTTACTTTTCAGGTGAACAGCTACTGCTGTTTTGATTTGGTACTGGAGTACAGTAATTGCCGTCCCGGACGTGGTTGAATCAAGGTTGTGTATATGCCGGCTACGTTGGCTCAACGTTGAAACAGTTTTAGATAAATGTGTCCGGACGCACCTATAATACATCGGACCATCTCCCCGTGCCGAAATGCACCCCCTGTCGTATAAATAATCATATTTGGGCCGTGTCGCTTGGTAATTTTCAGGCACTTGTGTCGGTGTACATGATGAGATAGAAGGCAGCAGCCTGGGCGCACCACGGTGAAAGCACCAATTTAGGGAGTCCGTGCTCAGCACTCCCCTATTATAAGCTATTGGCAAGTCCGCAGAATCAGCGCTTCATCAAAAACGACAGAAGCATCACAAGCGGTAACGTACAGCCTAGAAAGTTTGAATTAACAAAATTACTGAAGTCACAACATACTTCACAGTTATTGGGCAAAATTTTTAAATGTTTTATTTTGCAAAAATCATTTACAATGACAATTATTGTGTTTTATATGTAAAGAAGTGACAGGGAGACATTTATTGCAATTCTTATTGTCACTATCATAAGGGTCACTCGTAAAAAAGTGCCCTGCAAAAGAATGCAATTATTATTGCTTACCTTTGCACTTCAACACTAAAGCCTCAAAGTGCACGAGACTTTCTATCGGGCCCTTTAGTTCCGAGGCAAAGAAATAATTAGTTTGCTGACTAGATGTTGTCTTGATGTTGGCCCAGCATCGTAGACACTGAATCAACATCAAGACAACATTGGATCTTGTGTTTGTTGGGAAGTGGAGCCTGGACCAAGCCGTGTAGTACGACAGCCTTAATTCCCGCCACAAAATGCACCCTGAATATTGAATCTGCCAACTAGAATTAGCTCCATAATTTAGGCCACATACAGCCCTACACCTTTCATACTGCGTGGCGCCATTGTCATGATGGGTCTCTCATCAATACCTCTTCATCATGGTAAGCTAAATGTATCTGAACGGATATGTTCCTTGACGATATGATACGATATGATACGATACGATAATAAATTTCAATACAATGCATATGTGAGAGATTGACCCTAAGTTGGTTCGTTGTAGAAAGGGGACAACTATTAATTAATAGAAGGCACCAACGTCTCTTATCTGTTCCATGATGCGGATATTTAGCCGAAACATACTTCACAGTGACTCAACAACGAAGCATGGGGGGGGGGGGGGAGGGTCGAATCTCAGTGGCGGATCCTTAATTGACATATGGGGTATTTAAACACACCACAGTTTGTGCAACCAGCTTCTTATATTATGCTCCCCCAGAAAATTGTGGAATTTAAGGCAATAAATGTTGCATTATAGAGCATATTTCGGCCCAAATACGGTTGGGTTTTTTTTTTAGGGGTGGGGGACCCTGAACGAGTGGGGGGATTGATGCGCTGGCTTAACTTAGATCTTAACATTAGGGACTTCACAAAATAGCTGACTTATACCAAGGAATATAGAATCAGATTATATTTTCCTTGCTATTTTCCTGCGCGTATTAGATTAATAGAGAGGTTGAAACTCCAGCCTTTTTACACATTCGGCCACATCAATCCTTGTAATATGTTAGAGAGAAAAGTGTTTATCTTGATACCAGACTCCAGTAAGAGAAGGTTCTACCCCTAACACTTCTTGTGATACAGCGCACGGATTGTGCCAAGGCGTGCCGAGGATCAAAAGTGGAGAAAAATCACAGCGGACACGAATGGGCTGAACAGCGCTGGCTAGAATCTTGGCCGGCGTCGCAGACGTCGGCCCAGCTTGCAGCCAGCGCTGAGCCAGCGCAATTTGAGATAGGAGAACGCATCAGACTTCATCTCCCTCATTTACAGAGTTTTGTGAGGCGGACACAACACCGAACCTGATTTAAAGATGGCCGCCATGTTTACCATATTTAGAGACTTAAGGCGTGGAATGCGCAGCTGAATAAGGCATCTTCCCTACAGCAAGGCTTAGCTTCTCGAGATGAATAAAGGCTGAGTATAGCCACGTACATAGTATCATTCACAGACCTCATACCCATCTGATTGGCTTTTCACCGCCGCTCGGGCCTTGAGTCATACCAGCAATATCATGTAAAATTATCAACATTTTCTAAGAGGTCTGGCGTTCGCGTTACGATTGCAGCCTGTTACGCCAGAGTTCAGTGTTCGTCCACCCATTCGAGAAGACTCAATTTTTGTAAAAGAAGTATCCTCAAGAAGTATCCACGCTAATCTAAAGTGTTTGAAGCAAATGTTATAGAAATTAAGGATGGATAGGGTGCTAGATAGACACTCATCGGTTCTAAGCTGAAGGCCTGCATGGGCGAAAAGACTATCTAGAGTAATTGTATTTAATGAAAACCCTCCCCCTGCTTAATTACAATTACTGGTAGTTATTTTCAGTAAAAGAGGCAAGGCACGAGCTCAATAACAAGTTTAGGCATAGTAGCCTGGTAACAGCCGGGGACAGGGACAATCTGACCTAGTGATCATCATATACGTGGACGTAGCTGGCTGGAACACGCCACAACACCAGCCCAGTAGCCTAGTTTAGATAAACATCGCTCAATTAATAGTCTTTATATAGACCACTGTATGTTACATTGACACAGATAATGTGAACACATTTTCTCTGTAGATAAAATGAAACTGTAATAAACAGAAAGCCTGAAAAAATGAGTTGAATATCCAGTAGGTTAAGCCTGACTCAGATTATGTGAGAGGGAGACTAGAACAGCCGCTGACGTCATTAATTTGTGTCAGTCAACACAACTTTAAATAGACAAGTTTACCAGGTTCTTAAAATAATTGTACTGCTTAACCATAAAGAACTTTAAATGTGCTGTGCACATCAATTAGTTACTACATATTATCAAATCGTAAAAAACGATGTTCAGTACAATGTGCATCTTGAATTGGAGCATGGGAGTAATTCAAGATACACACTGTACAAATCAAGATGTCACACATTGAAAACAAAGAAGCGGACGTCTTGCTAGTTATGATTAAAGTATAGGATGAGAAATTTCCCATAATTATTTCAGAAGGAGTACGAGTACGCATACTTGTGTATGTCGTCTAGTCGTCTCTGTCTAATATAGGAATAACATATTGATATGGCAATGTGTTAGATAGCTAGCCTACTTAAGTTATCCAGTAAATAATGTTGAATTTAATTAACACTTCCTAAATTCAGATAATTAATTGCAAGAGCCATGTCCATGACGTCTTTGATATGTGCTAACCCGAAGAATATACAAGAATATACCACGACCAACAAATGGCTACCATCAACATCATCTGGTAATATAGTGCTTAGTTGATTAATTATTGTCTGTGCGTTTGATGTATAGCCTCGGGATGTTTATTAATAATAATTAATAAGAATTACTACCACTTCGTCGCGTATTTAAGCTAGTTAAGGTATGTAGACGTGGGATAATCACTGTATATGAACTCCCTAATGTACCTCCATGTCTGCTAATGATTGACTGAGGAGGGGGGCCATTAGGGGGCATTACAAACAGCCGCCCATGGTGACAAATGTTCCATTCCAGACACCTCACATTAACAGCATGCAATTCCCAGCAAACAGGAGACATTCACCCATTGCTGGTTCAATGCTGTACCACGGTGGTCCAGCATTGAACCAGCAATGGGTTAATGTCTCGAGTAGAAACGACAAGAGCTCCACGTTAGACCAACAATGGGTTAAAGCCCACCATTAAGACCTCGCGGCTAATGTATCGACATTGCCGGTAAGATGTGGAGAGATCTGTAATCCCCTAGTCGTGGCGGAATCATAAAGTAGGAAAGCTAGTAGAAAAGTACTAAGCTGATTATTCCAAATGCAAGCTAGATGTTCGTCATCTACTTAATCACCTGGATAAATAGAAAACGGAGAGGGGCCGGCCAAATAAGCTGCTCTGAATGTGATATTAAACATTAGGGCTTCAGTGATGCCTGGAGAGAAGAGAAATAAGAGCTGAAATCGTAGTGCTATTGACGAAAAAAGAGAATAAATAGACAAAAAAAAACACAAACAAACAAACGAATAAAATACAAAATATATAAAAGGACGACCGAGTGAACGAACAAACGAACAAACGAGCTAACGATCGAGTGAAGGACCTAACGATCGAGTGAACGAACTAACGATCGAGTAAACGAATGAATTATTCGCATTTTAATGTAATAATAAGTGGATTTGTTGCTTTATTTTATGCAAAGTGGTTATTAATAGCCAAGACCACTAGGTAAAATTATGACGACTTATGTTTTCAGAAAAGTCGCCTATCGTGTTTAACCATTAACCTTGACAACAGCAAAACACAAGGCGTTAAGCCAAAGTCGGTTTATTGTTCAGTGGCGTATCCAGAAATAAAATAAGGGAGGTGCTCTGATTTCAAAGAAACCATTCAACAGCAGGGACCTATAGGGGGCATGCCTCCGCAAAATTTTGAAAAAATAAACATCAAATAGTGCGATTTTGTGGTATCTTTGCTGTAAAACGAAGATATGAGATACTGGCTGAAATGTCAGTTTTAACTTAATGACAGATTAACCTAGCCTACTCTAGTCCAACTATTTAAGCTAACACAACCACACGATGGAAAAAAAACATGAATATGATCATTAGCTCATTTAATAGCGAGTGCGAACTACTAGGCATATTAAATGGGCTAGATAAAAATAAACAGCTGTCGATCCAATGTTGCGTTAATGTTTGGCCTGCGTATCAGACGGTGGAGCAACAATAATATTATTCAAACGCTGGGGCACCCTCATTGTGATAATAATTATGCAACCTTGTTTGTGGAATGCCGAGTATGCAATTATGTACGTCCTATACGTCCTAATTATGCAATAATCATCTATTAAAAGTGATAACATGTCATTTAAAAAAGTTGTGGACCATTAAAATGCTTACAACGTTTACTAATGATCACTTAAAATTCCTGAGATATTTATTTTTATTTCACCCTTATTAATTTGCCACCCTCCCCTATGGCAGAATATTTTTTAATGCAAATGTTATATTCCAGTTCATCATCAGCTAGGCCTATATCAGATATTTGTGTTAGTATTGGTTGTGGCTCCACATTTTTAAAACAACTTTACTGCTAATTTTCAACTCTTATTCTTGATTCCGTCTCTGGTAAAAAGAAACTGTTGAGTCCCAGCTGTATCTGAATTATTTCGTGTCAGTGGCTATACTGGAGGTCTATATATTGCATTGAGAAAATACAAAAAAATCAAATAGGCCGTAAAACAATTAAATTTTGGAAATTGAAAAAGCGACCCTGTTTTTTACCCAATTGTTCTCAAGACTGAATCTCAGAGGTGATATCTCTTGAGAAATAAATTCGCCATCACCTAGGTGAAAGAATCATGGTAATTGAGGGATTATCTTTTCAAAAAAAAAATAATGAATGTTTGAAAAATAATTAAGGGTGGACAGGAGAAAGAAAACCATTAGCAACAAATTCCTACTTTTAGGTGTTCTGAATGGTCAAATTTTAAAGATTTGCATTGTAAAGATTTGGTTCTGTCGCCACATAGGGGCTATGTGGCTATCATTTATTTGACTTCCAGTTTAAAACATGCAAAAATACATTATCATTATTATTAATTGGGTATTTTTTTGAACATGTTATTAACTTTGGTTGACGGGAACAGGTCGAGACGACCTCTACAATGCCTGTCAACCATATTAGTGGATTAAAATTATATAATAAAATAATATGACAGTATAATATAAAACCAACTGTTCACTGGCTATAGGTGTTGCCATACTTATCATGTAAGGCAGCCGAAATATGGTGAGTAGTACCACATATGCAATATTAGACTGGAGGAAAAACAATCCCAAACTCAAAAAGTAAATCAGTTGATTAGAGATCTTTGAAATTCAGCGTAAGGACCCACCTCGTCTGGAAACAAAGGCGACTGAAAAATCACTAAACCTAAAAATAAAACAGAAAAAAATAAATAATAATTTTGAGGGGAACAGCCATCCATGCCATGTGGTAATACTCTAAGTCAGATCATGACAAGCGTGATCATGTAGAGTGATATCGGTCTGCTCCGAACAGTATCAGAGACTGTCTCCGGCCTGAATTCGAGCCAGGCAGACAACACCATGCAACATTCGCAGATTACCGTTCATAGGTCAATCACTCAAGGTGCCATTTGTGCTAGATGTATAGATATATATTCAATACACTAGTATAAAATAGGCGGGGCGGTTGGTCAGCTCCCAACACATGAGTATCGACAACGGAGCCCTCCGTCCCTAATCATGCGTGGCTGGTGACAGCTCAAATAGCCGTCTCACAGCCGATTCAAATTGCCCAGGTAGTTTGAGACACAAAATATTCCGCTATATTCGACAATTTACACAAGCACAAGCCAGGCTCCAGCATATCGGATAACAAAAGGTAAAGTGTTCCATAAGCGAGCAGTGCGATAAAAATAAGTACATTGGAACTGAACAGTCTTGCACAGAGGTAATTTGAATAGAACACCCTGTTTTGCCCAGTTCATTGTCTAATCTGAGTCTTTATTCTGTTAATGGTGCCAAAAATGCATCCCAGACACCAGCCCTTTAAATCGGAAGGGGTATATATTTAGGTGTGGAGGGGGCTGGAACCAACATGTCGGACACTGGTGGATTAATTGTATATACAATTATTGGTTGGAAAAATACCACTATGGAAATTAAGGGGGGTGCTCGAGCACCCTGAGCACCCCCCTGGATACGCCCCTGTTTGTTGGCCCACCGTCTACGACACTGGGCAAAAATTAAGTTTAACGTACTATTGTGTTCATTAAGACGTGTGCGCACAAGTAGATATAAAATACCGACGTCGACGCCGACATTAAAAATGACCTTAAAAATGACATCGAGTCATCAAAATAATATTATCAGAAATCAATTCTCAGTAAAAATCACACAGAAACGAGGCATTACACTAATAACTAGCTTCATTTGCTGGAAAGTCGTATTTTCACTCATTTGACCTTCGACCTTGAATAATGGCGGCCATCTTGAAAAAGCCAAGAGGTGGTAATGTTTACACACAGCGGATTCTGAAACGGGAAGGTATTAGCTTCAAATTTATGTAAAGAAATGCTTTATAACAAACAATGCAGGGTCCCCTCCCTGTGCTACCGGACTATTGGGGTGGACACCGACGACGACGCACTTCAAATGCAGCATTTTGTAGGAGCGTCTAAACGTCAGCGGGCCTATGGATTATAACTAGTTTTTTGTCGAATTTTAAACACATATTGATTGACTTGTCATTGGACCTGGAGCCTGGGGCCCAGCACACTAAAATCCAAATTAAGATTATCTTAACTTTCTGTCATTTCTAGTGGAAAAATTAAGATGATCTTAAGTTTTTTAATCGAAATGAGAAAAAGGTAAGATCACCAAAATCTTAAGATTTTAGTGGGATAGCCCTTGGCACCCACCCTCCTGCTCTTCACACTTAGTTTACAGATACGATTGAACATATCAGTCGTGCTATAGCCTAAGACTGCGATCGAGTCAAATTTCTGATTTTGTGGAAATATTTTATTTTTCGTAAACATCAATCCCGCATTTCAAATCATTAAATTAAATGTTAAAATTAGATTAGGTTGCAACTATGGGGATTATTTAGGTGGAAACGTCCGTCTAAAATAAATGACGTGGTCAAAACTGTTAAGGTATTGTTACACGATTGCGTGTTTTTTTAAAATATGTTCGAGGCGCCTTTGAAATAATTAATCATCGTAGGTGACTGGCGACTGTGGGTACAGGGTGGACCGGGGGTACAAAACAATAGGTTGCATTGAAATTTGCACAGTTCCTTTTTAGCTTTGCAGCATTGACAATCTGGAAAGAGAATGGCATTCGTGGAACTGGTTGCAGACAGGGGATGCGCTCCCCCCCCCCCCCCCTGCCTACCCATTGTATCTGCTATAGGAGATGGGCCCTTCGCAGGCCAACCGCTGCAAATCGCTGTGGCACGCTACAATGCGTCGACGAATTGGTCCCGAAGGGGCCGCCGACATTCGTCATGCCCAGTTTTCGACCCGAAATTCCCCGTCACCCGAGTAAGATCCCAAGTCTAATATATGCGCCTGCGAAATGATTCTGATGCTTGCAACGGCTGCCAGGGAGGGACCGTCATTGTTGGCAAATCTCGCGAGCCCGCGTTGTGAGAGATTTCTCCTTTTTCTGTGCAAATATCTGTCGTTTTTTCTGACACGTCCCCGCCACCCGCGAGTCGGGGATTAGAACTGGATCTATTGTGGGGCCAATATTGTCCCATTGGCAATCTATCCTTTTCTTGGGTGCCTGCCTAGTATTAACCGTTGGCGCCCCGCGACTATGCTACGCCCTAGCGCCGGTGTTACGATGAATTAGGCACACTTTAAAATGAATACGCTGTGGACCATGCATAGTGACATATAGACATATAATTAGTGTAACAAGTATATTTAGTGACGTCATTTCCTTCCACGTCAAATTGGAATTGCGTGAGCAATCCCAATTTCACGTGGAAGGAGAGACGCGTCCGTAACCTTTAATGGGTTAAGTGTGCCATTCAGTCACCACTGTAGATCTTGGAAGACACTTTGACACCCAAAGCAATCTGCAGGGTGCTTTCGTTTGTCAGTCGCGGATGCTTTCTGTCGTGTCAGGAGGTGAACAAATATAGATGGTCTCAGGGAGGTCGTTAATTACTGCAGGTATATTGGATGTGGTGGCTTTATTGAGTTAGATATGGCGGAGGGGTATAAGCTGAGATCCCTCTAAATCCTGATGGGAGTTATGAAGACGGGCATAAAGTACAGGGGGGAAGTGGCCGAGGGTACGGCGAGGCAAGCGTGGTCTGGCATCGCCCGGTCCGCCCGCCCGTGAGAGAGGCGCCCCATTTACACAGCCGGTGGCTGAGGCAACCCGATAGTCAGATAAATGTGCCGAGTCAGCATTTATTGCTGCTGAAACAATGATTTTCCTGGCGTCCCGGAATGCCTGCGAGAGCCGGCAAAGACCCGATACGGGGAGGTGCAGGACCGGAGAGGGGGGGCTAACAAAACATCACACCGCATTCATTTGCATCTTCTGCCAGAAAAGGCGGCTTGATGGCCGATATCTCTACCATCTGCGCCACTCAGCACACACGCACATTGCCCAAACTTACTTCTTATTGCCACTCTCAGCGGCGTAATGGCGTAATCGTATACGGCCTGCAAATTTGGATATTTCCGCACTGGTCTTTGTTCGCGAATTCAGCAACCTCAGAAGATCATCACTGTATACCTTACAAAGACAAACAGCAGTAACTGCTCACTTAGAAGTAAGCAGTTACTGTTGTTTTCCCTGCAGAGCAGACTTTGACTCATCAATGTGCGCGCTGACAATAGTGCGTGTCTGGATGGGTATTAGACATCGCGGTTCCCCTTCATATGATGCGTCCTGCAGTGTAGTTCAATAGCGAGTCATAGTAACTTATTTTTCCTAGTGTTTAAAACACAAGTGGTGCGTAAAAACTAACATAGCGTTCCCGTAAAAAAGTATAATTATACGGTATAATTATACTTTTTCAGAATAGCCTATTGACGTTATTATGCTTTCACGTTATTATTTGTTCACAGAAGCGAGCTCCAAACTGGGAAAACTTCACCGAAGGCCCGGTAACACTGACCGCCATTTTATATCCACAGCCAGCTGTGGATATACTTTACTCGCGCCGCCTACCGGAAAACTCGGATACCATGAAATTGAAACAAATATTTCAATGGCCTATAAAAACTTGGCCATATCCAGAAGGCGTAAACTTGTGATTTTTTTGAACTATTACATTTAAAAATGGAGGTCTCTGTGTCAGAGCCTTGCGATGTCATCAGAGTAGTAGAATGCCTGGAGAGTTCGGTGAGCTGGCTGTTACAAAGTTCAGCAATAACACGGAAAGCATAGTAAAGCGCAGCTTCTAATATTTCTCATGGGAATAATGCTGATTTGTATAAAACGAATACTTATATACGAGTCTACCTTATAGTAGTTTTTCCTCTCTATTCACATTTTTATTGTATCTACGATTATACTCAGGGGGAGTAAAAATGAACATTAAAGAAAATAACGCAATAATCAAATAGAAATGTAGACAAGAATTGTTGGGCATTCCAGTTGCGAACACTTATTAAACATGCCAAGTGTTAATTGTAGTAAAATTAAATAGTTTATTCTAGCAATTAACGTTGTGAAAAATGACCTATACACGTATTGTGGAAAATGAACAATCATCTAATTCTGCACAATCAATATAACCAATCTAATTATGAAATACCAAATTGTGTAACGACCACAGTAAGAGAATTTTGGAATTTAATTTGATATAATACGTACACTTGCTTGTTTTCTAAGTGAATAAAAATGATAATATTCCAGGTACTGAGAGGGTTTACCAAATGATTTAATTGGAATTTCTCTCACAACATCAAGTGAGTGGAAATTATTCAGAATTGACAAAATGGAGGTCACTGATTTTGAAATCTTGCTGATTGATGACATGTGTTATCTTTACTTTCTTTGAAAACTGGTATTTAAAGTGCTAATAAGGGAATTAAAAAAAAGCAATATAACCGTGACCGGCGGTTGCCCCTTTCAGCACGGGGACCGTCTTTATACGTCAGAATCTCACGTCTGTAGACGTCAGATTCTGACGTCTAAAGTCGATCACCGCATTGAAGGACTACACATATTTATAATGGCCGTAGACTTATTAAAATGAAGCGGTAAGACGTAACTAAGACATTCATGATGATTTCAAAATGAAAAAACAACAACTTTGATCTCAATGGTTTATACAAAATATTTCAGCGTTGTAAGGGTTAATGGGTTATTGGAGTATCTACCCAGCAAACACGACACATTGAAACAATGATGTTTTAATGTTGGGCCAGCGTCTGCGACGCTGGCCCAACATTAAACATCATTATTTCAACGTGTCGTGTTTGCTGGGTAAGCGGACTACACTCTGAACTTACCTAGCTCCACAATAGGTGGTATGATCACAATGATTTTGACTTGGGGAGCAGACGGGCAGCTGGCGTAAACTAATGAGATCACCGTCAGTATGGTAAGACCAGTCAGGGTGGCGTTAGACAAACCACGTGGACTACCCACGCGGCCTCCCCCACCGACACCGCGCGATGGACTCTCCTGAAACACACACAAAATAAGGAGACTTACTTTCATGTCGACTTCTATGTTTGATTTATTATATTTTGTAGTAATTATGTGATCTATCTCATGCGGGAAAATATTCCATATAAAGCTGTTGTTTCAAGATGGAACTCTCTGTCAAGTGTGTCTCAAACAATCACATTTTCGTCGCCTTGGAGTTAGAAGGTGCTAAACTGCCACTTTACAAAGTGGCAGTTTAGCATCTTCTAACTCCAAGGGAACGTTTTATTGATAACCGAGCAACTGTAGACGTCAGATTCTATTGTCTAAAGTCGATCCCCGCACTGTAAGTGTAAAAATATGTCCAATTGTCGTAGACCTATAACATAGTTATTCAAATGGATCGGAAAGAGCTAACTGAAACATTTTTGATGATTTCAAATTAAAAATAACCCATGGTTCACAAAAATTTATTCGTTTTTCATCCATTTTATTTGTAGATTAAATCACGGTTCTTGGGAATGAAATGAGTGTTCAAACATCAAGGTTTGAAAATGGTCGTTTTCAAATTATACAAATACTACTAATTTCCTCACACTTGGAGTTGCGGCTCGCGGTAGCAAGACACAACTTCATGTGGGTGAACATTTGAATTAAATAACTTGGCGGCTAAAGGGTTAAATTATTACGATAACCAATGATAATTATGCTAACCAGCAAAAATAACTCAATAAATATATAAGGTTATCAACTACAAGATCTAGCGTTGCTTGCCTTTGCACGGCAGTATATTATCAATTTTGTTTAAAGATACTAAGGTATCATTATTATATTGTGTTCCTGTAATTCTGTCCTGTTTTTGCATGCATCCAGTGACGCCGCCACAAATAACTTGCGAATTAGAAGGCACAAGGACAGGCCTGCTCGGGCCATACAAGACGCAGGGAGGGCCCAGTGCCAGATTTATTATGTGGTCCCCCTTTGGGATATGAAAGGGTGTATCTGCCACTTCACAAAGTGGCAGATACACCCTTTCATGTCCGAGGGGACGACACACGCGCACACAAAATTGGGTGTAATCAGAGGGCGCGGATATCAGGGTTGAACCCCAATCAGCTGTTTATGAGGAGAGCTAAATAAGACGACCTGGTCACGGGAATTTTCCTTGTAGAGAACCCGACGGGCACTTTCCAGAGCTCGCCAACAAATGAGACCGATGGCACAATGCTGTGCAAGCTATCTTGGTGTGGGTTCAGCGGTTTTCTAGTGACTGACTAACACCGTATCAGCTCAGTGGCGTTATCAAAAGACTCATGCAATGGTGGTTTAGACGAGATTTAAGTGAGAATTGTGAAAATGTTCAGGTCACCGCTATGTTCAAAATATCATATGTATACATTGTAAAGAAAAACAGACGCAACCGCTTGCTTTTATAAAAAGCAGTTACACCAGGTGGCTCTGTCGTATATTCACCCTTAATGCACTGAAATATTTTTATTAAACTAAAACCCAACAGACCAAACAGGGTTTTTTCAATTTAAAATCATGTGGTCAGAATCTGACGTCTATACACACATCACATCAACGTAATATCAATGTCACAGACGTTGAATCAATTTTGAATCAACGTCTTTAGCCCTGTGTATTGCAAAGATATTCTCATTCCGCGTTTTATACCACATGGAAAATAGACCACGTGTTTCACAGAGCGATCTATATAACATAATCATGATTTGATAATATAGTACTTTTGATTGAGATGTGCGTCCAAAATCTGCACCCGCTAACCCACCCACAGTAGAAACTTGGATATGAGCATAATGGTGAAATCAGTTCAAACCCTTTGTCGTTGGCTAAACTGGGCCAGATGAATGACAGCCGGAGAGATTCCCAGAGGGGGAGATCTGTTGAGAAAAGGCTCCGCGAGTACAAGACTTAGTGTACAAGCTGGTAAAGGTTATGTGGTTGTAGATGCACTAACGACAGACTACTAAAGTAGCACTGTGGGGCTGGCACCAAGTACAAGTCAACATGCTGTAGATAGGTCTGTGGAGCACACACTTACAATCACATAAGTATCCTTAAGGAGTAATGGTGGAAAGCTTGCATAAATCACAGATAGTGCATTTTAGAGACTCTCTGAAGAGAGGGAGAGAGGAGAGAGAAGAGAGAGAAAGGAATCAATAGCGCCTGTAATGACTCGTACAGAAAGGACTGCTCTCAAAGTAAGCATTATAAAGAGTGACCTTCAATGACCCGCTAATGATAGATCAATGGTGCTGAGCCAAAGTGCATGTGCCTCGGGTAATTTCCCAATAATATTAACACGACATGCCAAATATATTTCTATAAACTGATAAAATATAAGGATTGAGGTGAAGACATTTTGTTCCAGTGGTATTGAACAGTGGAATGCGAGTCTGAGCGTGAATAAATCTCAGTTAGGTGGCTGTTCCAAAAGTGCGTGTGATTGATTGATTGATTGATTGATTGATTGATTGATTGATTGATTGATTGATTGATTGATTGATTGATTGATTGATTGATTGATTGATTGATTGATTGATTGATTGATTGATTGATTGATTGATTGATTGATTAATTGATTGATTGATTGATTGATTGATTGATTGATTGATTGATTGATTGATTGATTGATTGATTGATTGATTGATTGATTGATTGATTGATTGATTGATTGATTGATTGATTGATTGATTGATTGATTGATTGATTGATTGATTGATTGATTGTGAGCTTGTTCTTTCTTTGTTTCTGATTTCTAAATAAATTAGAACTTGGTTGGACGGATGGTATCAGCAATAGCATAAGAGATAGTGTGGAAGATCAGATAAGCATGATGATAAGGGGGTTTAGTTGTTCTTCAAACAGAATAAATGTGTTTGGTTTTTTTGCATGGTTGGGCAACGGGGTGGTTGTGTTATGGATTGCGAATAGCGTTTCTTACATGCTGGATAGTATCTTGTCTTTCGAAAACATGATTATCTGGGCTTCAAATGGTTATTGGGCAATGCTTGTGTTTGCCTTAGATAGACGGGTGAGGGGGGGGGGCGGGGGGCCCTAGGGTAGTGGTTAGCACCGCTGCATTTCACGCAAGAGTTCGGGGTTCGGTTCCCGGTCTCGGCGGTTTGAAAGAAACAAAAATGTTTCTTCCCCATCCACGTGTAAAACTCAGTATTGTGGGGAGCCGCCGTGACCAAGAAGTAGCGTGCTCGGCCTCAGACCGCCAGGGATCGAATTTCGAATCATGTGTCTGGAGGACAGTGTCATCTCATTTATCTCACCATCCTCAGGAGGTTCTCCTGGCCAAGTTTAGCCTGTATGTGCACAAAGGTGGCCTAATGCCCGACTCATTTTATTTTTTAAGGGTGAGGTTTAGTTTTCATGTGCTGCGTTTTTTTGTTCTTTGTGACAGATAATACAATAATTTGGTATTCCTTTGGCTAAGTATTGCAGCGTTGACTTGTTTTCCAGACTGGGTGATGTGGACTTATTTTTACTGTTAGGTGATCTAGTGCTCAGTTACCTAGTGTGCCGACCAGGGTGGTTAGTGGACACCAGTATCTTGAGCAGCGTACCACCAATTACGAAACTTTGAAGCAATGTTGGTTTAATGCTGGCCCATCGTCTGCAACGCTGGCTCAACATTGAAACAACAACGGTTCAACATTCCGTGACGTGACTGGCTGATTTCGGCTGAATCCCTCTCGTTGGGAGGTATTCGTCGCT
The DNA here is from genome assembly GCA_964017125.1 of Flabesymbios commensalis. NCBI lineage: Eukaryota > Metazoa > Annelida > Polychaeta > Terebellida > Flabelligeridae > Flabesymbios > Flabesymbios commensalis. The sequence continues at coordinate 44,594,277 of OZ024916.1, read as the reverse complement.
CCGCCGACGGGTCTGTAAGGCTCTGGGGTGACTTAACTGCCTGCAGTCATGCAAACATCACGCATATCGTCACAGTAATGGCGGGGGGAGTCCCTGTGTGAGACAGGCATTGCCCTATAGATCAGCCCTCGACTCCCCACCAAACCCTAGCCGAGTCAACCCAACACCAAAGCTTTCCCAGCTTCAAAAGACTTCCACCTACCGATTATGATACATAACAGCGACGGGGTAAAGAGCTGAGGGGGTTATTGATGCAGCAAAGGGGGAAGCGGCCAGGAATAATCACCTTATTCTTCTGTAGATTTCGGCAATAAGACCACTGGAAATTACCAGCCAAAGACCTTTCGTGGTCGGCGCTACGTAGCCGGAGCGCGGCCGCGGCCAAATTAGCCTGTTACTTCTAGGCCACCCGCTGGTTAACCTGCGAACCCGACGTGCCCTTTCCATCAACTGCGAGCGTGACTTTGGAGACGATTTGAGAGCCGGGTGTGTGGCTGACGCGTGGGTCGTTTAGGCCTCGCAATCCCCGGGGGCGCAGAGTGTGCGCTCTGGCTCCCATTGCAGTGTCATGACAAAGAATCAGCCCGAGCAATGACATTAATAATATCTACAAATCTGATACAGATGAAATAATGTCGCAGTCTCTCTGTCTCGGCTCAGGGAGAAGACACTGGCTCAGTGTGCGTTGGCCCAACACTGAGCCGTGTCTTCCACTGTTTTCCACCTGCAGCGAGCCAGACAGGATAATCAAGTTATAGTGCGACCTTGATCCGGTAGCAGAAAAGTATTTTACCCATTAAGTGCTCAGCTTACTCAACCAACAATCATAATTGATTGAATAAGGTTTTCATTGGCATATTGCAAAACATGTACCATCATAATTATATAGATGAAACGAGGGTGTCAATATATCAATGTGAAATTGGTGATTTAGCTATTTTCTATTGGACAGAGGGGTTTTTTCCCAATGATAGATGTAACGTAAAAGAACGTTATGTAACGTAAAATAATATTCCAACTATATATTATCTATATTATATCTATATAGATCTATTATAATCTTAGTTCGATCTGAAAAAAATGTCATCTTTCATCTGAAAAAAAATCGGTTACAGTTATTTTATTATTCGCTTTAATGTATAAACATAAATATTATATACATGATACAGGGGTCATTTTGAATTTAGTTCATAATTAACACTCCAGGCATCTCAACAGTTTGATCTGTTTATGAACAACCAGGATGAGAAACAGTCGTGATTCGAATTCACAATCCACACAGCCAAACCGGATTAAACACTAGAGAAAACCATATTACTTGGGAGGATAACACCTTGATCCAACGTATCATTTCTCCAAACATTCCTTCCTGACCAATAATTGCGCAGAATATGCATGCTGGTCTGAAGAAAGGTCAGAAATGGATATCTTATTCGTAGGTTTTGCTTGGCCTTCAGCTTATATCGGAAGCTCCTCTTCTATTGGCTCATTGAGATTTAAATTCCCTCGTCCTACTTTTAACAACATGCGTAAACAACTGAAAATAGGTAAATAGATCAGGTCAAGCAATCTCCCCTCTGCATGGTGAACGGAGATCCAATTTTGGCCGTTCATTTCTGACCGAACCATGCCACTGTTCAGGCTGTATGCAGATTTGAAACGACAGTAATTGTTTACTTGAAAACAAGTAATTACTACTGGTTGCCTTTTTCAGCACAGTATGGCTGCCTATAGATGACTCCTCAATTGCGGACCAGCATTGACATTGCTGATTCACCATCCAGTATGCCATCTCAGCAGACAGAAGACATCGACTACATATTGCGCCGATGCCCCCTTAATAAACACGAAATGTTGAGGCAATGTTCTTTAATTAATGCTGGTCCACCGTCGAAACCGGTGGACCAGCAATAAATCAACATTGGCTCAACGTTTCTGTGTTTTCTGGGCCGTCCAAAGATGTACGCCTCCCCATATATCCGGTAAAACCCCACATTCATTACCAGCCCGAGCAAACAAACCACGTCACGTAGCCGCAGATAGCGTCCGCTTCCGACTATCGGCCTCTGCGAGCCTCATCTCAGACGATTGGCTATAATTGCTCCAAATCTAGATCACGTAATCGTCTCGGACCAGGGCTTGCAAGGAAAGTTATATAGGGACAAAACTAAACGGGCCTGTATGTGACTCTGACCGATGGCAAATACTGGCAGAAGCAGTCTGTCTTCTGTGTGTGGTACCACAGTGGAATAAGAATAGGTTGCAGTACAGTACAAAAAAAACAAGAAATAGTTCTATTGGTTGCAGTACGGAATTTAGCTCTGGATTTGATCAGACTAATTTATTTGTTTTGTTTCCACTATGCACAAAATTTTGAAAAAAATGAACTCATGATCTGCGGGATACACTACTTCATACAAAACTATATATCAAAATTGATGTCATCCCGCGGATTCCCTTTAATTTAACGTAAAATAACACAAGATTTATAGCTAGGAGGAATATGAGGAATCATGTGACTATTATAAGTGCTTGACATTTTACATTTTGTTATGATTATGGTATAGTAGTGTGATATCCAGGCGTAAATGATTGCGTGAATTTTTGCATATCGAAATACTCTAGAACTCATGTAAGTAGACACCGTAAAAATATCATATGTCTGCAATATCTATCAGGAGATGATAAAATCTGTAGGCTGTTTCAATATTGGCCCACTGTCTTCGACGCTAGCCCAACAATAAAACAGCATTGGGCGAATACCCCGTGTTTGCTGGGGTAATTGTATACTCTTCTGTGATCCACCCACCATCCTGTCCCAGCAAACACACAGCATTTGGACAACATTTACACAACGCCGGCCCAACGTCTTCGACGTTGGTCCAACATTGTATAAATGTTATACATTTTTTGTGTTTGCTTGGTGGCTCACATGACAGGTAACACCAGAGCTCTTGCATTACCTGTGCCCAACTCCTGAAACATCTGGCCATTTGGGGCAATCATTGAATGACAGAGTCCATTACCCGGTGGGCAGGCGGACCTTCCATCAGCTAATACAGTCCCTGCAGACCCCTGTGAACTTCACCCTCTGAAGTATCTCTCTTGTGTCCCCGGCCAATCACCTGTCTCTGTGTCTGTCCGGTGGAGTGATTTTGGATGCACCGCATGCTGTGATTGGCCAGTGAACTCAAATTTATAATAGATTTTGGCGCCAACTGTAATTATTGTTCCTGGAGGGGCCGACAGCACAGTTAAATTGAGCTTAATGGCGTCCGACTTTAAATATGCAGTGCTCTTATGCGAAGGAAAATAACACTAACTGCTTATTTTTCAAGTTAGTAGTTACTGGTGTTTGCCTTTGCACGACGGAGCAGTTGTTTGTTCTGAAATATTGTTTTGGACATTGTCAAAGCAACTGCCTGCCGTGCGGTTTCAAATCCTGCTTGGTACAGGATTTTTAGAGAAATATCATGCGTCTCCCCTCTCAATATTGGGACATTGTTTCGATGTTGTGTCCTTAGACAAGGCACTCAATCCTCAAATGCTTCACTTGACACTTGATTCGAAAATGAGTAGCTGAAAGGACAGAGATGACAATGTGTATAATAAGTTCAATGCGCCGAAATGGCTTCAGGACTGTATGCCCTCCGTAGAATTAAAATGGCACACGAATGAACAGGTCCAGTGACCAGGGGGGTACAAATGAGAAATGTCGAATGAAATACTTGATATCAGACTATAAACCTTTACATTTTTATTCATCATGATTGTGGATGCTGACAGTTTGTACCTACTTCTAATGTTCTTTACTTGTAAGTTTGACAGTTTGTACCTACTTCTAATGTACTTGTAAATGTTCTTGTAAATGTATATAATAATGCTAATAATGCTAATCCGTTGAATCAATGTCATTATCATTGATTCAACGGGTGGCAGTCAACTCATACCCATGTCAACTCGACCCATGTCAACTCGTACCACTAATAGATGTCAACTCGTACCACAAGTGATGTCAAATCTTACCCAACAAGGCAAGTATCAGATGATAGTACGAACTGACATCTCTTATTACACAAAACATGTCAACTCGTACCCATGTCAACTCCCACCCATGTCAGCTCGTACCCCTAATAGATGTCAACTCGTGCCATCAATAGATGTCAACTCATACCAAAGTTATTTCCGGAGGATAATTAATGTAGGTTATACAAAACAGCCCGTTTGGTTTGTGTTATTTGTGTATTACATCTAGATGTAGGTTAGGGCATGTTAAGTTGGCAATTAAATTTAATCTAATGATATTCTCATACAAATAATACCATATACCTACAATAAATTGATGTCATTTTGTAAAGTGTAACTGGACAAAAAAAATGAATGGGGTTTAAGGCTGTTTTATTAATGCAATGCTATTTAACATGATTCAATTCGGTATGTGATACAGAGTAAATTGTCGTGTGATTTTAGCAAATTAACCATCTTGTATATACATGTACATATATTCTATTATTTTTATGACAAGTAAGACTTTTGTTTATGTCATTAAATGTATGGCTGCACAAATAGGCTAAACTATTGAATCATTACGAGTAAGCGGTGAAGATTTATTTTTGAAACTTGAAGGCCAGAGTGGGGTTTGAACCTGCGATCTCCAACTTTCCAATACACCAGGGCCCTGTACATGGACATGATTTTACATATTTTACCTATTTATTCAGTTATCGGGGCATTAAGTATCACAAACAGAATAAATTTCACCAAAAATACTTGAGAATTATCCGATACGATATTTTATTATTCACTGAATTTGTTACAATAGTTTTTTATTGACTAATTATTTTATTATGTTCAAAATCAACACGTTTTGACGGTATGACAGAGTACCACTTGTTCAAAGTAACATAAGTTCAAATTCAACACGTCTTGTCGGGTTGACAAAGTAACACTTGTTCAAAGTAACATAAGTTCAAAGACAACACGTTTTGACGGGTTGACAAAGTAACACTTGTTCAAAGTAACATAAGTTCAAAGACAACACGTTTTGACGGGATGACAAAGTAACAAAATTTCACTATGTGAAACAGAGAAAAAAACATAGTGGCTTAATCCATTCACTACAATAGTGCATGTGTTGTCGCTAATTGCAATGATTGCTATTAAAACACACCATTGCTTAAGCCGTTATTTTCTCACATGTGGCAGATCAATCTGGTACCCTTATCGTAGTAATTGTCACCAGCACCCCGTCTACTCATTTAACATTACGTAAGGTCGTAGGTAGGCATAAGCATAACGACATTGTCACTAATTAGGGCGCTAATCCCTTTGACCTTTCCAGTCTTGGAGTTTATGAAATGTCACCTTAAAACATAACATGTATATCTCAAAGTTGCATTGTATTCTTAATTGTCCTATGAGGACATGTACACAAATGTATGTAGGGGGCCTATCGTCTGAGAATGATTGAGGTAAAATACAATTTGCATTGAAATTATGTTACAAAAATAATATAATTTATGATAATGTATGAAGCAATTATTTATGGATATATGTTTATGCTGGTCTGACAGTTAGCATGGTTAGTATTGTTACCCATTAACCATCGCCTCCTAAGTTCATTTTGAAAAGCCTAATACATCGCACCTCATACCGGAGTCATTCATATATTTACTATCACAGCTTTAACAGAAGAGACACAGTCTGTTAAAATTTAAACTAAAAACATGTTTTGCCTGGAAACATTAAATTGTCACCGCGCAGTAACAATTACCATCACCCTTCCCGATTAGTGATCACTATGACGCAGCGCCGTAAATAAACATAAGAGCATTGTCTGGAAGGGGGGGGGGGGGGGCAGACCATTGCGGCTAGTCCCATTCGACATGCGTGGCTCAATAATTTAATTAAGTATTGTTTTACCACTAAAAGAAAAGTTATTTATAACCTACATAAAAGTTATTTATAACCTACATTCATTATCCTCCAGAATATTATCTTTCGTACGAGTTGACATCTGATAAAGTTATATTCTGTGCATCAGCTCTCCGTAGGGAGCGGATGCGTCCTCTTGTGTATTGCGCGATGATCCTTATTATGTTTTTTTGTTTTTTTCTAACTGGTGGCCTGCATGATAGCGATCAACATTGATCTTAATGCAGGTCTCCTGATCCGCACAACATATATTGTAATGTATTTTTATCTTTTGGTTACATATGTATGGGTTTTTTTGTTGTTGTGTGACAAATAAATTGTTCTGAGTCTGAGTCTGATGATACCAGTTGACATCCGTTGTGTTGTAAGATAAGTCAACTCGTACCATTATCTGATACTCACCTTGTTGGGTATGATTTGACATCACCTGTGGTACGAGTTGACATCTATTAGTGGTACGAGTTGACATGGGTACGAGTTGACATGGGTACGAGTTGACATATATTGTGTGGCAATATATCTCAACTCGTACCATCATCTGATACTCACCTTGTTGGGTATGATTTGACATCACCTGTGGTACGAGTTGACATCTATTAGTGGTACGAGTTGACATGGGTACGAGTTGACATGGATACGAGTTGACATATATTGTGTGGCAATATATCTCAACTCGTACCATCATCTGATACTTGCCTTGTTGGGTACGATTTGACATCACTTGTGGTACGAGTTGACATCTATTAGTGGTACGAGTTGACATGGGTACGAGCTGACATGAGTACGAGTCGACTTCTATTGTGTGGCAATAGATGTTAACTCGTACCATCATCTGATACTTGTCTTGTTGGGTACGAGTTGACATCACTTGTGGTACGAGCTGACATCTATTGCTGGTAAGATTGTACATGGGTACGAGTTGACATGGGTACGAGTTGACATGGGTACGAGTTGACATGGGTACGAGTTGACATGGGTACGAGTTGGCCGGTATTCGATTCAGCGGCGCGACAACGTCGTGTGTCCAGTGGGTTGTGAGAAAATTGCGTAGCTCAATGCTGTAAGTCCGAAGTTCAAATCCTCCTTGAGCCAAATAATTTTACCTTCCATGAGAACTATTCTGTCAAGTAAAGTCAAAAGGCAGCAGCAGCAGCGTACTTGAGAAGTAAGCAGTTACTGCCTTTTAGTTTAGCAGGGCAGTATTCCTGTGAGCCGGTTGCTCAACATCTCAGACTCTCGATCACCTTAGTTGCGAACGCCTCCCGATATTGCCTTATTGTGGACAAAGACTTAGGGACAAAAATGAGCTGCGTCGTCTCTTGCTCTAATCATAATATTTACACGCACATATCAGATTAGCTGATCCCGCCATGTGGCAGACTCACTCTTAAATTGGGTAGGGTTTCTCCTTACAGGTGGGTCCACAACCAGGCTTGCGTATTCGCGACGACGTAGCTGTTTTGAACCAGATTTGACTAACAACAATCCCCGCGCAACATAATAATGATAACTAATTGCACATTACCTGGCAATTGAATAACAGTTGGGGGGTCTGATAATTATCGCGATAACATTATGGTAATGTGCAGACTTGATAATAAAAGGCGTAGAATACATCACCCACAAAACATAAGACGTACGCCCAGCAAACACGAGACGTTGAACCAATGCTGCTTTAATGTTGGACCGACGTCGAAGACGGCGGACCAACATTAAAGCAGCATTGGTCCAACGTCTCGTGTTTGCTGCTGTGTCCCCAATGTGGGCTCAAAACTGTACCCATATCTGCCGAAGTCGGTCCTGCTTCGACCCAGCGTTGATAAAATATTATTTATTTGCGCGTGTAGGGCCCATAGTCACCAGATCATGACGTATGCGTAATATTATACATTCGCCGAGGCACTCTCGTTGCATCGGGTAGTCTGGAAATTGGGGATTAATTCATCCACACTGACACACTCTTGTTGGACACGCCAACAATAACAGTGCTATTCTCGCGGGCATACATCTACTGCGGTTCCGCTGTTACGAAGGTGATGCCGAATCGCCGCCCATTGACAGTAAAACAGAACTGCGGCTTGAAATGACTCGTGCTACACGATAAGTTAACGCACGTCGTGGCTGAGCGTAGTGAGGGTTGGTCGTAGCGCATTCTTCGGTCGTAACGGACTGTTGCTAAATGCAATTAGAAGCATAGTTAGGTGTAGCTACACGTAGTTATAAACGTAGGTCGTGCTTTTAAAACACGTAATTTTTCTGTCGACTATCCAATCGACACGCCAAAACAACTGCATGACGGTTGGTATTAGCTCATTTAGGGCATATCCACGTGGTTACCAGACATGATCTTTTATTACAGGTAGACTTCTGCACATAGACCTATTTATCGTAGCTCTGAGCACAAGCCTATTCCGCGTCCCCGAGCTGTATGCAATCCGGCCGCGGAATAAGCTTGCATTTTATCGTGGTTAACTGATTTTTATCTTCAACATGTTTAAAAATTATCTAAGGTCTGTTCGGATATCAAGACTTCTGACCGCAAGTCCAATGTATTAATTCCAGTTAAGCTTACACGACACAGTTCAGTCAAGGAGATTCGATAGATTCGTAGATCTGAATGTACGAGGCTCGTAGCGCCGCGGATATTCGGATCTACGAATCTATCGTAATTAATTTCTTTCTGCGACTGAAAATACACAAAATAGGTACATAGTTATGCTCCTAGATGTGATATAGATTTGTGGATCCGAAGCTACTGTTTTAACAATACACTGACGTCACTGGTGTATTTTAAACATATTTACCGTCGTTACGCCTAGCCGACGTAGCTTGTTCTAGGTGTATTTGGATCTCCTATAGGCTCTATGCCTAGAGAGACCATGGTGTGTGTGAATGATTGAATGAATGGATAAATGTTAATTTATTCCGCACAAAATTTCGCCGGGAAAACAAACCTTTCGAGGATGGTGAGATGTATTCTCTAGATACATGGTTTGCAAATTGAACCCTTGTGGTCTGAGACCATACACGCTACCTCCTGATCGCGAAAGCTCCACACAATGTTAAGTCATTACGAGTGGTCGAGGAAGAAACATTTTCTTTCCAACATGAATACCCAGAGTTGAGAACAAGATGTAGTGCTAACAACTAGACCAGTCCATTACATTGTATACATCGCATCGTATCATATAATATCGTATCGTATCGTATCGTATCGTATCATAACGTATCAGGTGCAGTCATCTGTGAAATCCTAATACATGCTATACTGCCTATGATATATGGGTTCATGAATTGGCGAACGGCAAACATAATAATTATATGGCCCTTAGAGTAGTAATAAATGGTTTGAAAACCTGAGATTTTGACATAGAAATAAACAGAAGTTGCGTTTCATTACTGTTTCGTGTTTGAGAGCTTATTATACTCTTTTATGTTGGATGCCCGTCACTTGCTAAATTATCTTATTTAATTTTCCACCCACTTAACGACCCCACAACTTCAGTTGGGTGAAAATTACGTATATTTGTTTAGTTTTGGATCATACATTTTCAAATCTCGATGTTTAAAGACAGATTTTATTCTAAATAACAGTGATTAAATCAGCCAAAAAAACAGATTAAAAACGACTATAGTCGTGCTCAACCCTCAACCCTTTAACCGCCAGTGCCGCATATATTCAGGTTTTCATTTTTTATCACTACATTAAGTACCACATTTAAAATATCTTAAAGATAAAATGTAACATCAACCAGCAAGAGTTGCCCTCCACTTTGTCAAATCTGAATAATTTTCACTCACTTGAAGTTGTGGATCGCGTCAGCGAGACACAACTTCAAGTGGGAGAAAATTCAAATTGAATAATTTGGCGGTTAAAGGCGTAACTTGGTGTTGTGTCTCGCTGATGCGATCCGCAACTTCAAGTGAGTGAAAATTATTCAGATTAGACAAAATGGAGGTTAATTATTTTAAAATCTTGCTGATTATTGTCGCGCTTTACCTTCAACATGTTTTAAAGATGGTACTTAATGTGCTGGTAAAACATTTAAAAAAAACGAAAGTTTTTTCTTTTTTTCATTTGACTTTCCAATTGAAAACATGCAACAAAATGGTGCAAAACTATTATTATTAATAACATGTTATTAACTTTGGTTGACGGGAACAGGTCGAGATGACTTCTACGAGGCCTATCAACATAATAAAGTGATGTATACATTGTAACAGTATATGTATCAGTATACTTATCATGTAAGACAACGTGTTTGTCTACATGCTATTTTGAAAACATGCACAGTGGATTATTATTTTTTTATGCGTGCACATAATATAAAGATAGCTGACGATTGTCTTTCATCAGTTTCCCGCACCAAAAACAGAGATAAAAAACTTACAAGGTGTTCTTACACCATGTAGAAAAAAGAAGACGCTCTAGAAAGCGTGGAAACAGGATTAAAACTTCTCAACGCTGTAGTTGTTTATTATATAAAAGGACGTACAACTAGGGTATGTGTCAAAGTAGTAAAAATGATGTGATACTTTTAATTATAACATCTACACATACACACATCTCTAATATAATCGGGACCGGCGATTAAAGGGTTATCAATGAAAAAAATACGGAGAAAATAAAAATGCTTCTTGGATAACACTACCCAGTAAAAGCCGTGTCAGGTTTGGGAGCCTTTGAAGCTTTCCCACGGCGTTTCTCCCGCCTATTTCCCAGTATCTCTGCCTCCCCCCTCCTCAATCCCGCGATTCCCGCACAGCTCGACAGGTCCCCTTTGTCCAAATGATTTACTATGTTAATCTAGGCCCCATTTTCTGCGAATAATTAGCGAGTTTTCCCCCAACAATTGCAGCAAACGTCCAGGCTGGAGCTCGCGTGACGGGCCGCTCCATCCCATGCATTAACCCGCTCCGCGCCACGGGTATACATTACATTTCATTCACGTCGAAATGTGTAATTTAACTCTTTAAGCTCCAAGAACGGATGTAGTCGTTTTTATTGTCGTTTAGTAGCAATTTATTTGAAATGAAATGAGTGTTAAACATTAGGGTTTGAAAATGTTTGGTCTCAAAACAAATTATGAGTAATTTTCACCCACTTGAAGTTGTGGGTCGCGGTAGCGAGACACAACTTCAAGTGGGTGAAAATTTAAATTATATAACCTAACGCTTCAAGGTATAAACCTATAGTTATGTAAGTCCACATAAATTTAACTCGTGCAGATTAGGTGGAATTTGGGTTACAGTATAAGCAATTCTCCACAGCCTTATTACTTACGAAAATGTCACCGTTTTGTTACCTTATTTTATACTTTCAGTGCGGGGATCGACTTTAGAGGTGAGAATATGACGTCTAAAGACGGTCCCCGCGCTGAAAGGGTTAAGACACACTATGAATTAACAGACGGAAATAAAAAATACGCATTTTGAAGTACCTGCTCATAAATGTGCTTAAAAAATAGCTGCATAATTCAACACATGCTCTTCACTTTTTATTGTTTATCCCCTTTAATACCCAGCAGTTGACCAATGCTGGAACAATGTTGGACAAGCGTCGTAGACGCTTGCTCACTGATAATCTAAAATTGGCTCAATGTTGTGTTGCTGGAAACTCGTGTACGTAACATAATCAAGCTCTCAAATTTGTTTGCTCGCGAATGAATGGATATATCCCTGAATATATTCAGGACGAATTGTCTAAATTCTCCAGGGTAATCTTCTAAAAGAATATCATATGAGATCAAGCACGTTACTGTTTCTCCTAGCCACGGACACGACGATTCACTCGTACTGCTACGAAACATTTTGATTAAAAATTATTTATTGTGCATGTGTAGCTGTTAAATAAACTTTAGATTACACACTTAAACGGGTTTATGCCAGTTTTTGAACAGAGCTATATATTTGATATATTGTAAGTTGCCAATGCCGTGAAATAAATGAAAACAAATTGTAGTAATGCTGCAGTTGGAAAAGTCAAGAACATGCTCACTGCCACCAAACAGCCCATTGTGGAAACATAATGAAGGCACTTCTGAAAAACTGAAACCGTTTAATATAATTATAATGGTGCGCTTTTTGATTAGATCCCCATCAATTCCAAAAGATTACATCAGCAATCATTACCATGGAGGAATTAAGAGCGATAATGACGAATCTAAAATAAATATTTCAAGTTCATTATTTAAGGCCCGGTGAGGTGGAGCCATGCGGAAAAAAATCAACGACCACTATTTGTTTTCTCGCGCCACAGCCTATGCACATTGAAATTGATTTGTTTCTCAGAATACAATTTGCGAATCATTGACAGTTTTCAAATAATTGGTGTGGAAATAATACGATCAGAAAAGAATACATTTTGCAGCCAATGTGACGACTCAATGAACATAAAATAAGCATTACAAAAGTTGAATATAAACAATGCTACACTTTGTTATAATTATTCCCCGGGAAAATATCAGACAACATTGCGCCAGAACAGAGTTCGAGCCGGGACCGCAATATTTCATTGTAAAGACTGAAACAGTTAGTGTGATTATGGAATTATCTCCGAGAAATCTATTACGAAATGTAGTGCCGCTTTCAGTTGAATAGTTTGGAGCAATGCTAATATGGAGCCTTGATTTGCAAAAGGAAAACATGACGATGTCAACTTTTAATTTGTTGTATCAAATATTCTGCCTGCTAAGAAGTCAGACAGCACAAACTGTTTATTTGCATGATATTGTTACTTCACAAATGTATCAACAGTAGTAACGGCTTACTTTCTAAGTAGCAGTTATTGCTGTTTGTCTTAACCCTTTAACCGCCAAATTATCCAATTTGAATTTTCACCCACTTGGAAGTTGTGTCTCGCTGACGCGATCCACAACTTCAAGTGAGTGAAAATTATTCAGATTTGACAAAATAGAGGTCAATTGTTTTCAAATATTGCTGATTGATGTCACATTTTATCATTAACATGGTTAAAAGATGGTACCTTATGTGCTAATAAAAAATGAAAACCCGAGTATATGCGACACCGGCTGTTAAAGGGTTAACAAGGCAAATTTGCTGCGAGCCTCTTGATTTGTACACGAATTTTCTCCAGCTAATTCATACAAAAAAGCCACGAAACATCGACTCAACAATGTTGGTAAGAACTGCTATTATCAAAGCGTCTTATCACTATATGACCAACGTTGTAACTATGTCTGAGACAGTTGTCCAACATTGTATGGGCGTTGTATCATGCTTTTGCCAGATGAGGATGACACACTTCAAAACTGAACTAATCCTCGACGGATTCTAAGCACGATCTTATCTTTTCATGTTTTCACGAGGGATGCCAAGAGCGATCTTAAGAAGTATTAAGCGATCAAAACTGAGAGAAAACTAGCCACGTCTCGGGTTGTTATTTCAAAAAAAGATTATTTTAAATTTTGTCCTGTTTTTTCACCTATCAACGGGAGACGAGACGATAAAACAGGCCACATTCATTGGAAAAAACAGACCACATAAAATGTGCTTGCATTGCACAACAAAAACACTAGCAATCTGGTTATTGATATAATCTTATATAATAACTATAGCGACGTTGTCTTGAATGACTGATTTATTTATTATGGCTGGACGATTTTTCTCGAATTCTAAGCACGATCTTACCTTCCCATGTTTTCAAGATGAATGTCAAGAGCGGTCTTGAGAAGATTAAGCGCTCAACCATTATGGAAAACTAGCCATGTTACGGGTATCATCATTAGGCGATATTTCAGCAAAATTTTGTCTTTTCATCTATCAGCCAGCTCATCCGATGAAACAGGCCGCGGTAATCCTTTTTCATTTTTAATGCATTAAGTAAAACAGACCAGGTCAACCTTTTTTGCATTGCACCACCAAAACACAGACAATTTTGTTATTGACGACATCTTATGTAATAATTACATAGACGTTATTTTGAATGATTTATTTATAATGGCTGGACCATTTTTTTTGAATAGTTTATTTTTTGAACATTTTTAACCAGATATTCACGCAATTGAGCTAATGATTAGTCTTTACATGATGACATCATCAAAATTGAGCGATTCTGTCATATTCGCAGATATTTACGAAGTTTATTAGCTCCTACGACGCTGAAATGATGTCTGTATAAACCATGGAAACTAAAGGGGTTTTTTTCAATTTGAAATTATCATAAATGTCTTTGTCAGCTATTTCCGCGTCATTTAAAAATACATTTGTTTGAATAAATGTTTAATTGTTTTCAGTGCGGGGATCGTCTTTATAGTCAGAATCAGATTCTGACGTATAAAGACGGCCCCGCGCTGAAAGGGTTAATCGAACAAGGTACAGACAGTACAGTGTGGTATTTGTTCATTAGTTCATCTTACAAGCAACAAATTACCATAAATCAACTCATGTAACGTCAACGTGATATCGATCAGCAGGATGTCCTCGACTTTGTGACATCTGAATAATTTTTACCCACTTGAAGTTGTGAATCGCGTCAGCGAGACACAACTTCAAGTGAGTGAAAATTCCAATTGAATAACTTGGCGAACAAAGGGAAAAAATACAGCGTGTACAGGGGTGCTGTATACAATATATTACTGCCACACAAAGACAAACCGATGTAACAGTTTACTTGACAAAATAAGCAGTTGCTACTGTTTGCCATTGCATGGCATTATAGTTACTGCTTACTATTATGTATAATAAGTATATGGTTGATCTGGTAAAAAATATTTTATCTTTTTGATCAATAATGTATGCGCTTTGCCGCATCGCATGTTATTTTCTGACCAGCTGTATGTGAGTACTCGTTATGCACCGTTTATAGATATAGGCCCCTATCTAAACGATGTGCATTTCGCTGGCTTATTTATGACGTTTTCAATGTACATTGAGTATATATCGCATTTTCAATGTACATATAAACGCAAATTAGCAATAAGGCATACTGCACAACGCTTACGTTGCAAATTTAAGCCGCACAGCCATGTATAGAAAACGCGATTGAAAAAATTAACGACTTAATTTTGCGATTATTAAATAAATATATATATATTTCATAATGAAAATATGATAATTCATTTATGTAAATATGGAATATCCCAAGTGAACACAAGTACCGAGACATTGGCCCTATGTTGTCTCAATGTTGGACCAGCGTCTGCGACGCTGGCCCAACATTGAGACAACACAGGGCCGATGTCTCGGTTTTGCTGGGCTGCGGTACGCTGAATGCTGAGGTAGTTATTTTTTTATCTATAATGACAGGGTGGTGTAACGACAGCAACGGGTACACGCGGATCACATGCCATAGGTCGTTTATCAGGTTTTATCCCGCATAATCTGAACGCCCGGAATACAAATGTAGATCTAATAAACGTACCGTTTCAACCCATGTGCACGTGTATTTAACTCGTCAATCGCTAATTTAAATAATTTCAATTTCGATCCACAACTTCAAGTGGGTGGGAATTACTCATTTTTGTTTAATTTGAGACCAAATCTTTGCAACTCTTGTTGTTTCAACACTCGTGTCTCGCCCAATAACTGATTTGATCAGTTATTAAAAAAAAGCTAAAGTCGTGTTTAGCGCTCTAAGGGTTAATTATGCTGCGACGCGACATTTTAAATTTCCTGGAGTAGTGGTTAACTGTACTGTCTGTCACGCCAGAGGTCGCGGACTCGTCCCCGCTACAGTATTGAGACCTCAACTAAACTCGTAAATATCAAATCACTATCCTCAAGATATTCTCCTGATACAGCTCAAAATACCCTTATTTGTTTCATTCTGTCATTCATATACCATTCATTATTTCTTTCTTTCATTCTTGCATCCATTCGTCTATTTATCCATCCATTCATCTATTCATTCGTCTGCAACTTCAGCTTCTGCACCATGCAGGGAACGCTTTTTATGGCTATGTTAATATATTTTATTTATTTCCTCTGTATTGATAACAACCTATGAACTATTTCTCTTTGCAAATCCACACAAATGGTGAAATGCTCATTCATTTTTAATATCTGTAATGGTAATTCTATGAACTATTCACCTAATTTTAAAATACATCATATAAATATAAGTACAACCTTCAATGTGAGACAAGTGCCACACCGTGGTTATTGTTATTTGTGTATTACCTAACAGTACATGATATCCAAATATAACTTAGCAGAGACTAGGCATTGACCCGATGTTGTTTTAATGTTGAACCAGCGTCGCAGGTAGTGGCCCAGGATCAAAATACCATTTCGTGTCAGCAGATCCGCCTGTGACACAGACGTCCAGTGTGACACGGCATATGAAATGAGATCAGCTGTGACATGGGGTGTCACCGTAAAACATAGTTGATTACTTCAGCCTTGGCCCTGTGCGGTCGTCACTGCGGCCCTAGGTGCCTGCAAACACAACACATTATTGTATAACATTTGTACGATGTTGGACCAACGTCGAAGACGTTGGGCCAACATGTGTTGTGTTGTGCGAAGCCATAGGGGGGTAACTGCTCATTTTTCAAGTGAGCAGATACTCCCTTTTGGCTTGGCATGACGGCTGAGGTGTGACCCGCAGTGCGGTGTCGCTGGCTATTGTCCGCATGTTATCAGTCATCGTCCCTGCCCCATCACTCATTGTCCATCTGGAATTGAGACCGCGCCAGAAAAAAACGCTCATCCGGGGTTGGATCGGCGATGTGCCGGCGCTGGACCACCATTGGACCGACGTTGCCACAGAGGTCACCGCCTGGACAGGGCGCTTATCGTATTATTCATCATTTGTCAAAAAATAGCTCGGCGGGGGAACTCAAGTTTCAATAGCCTGGCAGACGGGTAGTGTCCCGCAGGTCACCCACAGATGCTGTGGGGGTTTCCCGTAGTGACTGATCTTATAATCCAAATTGAATGATAATGGAGAAAATAACGTCCTTATGCTTTCTGCAGATGACGACATCAATAACTCGTTGTACGTTTTTTCAGAGAAAGTATTCTTCGTATCAGCTCTTTTCAGGGCAAAAAAACACATATACACTTGCAGCGCTTAAATATTTGTGCATAAGCCTAATTGGAGACCAAAGGTTTTTTTTTCATTTTGAAATTATCATAAATGGCTTAGTCATCTCTTTCCGCTTCACTTGAATACCTATGCTATGGGTCCACGGCTATTATAAATATTACACTCTTTCCGCGCGGGAACTACAGACATCATAATCTAACGTCTAAAGATGGTAGATTCTGACGTCTAAAGTCGGTTCCCGCTCTAAAAAGGTTAACATATATAACTGCTGATGTGTTTAATTATCGTAGCAGGATTGAGAGATCCCCCCCCCCCCAAAAAAAACACGTATTTTTTAAGTGGGTATAACTTTCTAAAAGGTAGGTACAAATGGGTGACACTATTTATTATTAACATATCTAGAAAAGGATGTTCTATCGAACATGTGAGTCGCCTGGAGCAGTGCCCACGTGCAAGGTGGGTAATGAAAATGAAAAGATTCGGGCTTTAAGCCACTTTTGTGCCCATACAGGCTAAATAGGGCCAAATTCAAAATCCAAACCCTGGCGGTCTGAGGCCGAGCACGCTACTTGTCTGTCAGGGAGGCTGCTCACAATACTGAGTTTTACGAGTGGATGGGGAAGAAACATTTTTGTTTCTTTCAAACCACCGAAACCCCCGAACTCCAGCGTGAAAGGCAGCGGTGCTAACCACTACCCCAGGGCCCTTGCCCTGCAAGGTGGGCAATAATACAGGAACTTTGCGGAAGCGAAATTGTATTTGTACACGATCGCAATCATTTTTCATTCCCTAGCGCTTAAACGGTGGCAGTTAGACACAAACGGTTGTTTATGATAATATCGGCCTTGAAAAAGAGCTAACAAAGAAATCTATGACGATTTCAAATTGAAAAAAACTCTTAGGTCGCCATGGTTTATACAACAATATATCAGCGTTGTAGAGGTTAAAGTCACTGACAATTATGCTAAATGTAGAAACCAACAAACCACTCCAGATCGTCGCCTCGGAGCTAAATGATCCTATCTGACACTCGTCAGAGTGGCAGAAAGGATCATTTAGCTCCGAGGCGACGAGATGTCAAGGCATGGCGTAAAACTGGAAGAAAAGTGGGTTAATTAGCGGCATGTGAGCGTGTATGGTTTGTTGGGAGAATCACCAGAGTTTCTACACTTTGTGGGGATTGTCCACACGACAATAAATGGCCCTCTCCTAGTAAAGGCCAAGGTCGACAAGTCATGTTTTGGTGAACACTATGACGGGGACGTGGAAGTGCCTTAATTTATCTTAATGCCCGGCTCGGCTGGGTATTTATTTTTAGGCTTATTAACCATTGAACGCTGAAATATTATTGTATAAGCCATGGAGACGAATTTGTTTTTTTTCAATTTGAAATCATCATAAATGTCTCAGTTAGCTCTTTCAGTTTCATTTGAATACCTGTGTGATGGGTCTACGGCCATTATAAATATTTTAATTCTTACAGTGCGGGGATCCACTGACTTTAAACGTCAGAATCTGACTTTTATAATAGACGTCAGATTCTGACGTTTAAATTCGATCCCCACTGTAATGGGTGAATCTGAAATGTTTTGGTGTGTCATGTTATAAATTGGCTATTGCCCCGACGTGTAGTGGAAGTAAACAATTTACTCATGATCTAGTTGTATGTATTAGATTTATATAACTTTGAGACAAAAAATATAACTGACCTGAATATACACGTTAGTGTTCACAGTTAAATTGTGAGTGGATATCTCGTAGATGATAATTTTCTCAAAAATAAAACCGTTCAAATAGGTCGAGCGAACGTTACCAGTGGTAACCTGCAGTTGACTGGATATTAAAAGATTGTAACTGCCACTTGTCAAAGTGGCAGTTACAACCCTCTAACCCTTTTAGCGCGGGGGCCGTCTTTAGACGTTAGAATTTGACGTCTATTCTGACGTCAGATTCTGACGCCTAAAGACGGTCCCCGCACTAAAAGACGGTCACCGCACTAAAAGAGTTAAATATTTTTAATGGCAGTAGACCCATAACATAGGTATTCAAATGAATCAGAAAGAGCTGACTAAGACATTGATAATGATTTCAAATTGAAAAAAAAACATTTGGCCCCCGTGTTTTTTTTAATATTTGAGCGTTGTGAGAATCAATCTCCAGTTGACTGGGAGACAAGCTTGTGAGACAGCAGCTGTGCCATCAGCAGGTTGTTCCGGGAGTATGACCTCGCGCCAACGTCTTCATTCTGTGGAGGAGTTGGAGCAGATGTACCCTTTTGGTATTATCAGACCCGTCCTTGACCAATGCCTACTTTCTCATCAAAATATTGCATGCTGTTTGACCACAGTGTGGTATCACACAGCAAACACAAGACGCTTACCCAATGCTGATACAATGATGGGCCAGCGTCGCAGACGATGGGCCAACATTGTACCAACATTGGGTGAACACGACGACCCAGTGAAACACAAAACACTTGCATAGCATTTATACAATGTTGGAGCAACGTCGAAGACGTTGGGCCGACGTTGCATAAATAGTCGTTTTAAATCTGCTTGATTAGCAGGTTAAATTGCAATGATGAGAAAAAAATGAAAGTTTAAACAGCAAGATTTGCAAATGTTTGGTCTCAAATTATTACAAATATGAGAAATTTTAACAACTTGTGAGTGAAAATAGATTTTCTGTAGCGCTTTAAGGGTTAATTGCCGGAGCATTAACGGCTAAAATAATACAGGAATTTCAGAAAAAATAGCTAATCAAATTAATTAAATTAATCAAAGATGCAGCAGTAAACAATAAAAAACAAGTATTTTCCATGATTATTATTTAAATTATTTACCAGCAGCATGTGGCTCATTTTGATGTTTCCAGTGTATTCAATCCATTTAAAATTATTATTTGTATTGTATTGGGTAGTATCTGCCACTCTAACAAGTGACAGATGAGATACTTTAGGTCATCGTATGTCAATATGTTCAACTTTAACATTTTTCTTGTCGTTATTGTGTAGGTTCCTACGCTTTCTAGTGTATTTTACTTACTATTAATAATAATGTGTAGTTTTGGCGCGGGAAACATTTCTATATATTGTTGTTTTAGCTTCGATGTCTTTTATCTGTACTAATATTTTATCTGTATTATATATCATATAATTGACTTAGTTTTCATGTAAAAAAATCACCACACGGCACATATGGAAAATAGCCTGACTGCTAATAATGTCCACCCTGTATAAATATGCTTTAATAACTAAATAAAATAAAATGCTTAATCGTTGTTTTACACATTATTAGAACACTATTATTATGTAAGGGACCTGGAAATGTGACATAGTTTAGAAATATTTCATCACTATTTATGCAACAGAATGATTACAATATAAACTTGTGTCTCTCTGTCTGTATGCCTGTCAGTCTCACCGCCTCCC
The DNA here is from genome assembly GCA_964017125.1 of Flabesymbios commensalis. NCBI lineage: Eukaryota > Metazoa > Annelida > Polychaeta > Terebellida > Flabelligeridae > Flabesymbios > Flabesymbios commensalis. The sequence goes on along the minus strand of OZ024916.1, from coordinate 44,573,902 downwards.
CACGTATCGCTGATGTGATCCACGACTTCCAGCGACTGAGAATTAATTAAATTATTAATCATAACGGAAATCAAAATAAAAAAACAATTGAAAACGCGTCTTAACTTCAACAGTCAAGCTTTGTTGTTCTAATTAAAAGTTGAAACAAAAAATTGTACTTACATGGTTAAGATGGTGTATGTTAGTGTGGGGGACTTGAAATGTCAATATAATCTCTGAGCTTTACTTAATCACGATTGTGAAAGAGAAAATAATTATCAGTCACGATAGAATTGCATTGAGACTATGTTGCAGTTTACAGCGTCTAAATTTAATAATTCTTATCAATAGGCCATTTTTGCAGTGAAACTTCAATGTGTTATTGTTATTCTATCATCCCTTGTTCTGCTGAATTGTCAGGATTTTTTTGATTTTTTATGGTTGAAATTGCTAAAGCAATTTCCAGTTTCAATAATACAATGTCACCTAGTATGATTGGGATCTTCTTGGACACGTATACTTACTTGACGTGACACCCCGGGATCAGCGCGACCCACAATGTCACGTGGGTGAATATGTAAATTATTTAATTTAGCGCCTTTAAGGGTTAACCCTTACAACGCGGGGATCGACATTAGTGACGTCAGATTCTGACGTCTAAAATCGATCCCCGCACTGTAAGAGCAAAATATTTCTAATGGCCGTAGACCCATAACATAGGCATTGTCCGGTGTGAATTCAATCGAGAACAACGTTTACGCTAGCCATCTAAACCTGAAGGTGACAGGTCAGAAGCCAGTCTGCCAGGAATCATTGCCAGCAGCATGAGACGGGCACCCGTGTTGTTTAAATCAAGGGCCGGCGTCTGCGACGCAGGCCCTTCACTAAAGCAACACTGGGTCAATGTAATCCTGTTTGTCACGGTAGAAACTTACATGATCAGTCACATGATCAGTCACATGATCAGTCAGAGGTGACCAATCACATGGCTGTATCTGGTGGAGCACATGATTAGGGCACACCAGCACCCACGTGTCGGCAGATGAGTTGACCAGGTTGAAAAGCAATATCCACAGACGAAAAGTGACGGATGAAGATCGGGTTAGAGGTCGGAAAACTGTTCAAACTTGGAGATAAAGTTTACCGGAGGTGATGTAACATTTCTTTGTTTTGGTTTCAATATGGTTCTCCAATAGATTGTCTATATTTATGTCTACATATGAATGGTAACATATAATCCTCTGCATATGAACATTTGGCGCAAAAAGCTGTACTGAAATTATGTTAAAGCTGAGTATTTATAATGGTCTTACGGTTCTTTCTCGCATAGTTTGAAAAAGTGCTGTTGACTATCGTACCTATAAATATAGTCATTGAAGATGTTCATGCATTAAATTGTGGTAAATATACATGGCATCGTATCGAATATAACTATGCAGTTAGGAGCTCACTGTAAAGCAAGACTGATCTTCACCTACTTGAAGTCAAGCAGTTAAAACTTGTATTAATCATAATGGCTTAGATGGGTAAAAAAGCACATATAGTATCGAGCAAACATTTTAAACTCCATATCAATGTGCAGTAAACACGGGCGGCACGTTAACCCTTTAACCGCCGGTGCCGCATATATCGGGTTTTCATTTGTTATTAGCACATTAATTACCACCTTTTAAACATGTTAAAGATAAAAAGTGACATCAATCAGCTATATTTGAAAACAGTTGACCTCCATTTTGTCAAATCTGCATAATTTTCACTCACTTGAAGTTGTGGATCGCGTCAGCGAGACACAACTTCAAGTGAGTGAAAATTCCAATTGAATAATTTGGCGATTAAAGGGTTAATCATGGGATGATCAGGGAGACAATAGCATTCAGGACCGTTCCAAGGGTTCTCATATCATGCTAGTATAACAATACTCTACCCGGATTGATTCACATTAATCGTGGTGAATGAATTTCGCTGATTTCCTGGCCACTCTTCGATTGGTCGAGGGTAGAATACTAGAACTAGTCCGATTTCTCAATCAATTGTCAACATATTTTCATGAAATTTTACAGGCACTATGTTATATGCTTATGCGAAATTCATTCACCCTGGTTGATGTGAATCGGGCTATTGTTGTTCATCGAAATTCTAAGACACAGGAAGACATATTTTGTGTTGTAGTTGGTCATAAAACAGTCTAGTCGTGTATAATATACTGCAGTGTAAAGGCAACCAGGAGTGACTGTTTAACCTCTAAAGCGCTGAAATATTTGTGTATGAATTATGGAGACCAGAGGGTTTTTCAATTTGAAATTACCATAAATGTCTTAGTTAGCTCTTTCCGCTTCATTTAAATACCTATGTTATGGGTCTACGGCCATTATATTTGTTTACTTTTTCAATGCGGGGATCGACTGTAGACGTCAAAATCAGACGTCTAAAATCGACCCCCGCGCTGAAAGGGTTGCGTGAGTTTGCCATGCACAACAAAATAAAGGAGTTGAGGTGTGGACGAGAAGAGGTTAAGGTCGTTGATTCCCGGGGGAACCACCTCCATCCTGGACCTGGGTGGGTTTTTCTGCAGGGTCTAATATGGCAGGTCCACAATGAATGCTTTATCCATTCAGTCCTGGTCGAGTCTGTTGAAAACGCTCCACGTTGAATGTGGAGCCGGACCCCCGACCAGAAAAAGCAGTCCTGACAAGTTCATTTAGATGGCCGGCTGACAATCTATACGGGCGCCAGCCAATCAAACCGATTGCCACCCTGTGGGACAAGACTGGCACTGCCCCATTATAGGCCATTAGGGCATCTCTTGGTCACAAACTCAATGGGTCGGTCAGTGGGTGGGCCTCAGGGTGCAGCCTTCCTTTGCCATGCCCCTGGGCCTACCACAATAGGTGTGTCAAGTGAACACGACTGGAGACGTGCACCTTTCCCTCACATCAAGCCTGCCTGCTGACTGACCAGTGAAGAAATGTATAACTCACTGAAAATGATTCCCTCAGCCGTATCATGAATCTACTACAGCAGATTATGCACAAACCTATCTATCCTTTGTGGTGATTGATTGATTGATTGATTGATTGATTGATTGATTGATTGATTGATTGATTGATTGATTGATTGATTGATTGATTGATTGATTGATTGATTGATTGATTGATTGATTGATTGATTGATTGATTGATTGATTGATTGATTGTAAAATAGTCGGTGATTTATAGCTTGATCATGTTTATCGCTCATTATTATAATAATATAGTTCTGACTATTGATTATTGGAAATCGATATCTACATCAATAAAATCATACGATTGACGGCAAACCACTTAGATTGTGATTTTGAAAGAAACCAACCTACGATTATTGGAATGTCAAGTGCTTACTCACGAAATCAGGTAATAAAGGAAACCAACACATGCAAGAAACCGACCCAGAACAAATAGGTGTAACATTGCATTCTCTGCTACTAAGACTTTCTGACCTTTTGGCAGCATGATATTCTCACTCACTCAAATCACACAGTGACATGATACATTTCTTTGCGGTTGTTTTGCGCGGAATCGTCTGATTTGGGTGACTGGCCACTGCAGGGATGTGGTCTGCACTGCTGTGCAAATGCAAATAAAAGTAGCTACTTGATTGAAATGTGAGCAGTTACTGTTGTTTGCCTTTGTAGGGCGGCATAGATCCAGCCGAGTCCTTGCAGCCAGCCATTGCCCTATGATGGCACCAGGAAGCGGCTAAAATGCCCCAAGATCAATTGTTCCAGTTCCCACGTCCGCCAAAGCCAGAGTGGTCGCTTCGCTTCGATTTGTGACTTTGTGGTTGCCTTTGAGAAAGGTGGCGTTCTGTTAGCCCACAGCCAAGACCTGTGTATGCCCCGGTCAAAGCCCCGATCCACTCCGTGGGGACAATGTCTCACCACGGCGAACAGGACCGGGGAATCCACGGATCTGACCTGAGATATCTGGAGGCCGTCAGGATTAATTAAAGTATCAACTGGATCATGCCGAGTCCCGGTATCTCACATTAAGCTCTCAACGCTTACTATACAATGTATTGAGTGAATAAATGAATGAATGAATAAATGAATGAATAAATGAATGAATGAATGAATGAATGAATGAATGAATGAATGAATGAATGAATGAAAGAATGAATGAATGAATGTATGAATGAATGCATGAATGAATGAATGAATGAATGAATAAATGAATGAATGAATGAATGAATGAATGAGTGAATGAATGAATGAATGAATGAATGAATGAATGAATGAATGAATGAATGAATGAATGAATGAATGAATGAATGAATGAGGTTTTAGGCCTGCACCTTTGTGCACATAATATTATGGGCTAAAGTGGGCCAGGAAAACTTCCTGAGGATGGTGAGATGAATGAGATGACACTGCCCTTCAGGCACAGGATTCGAAATTAGAACCCTGGCGGTCTGAAGTCAAGTTCGCTACCTCTCGGTTACGGAGGCTCATATTAAATATTTACGAGTGAGCAGGAAGGAAACATTATTGGCAAAATGTAGCTGCTTCTTTTCAAATATTAACCCTTTCAGCGCGAGAACCGTCTTTAAACGTCAGAATCTGACGTCTGTAGACGTCAGATTCTGACGTATAAAGACGGTATCCACTCTGAATTAATTAAAATATTTATAATGGCTGTGGACCCATAACATAGGTATTCAAATGAAGCGGAAAGACCCAACTAATCTAGTATCTCACCAAGAAACGACTGCTTGGCAACTAGTAGCGACTCTGACAACTGCATTTTTAAACGACTGCTTAACGAATTTGTCAAAATATATTCAGCGATTGTGGTCTATAACGACTAATCAACAACATCGGGGCGACATTATATACTTGCGACCGCTTAACTACTCAGACGACAACTTGGCGTCTGGTTGAATACTTTTGACGAATATTCGCTATGGGGGCGCATGTCTGTCGTCGTAGATTCTTTACTTCGTCGTTAACATGCAGCGACTGTATTTCGAGCATGGTCCGACCTTGTAGCAAACGAAGCAAAGTTGTCATCTGCTTTCAGACTTGTTTACCATTCTTGAGCAATCTTTTGACGACTGCTGAGCGAATCCTGAACAATCTGTTGACGAACTAGACAAAATCATCATGTTGGGCATGTAAAAAGGTTCCTAAGTCCTGCAGCATTCATCTCGAGCTGAACTCTAATCCATGATGGACATAGAAGGCAGGGTCAGCTTCCAGAAATTATGCCAATTGGTATTTCTCGGTATCACTCATTGTATACATCTTCCATCTCGCCTTTCTTCGTGGTAGCTGCAGTGTTGTCAGAATCAGCCTGGTCACTGGATGAAGTTGTATGTGGGTTGGTCAGGTTCAGGACCCATTATTATTATGATTGGTAATAGGGCCTAATTTTCACCGAGTTGTCTTTCACTCGCTGACTTGTCTGTATAATTATGTCGTTATGCTGTCTTAATTATGACGTTATGTATGTCGCGATCGCACAACGAATCTATAAATCACCGACTGACTAACAACCTCCTAACGACCAGATAACCTGTTGCCATCTGGTCGTTATGCATTTGTTAAACAGTCGTCACACAGTCTTTCAAGTCGTTACAGAGTCGTCGCATTCGTTAACTATACACTAATCATTCGTTAGTCAGTCGTTAGTCAGTCGTCTTCCCATCGAATCTGTGTCGTTAAGCAGTTGCTGTTGTCGGTTATTAGTCGCCTCAGACCAGTAATTAAATAAATTCGTCACAGTTTGTAGAGGCGTCGCTGAGGCTGGGGACGCTCGCTTGCTAGACAGTCGTGTAACAGTCGTTAGACAGTCTGAAATCAGTCGTAATTTAATCGCAACTGCTCGTCATATTCGCTAAATGGTTTCTAGGAGTCGCTAACTATTTGTTCAAGGACTACTGAACAGAATGAAGCACGACGTTAAAACAATTACTGAAGATGTCTTGGCGAATAAAAAGATTTTGAACATGTTACAAATCTGGCGGCGACTGAAATCGCGGTGAGCAACCTATTTGCTCATGAGATACTTATTCCGACTTCTCAGCGATTAGCTTCAGACTAAAAAAAGATTAAAAACAGAATCAAACAAATTTCCATTCGTCTCAGTCGCCAATCTGTCGCAAGCCCAGTGAGATACTAGCTTAAGACATTTATGTTGATTTTAAATAGAAAAAACCCTTTGATCTCCAGGGTTTCTGTCGTCCAATATAAAGTCTGTCCCCGCCCTGTAAGAGTAAAATTATTTATAATGATCGTAACATAGGTATTCAAATGAATCGAAAAGAGCTAACTATAAGGCATTTATGACGGTTTTTGGTTGCGATGTTTTTTCAAGTTAATTCGGCGTTTTAACCCTTTCAAGCCTGAATTTACCATTGTCATCTTCATCCCCTACAAGCCGCGAATTGCTGTCGCAATTCTCGACTTGTAGTGGATGAAGATGATTTGATGTGGGTGGAAAATTAAAGAAAATTGCCATGTTTTGGTAAACCAGTTTCATGGAATTTTCCATTCCAAATCCCTTGATTGTAGGGAAATTAAGTCTGTTTGCAGGGATGTGAAATGATGCTATAATGCATCGTGCGGGCTTAAAGGGTTAAAAGGGTTAAGTATAATCCTCCAAAAGATAAATATGCGAGACAACCGCAAACTAAATGATGATGATCAAATACGATCACAAAATATGAAGCAGACATGTCCACATTTTTGGTACTTCAACCTAACTGTTTTATTCCGGACCATTACAGATGTACGCTTTGAAGGGGGGGGGGGCTAGAATCAGGATGTGAATCCGTCTCAGCAAGCATGTCCTCAGAGTGCAGTGACCCGGTAATACTGCCGTGCAGAGACAAACAGCGGTAACTGCTTACTTGACAAGTAAGCGGTCACTACTGTTTGTCTTTGCACGGCATGATATCCCCTGAGATCTGAATCATATTCCAACTTGCAAGGCTTCATACGTCCAGGTGGAGAAAGGGAATCTATTTGACATCATAATACCTGACCTTTTAGAAAAGAAATATGATACCTGAGATGTTCAATCTGAAGTGGTTTAATTTTGGGTTAACTTCGTAAACGGTGTAAAAACTAATATTAAAACTATAATTTGTTTACCATACAATTTTTGTAGAGGCACACGTTCTCACCCATATCTGAAAAGAATCGCCATAAAATTAAAGAATGCATACTTTTAGTCGGCTACCGTTGTTGGGTCAACACCAATTGACAAGAACAATACATGCTTGAGTTTGTTTACTTTAATTTAGTCAACACGAATACCCTATAATTATATAAACAAATGTGTTTGTTTGTCGATTCAGTATTATTATACGTTTATAGGCCTAACATTATACTGCAGCTTTGTCTTTTAAAATCGACCCATGTAATCACTGGTAATCCGGAGTGTCGATGTGCACTTCAAAAGGACTGAAGGATGCAAAGGTGTATGTCGTCTGACCTATCCCAACAAACACGACGTTAAACTAATACTGATCTAATGTTGACCCGCCGTCTGCGACGATGGACCAACCTTAAATCGTCGTATCGTGTTTGCTGGGATGGAGGAGGGATAGCAAAATACCAGGCTATATCCGAATTACAATAAAATGTGGGAGTTCATTTATATAAGGGCTTAATTACACGCTCGGTGGATTTGACTGGCGCTGTTACAGGGAATGATTCTTTGCAGGTTATGCTCTGCAAAGCCAAATGGCAGCAACTCTTTACTTGGAAAGTAAGCTGCTACTGCCTTTCGGTTTTGCACGGTAGAGTTGACTTCTGGAGGTTAAGAGGATTGGAGATGACGATCCCGCGACTGAAAGCATTAGAAAACTCAATGCACTGCTTGATACAATGAAAGAGTGGGGTGCAGGGGTGGCCCACGTAAGAAAAAAACAGGACGCCTAGGCGGGAAATCCAGGAGGGCCATGGATTCGCATTTTGTCCGTCATCTGCGTGAATTTGCCTGGCAGGCTGGATGGCAGGAGCGGTGGCCGAGACGGAAGCCCCCGTAAGGGGATGAAACTCAATAAATGTGGCCTCTAGACCTGAACAGCCAAGTATCCCAGCCTAGCGGGAATATTAACTAGGTGCGATCGACCGCACAAGGAAAAGGGTCCAAATCCTGGTAGCTCTTGCGAACACCACACCCCTACTTCCACCTGCTTCTGGGTCCGTATGCTCGTACAGGTTGCGATATATCGTGGGCTTCGGATTGGTCGAGATAGCCATCTCGACTAATCAGACGCCTACGATATATCGTAACTTGTTTGAGAATACGGGCTCCTTCTCTAATCCTGGGATTGTTGTAGTTATTGGTACAGCGGGATTTACTTTCTCAGCCGTCGTCAGTCTCACACCTTATAATTGGGCGAAATGGGTCGCTTTCCCCTGCCGCGCTGTCCAATAATTGCCGCTGCATGGGCGGCACCGACATCCTCAAAGGCGTCCCGATTTTGAAGGGAGCTGGCGTTGAAGACCATAATGGCAAATCCCGGACGTCTCGCCGGAATCACAAAGCCAGCAGTGCCATGCATGAAGCCAAACCAGGGTCCTGCGAGGGACGCCGGGTCCATGCCGGGTAAATGTTGGGACGGCGTCGCAGATTCTGGCCCAACATTAACCCTGCATGGGCCCGGTGTCTCGTAGGCCTATACGTGTCGGGATCTCGGGCCAGTCGCAGAATATGCAGCAGCTTGCCTGCAAATGAGTTCGTTTAGCTGGCTGCATTTAAAGATGCCGTTATCTTGCCGTGGACTCCTAAATTTACATCATTTTCCGCCTCGACTCGGCCGTTGGTCAATTGTCGACGGCAGTGCTGTGTAAACCCAATATGCATACGGCATAGCTAATGGTTTACTGTAAGGGGGTTGTACCAACAGGGTAAATGCCTGTAACCGATATTCAATCAGTGTTTTGTCCTGCAGAAATATTTCAATGTATTTACTCACGACTATAGCACATGGTTATACGCATGGTTTACACAGTGTGTTCATGTTTTTAATAACATACAACATATTATTGTTAAAAAATGGTCAAATTAATGTATTAAATCTTGATTAAAGTAAGGCTTTTGGCAACATCCCACACGATTTACTGAAAATCTATGGCTTTCACGGTAGTCGACTAAAATGGTTCTGCTCATATTTATATGGGCGACAACAACATGTTTTTATTTCAGGTTTATCTGACGTCTGGTGTACCATAATGAATGAATTAATTAATTAATTAATCAAAGAATGAATGATTGAATGGATAATTAAATAAATAAATGACTTTTTGATAAATAAATGAATGAATGAATGAAGGAATGAATGAATGAATGAATGAATGAATGAATGAATGAATGAATGAATGAATGAATAAATGAATGAATGAATGAATAAAATAATGAATGAATGAAGCCATTTTTGTTTAATTCAGTCCTGAATACCACGGCGCGAGACGAGCCCGCAAACTCCGGTACGGATGACCTGAGATGCATGCTGGTGATTTTCACAAGTTCCACTTTCATCTCATTCAGTGTAATTTGACGCCTGCATAATTTCAAATTCAGAGACCTCGCAGTCCCAGATAACGTTTGGACAGCGACTCATCCCCTAGCTGTTCATCAGTCTGTCCCAGCACCCGGGTGATTGTTACCATTCTGACGGATGATCATTTTGATATAGGCCACTCTGATAAGGCTGAACACACGATGACAGAATACGCCCCCGGTGAAGCTAATCTCATAAAGATGGGTCCCCGTGAGACATCGGCTGAGAAATAGAGCTGTCTGCCAGGATGTCACCTATCACCCGGGCGTTGTGTGTGTAAATTTGCCGTGTGACATCAAAGTACGCTACATAGATCACCATTGCTTTTGTTCTTGAACGACGAAAATTGAGACACGAATTTTATTCAAAAGATTAATATAATGTTTTTTTTCTGTCAGTGGATTGAGACCACCGGCAATGTGGTATCCACGGCGTATTATGCAGTTCATTCCAATTTCAGAATTATCTATTCCGATCAGACAGAGCTAGCTTATTTCAACATGTTGAAATGTACCTATATATCTACACGCTAAATATATAAGCCTACATACGTTCTCAAAGAAGTTTCAAAGCAGAAAGTGTCACCGGAAGTGACAAAATATGCTGATATATATAAATGTCCTCGTAAAAGTTACGATATATCGTGCGACACGTGTGTCTATTTTTTATTAAAATATAAAATAACCCTACACCCTGCGCACAGTACCATATAGCGTATGCAGTCGTACAAAGCTACGATGCAATAATTCCTGCCTTTTGGCTTTGCAGAGCAGCATAGACAGCACTGGCTGCAATGCCTACTTCAGGCACACTTCTACAGGTCTGGAGAACTGAAGCCCGATCATAATTCGATGGTGGTACATCAGTGTTGCCACAGCCGAAAATTGGCCTCTCCCACATTCTGTGGGAGAATCTGCATCCGCCAGTGATCGGGTTGACCCTTTCAGCAAGGGAGCGTCTTTAGACGTCAGATTTTGACGTCTAAAGACGTCAGGGTGTGACATATAAATATGGTCCCCACACTGAAATAATTAAAAAACTTATAATGGCAGTAGACCCATAACGTAGGTATCCAAATGAAACAGAAAGAGTTTACTAAGACAGTTATGATGATTTCAAATTAAAAAACCTTTTAGTTTCCATAGTTTACACAAGATTTATTCAGCGTGGCAAAGGTTAAACATGCTGTCATATCTACTTGTGTGTGGATGACTGTGCATCAAGCCCTTCGGTGTATGTCTGGCCAGGAAAACTTCACCAATCACTTTACGTCATCCCCAGATTGAAAATTGGACGGAGGGCATCAGTCAAAATCAAAGCAATGTAAAAAACGAGATCAATAAAATAAGAGATGATTCCTCATGCCCCTGGCCCACTCAATTTGATCAAGTTCCTGTCAACTCAAGTTTTCGCGAGATGGCTGTTCAATTGAAACGCGCAAATAGAAACAAGAGCACATTCGACAATAGCCCTACGCCATTATTAAACCTAAAGTTATTGCGCCCACAAGGTTAAATTATTGACTTAAAATGCAAAAAATCACAATAAATCGGCCACTTTAATTTTGTTCAGTCATTAGCGAACTTGACCGAGAAATGCTTATTAGTAACATGCACAACAAATTTGAACAGGATACATGAACAACTTTTCAAGTTATCGCGCCCATAAGGTCAAATAGATAGATAGTATTTATTTGACCTTTGACAAAGAAAAAAATTACACAACAATATATATACATTGGTGGTCTGGAGACTCTTTTTAAGGTCGATTGGGACCGCTAGCAAAAGAGCCACCGCAAAACGTTCAGACAACAACAATTTTAAAAGGAAATAAACATATATACATATGAAAAATATAATGATTTTTAAATTGTAATAAATAAGAAATGACAGTTAAATATTGGCATTTTTGCATGAATAGCACTGTGCATTGTTGCACGTACTTGAATATAAAGTTATAAAGTATTTTTTTATATAATTAGAGAAACCTTTAAAACTATGTGTTTGAACTTTATCATGAATTATATTTGGCGTATGATTTATTTTCTGAATTAGATCGTATCGTAAACATTTTTTGCGAAATTCCCTTCTGGTTTCAATTTGTCTAATATTTAAACAATTCCTGGTATTATAATTGTGTAAGTTGGTGATCTGGTCTGGACAAAAATCTTCAAAAAAATCGGGTACATTACTGTGGATACATTTAAAAACAAATTTGTGTTGGTTGAGTTCAAAAATATGATTGACTTTTAATAGGTTAAATTTTATAAATATTGGGTCTGTATGACTAAATATAGGACATTTATCAATTATTCTAAGAACCCTTTTTTGAAGTTTATATACCCGTTTGAAATCATACCCCCACGCAAGAATACAGTAATGTATGTGTGGTAGAATCAACGTGTTATACAGTGCTAGTAGTATATTATTGGGTAACGTAGTCTTTAAACAATTTATTATTCCCACGGACTGGGACATTTTGTTACATATTTTATTAACATGTGTTTTCCAAGTGAGATTATTGTTTATAAGTAGGCCTAAAAAGTTGAATTCCTTCACATGATCTATGTCATTGTTATTAAGCTTAATATTCGGTATATGAATCTTTCTGGAGGGTTTATAAAATAACATGAATTTGGATTTGTCGCAATTTGGTGATAACAAATTAGCCGCCAGCCAATCAGCGACTTTTTTCATCTCGGAGTTAATTTTTGTCTCTAGTATTTGTCTATTTGACATGTCCTGTTTGTTAAGGTTAATTAAAAAAGTGGTATCGTCCGCATAGGAAATTAATTTAAACAATTTTGTTGATTCGGGTAAATCGTTAATGTATACTAGAAATAATAGAGGGCCTAATATGGATCCTTGCGGTACACCTGTGGTGATTGGAAGTAAATTTGATTTGATTTGATTAATTTCGACGTATTGTTTTCTGTCAGATAGATAATTTCCTAGTAAATTTAGATACATGTCTTTTATGCCAAGAAAGCTAAGTTTATGTAGGAGAATGTTATGGTCTAAAGTATCGAAGGCTTTAGATAAGTCTAAAAAAATGGCTAGCGGAACTTGCCCACTATCCATAGCACCTGATATTCTATCGACCAATTCAAGTGCTGCAAGTTCCGTTGAGTGATTAGATCTAAATCCATATTGACTTCCATATAGAAGATAATTTTTTAAAAGGTATGAATTTAATTGTTCATGGATAACTTTTTCAAATATTTTAGAAATGCTGTTGAGAAGTGAAATGGGTCGATAGTTATTGACAGTAGTGGGGTCATCTTTTTTAAATAATGGTACAACTTTAGCAATTTTTAGGCTGTCTGGAAATATGCCTGTTTCTAATGATTGATTGATTATTATGGTTAATGAGGGAACAATCTCCTGTTTTATTATTTTTATTAAATTGTTACTAATATTGTCTGGTCCAGCACTTGTTTTAGGCTTTAAACTGTCAATAATTTTGCTCACAGAGGCTTCGGTAACCTTTTCAAAAACCAAACGTTTTTTTGTAGGATTTTTTAGATAATTTGAATATTTATTTGAACGAGATATTGGATGGCTGATTTTTCTAGAAATGTCCTGTCCAATATTAATAAAATAGGTATTGAAATGGTTTACAATATCAAGCATATTGCTTGTTAAATTGCCAGCTATGTTAATATTATCTGCGAATCCTTTATGTTTTTTTTTTATTTTTATTTAAAATTGTAGAAATAGTGGCCCAAGTTTGTTTTAAATCCGACTTATATTTAAGAAATATTTGTGAATAGTATTGTTTTTTAGCGATAAATATGGTACGTCTTAGAATATAATTGTATGTTTTAAAGTTTGTTTTGAGTATACGATAATGATTTGATTCTAAAGGACTTTTACATAGATTTTTATACATTTTATCTCGCTTATTAATCGATTTTACAATAGCAGATGTAATCCATGGTGATTTCTTATGTTTTCGTTTGTTTATTTTTTTCTTTTTAACTGGTAGATTATTTTGTTTAGCATTAATGAGAATGTCCAGAAATTTTTTATAATTTATATTTGGATCAAGTGATTGACTGTTTGTAACCTTGTCTACAAGATCTGCTCTTTCTATTTCTTCCTTAAATTTCATCAAGGCTTCCGAGGATTGGTCGCAAGTAAATATATAGTTAGTTAAAGGTTTAATGTGCGTTATATTTTCAATACTTAAATAATAAGGGAAATGGTCTGATAGTTTGGAAGTCAGGACACACGTTGAACTGTTACATATTTTAGGTGATAGTTTACAGAAAAAATTGTCGATTAATGATCCACTGCGTTCAGCAAGTCTCGTGGGAAGAGTAATTTGAGGATAAAACCCAAAAGAATTTACTGTGTCTAAAAATTCACAAAAAATAGGTTTACTTGTTATTTTTAGTAAGTCAATGTTGTAGTCACCAGCCAGTATAACTTAGCTGTTACGAGTGTTTAGTGTGGAAAGAATGGGAGTGATATCGGAAATAAAAGATTGGTAATTATGGTTGTGGTTACGTGGTGGTCTGTATATGTTTCCAACAATAACCGCTTTATTTAAATTTTCACCAGTTATTTTAAGAAAAAGACTTTCCCAGAAGGTCGAGTCGGTATGTAATTCCAAAAATCCAAATTTATATTCGGTACTTAGATAAAAGGCTAATCCAGCATGAGAGCTACATCTAGCAGGTTGAAAAATTAACTCATAGCCTTCTATTTGTAAACCACTTAAAGAACTATTTTCAGTCAACCACGTTTCTTGTAAACAAATTATACTCAATTTACATCCATTATTTCGTAGCGTCTCAACCAGTAATTCAAATTCATTGAATTTAGCGCGTAATGATTGAATATTTAAACTAAGTATTGAAAAATTATTTTGATGCTTACCACAAAAGGATATAAATTCTTCATTGTTCATATATGGGGAATTTTTAACTGATGGTATTTGATTGGTATTTAAGATATCTATTTCAATATCATTTCCAATAACATATGTTAGGGAATTTACCTCTGTGCCGCCATACCTCTCTAAAATATCATTAGTCGCACTCATTGTTAAGGTAATTATAATATAGTGAAGTATGAATATAGCGATATATGTTAGGCGTGGCGATGGCGGCAGAGAGACGAGGCCAATACAAATAAATTATAGAGAAGTAATGGTTTGCATAGGAAACATTACATTTGATTTCATATTTGACGAGAGTTAGACAATTATTATTAAGGTTATTAGTCACGATCAGTTTGTGAGCATGAGTAAAGTATAGTAATGCCAATATATAATACCAGGAATTGAGAAATACAAATGATATATGAATGATGATGGGGTACATAAATATATCTTGAAATATATCACAATAATCGAGTTTTTCAAGATTGATGATAAAAAAGTGATTTTTTCGAAAATGGTAATAATGCATAATTATCATGGGTACATATCGCCAGTGGTTTCTTGAAAAATCATGTACATTTACCAATATGCACGGTGCATAAACAAACAGTAGTTTGCTAATTGGGTTATTTATCTTCATATGACAGTAATAAAATAACAGAAAAAACAGCAACATGAGAAAAAAGAAACAAAAACACCTGTCTTTGAGGAAGATCATCTGTGGATCCTCATGCATGGACAGGTTACAATGGGTGGGGTGACAAAATGTACGTGCGGTAGTGAAGTGTGATTTGTGTTATTACAGGATGGAGTTATTTTCGAAACATAATGTGCACATAGTGATTTGTAAATAGCACACAAGAAAGCGATTTATATGTACATACAATGATAATGGTTCATCAGTTTATCAGTCGAGAATTTCATGTTCAGTAATCTCAACCATCAACCAGTATTAACAGACAAATGTGTGAGAAAGGTAAGACATACTTAAATCTGATTTTAAACAGTCCTTGTGTCAAAAATGTAGATACGTTTATTTTCCCGTGTGCAGATAGTTCATGGCGAAATTTTAATTATTATTGAGACAGTTATGGTTCACCTCCTGTGGCGCCCAGTAGTTCTTCGTCAATGGTGGTGTTCATGTTGTTGACAGTGGCAGGTGCAGCTGGAACAACAGAGCTGGAATTTGTCGTAACAATAATAATAATTGACGTAAAATGAGAAAAAATGGGAAAAATCGCAATAAATCGGCCATGCATAATAAATTTAGGGAGGATACATGAAAAACTTTTCAAGTTATCATGCCCACAAGTAAATGTTAACGCTGACGCCGATGCCGACGACGCCGAGCTTCAATTGCAAAAACCCACCCTATTTAATAAAATTAAAAGGCGGGCTAAAAATGTAAATTTTTCTTGTATATTCAACCCTAAAAGTGCCAAAGTACAACATTTAATAATTTACACACCTAGTTATGTGTCGTTACCGCGACTCAAATAAATATACGTTTCAACGAACAGTTATGTCAAATCGCGCTGATTGAACTTGTTTAGTGCATGATTCACTATGAAAATCCGCTAATAAAACTTATTCTACTACAGCCTTTAATAATATTATTGTGTTTAATGGCAGGATGCAATGATAAATTTACTTGTTTTATCTGGCTGTATTCTTCACTTTAGGCGATCGAATTATATAATTCCAACCACTTAAGAGCGAAATTAAATAATACCACATTTCCATCCACTTGAAGTTATATCTAATTGGAGTGACGCATGAAATTATGTGTAAATTTTGCTGTGTAAAGACAATCTATAATTGGTAACATATACTGTGGAAGCAAATTCGAAAATCGAGAAATATAATTATCGGGCACGTATTTTTGTTTTATATTGTTGTAAAGTGTGTTATAAAATTGAAATTTAGGTTATGCATGCAGTCATGTTGTGTATCGGAATGGTTTATAATAGCGCTGACCGTCCTGCCCCGGTAAACACGATATGTTAACCCAATGCTGGTTCAATGCTGGGTCAGCGTCGTAGACGGTGGACCAACATTGAACCAGCATTGGCTCGAAGTCTCGTGTTTTCAGGGACGGCGCTGAATTGAGTACAGCAGCTGTCCTGCCACAGACATTACCCATGCTCAGTTCGATGTTAAATCACACTTCACTGACTTACCAACAATGTAAAATTCTTCACAACTATATTTTCATCATATCTGTGAAGAATTTTGATTGTTAGAAAAGTCAAGTATGTTTATATTCCAGTTATTTATCCGAAACTGCACTTGAAGGCTCCACGTGATCTCAGTTGGAGTGGGATGGAAACGCCAGACTTTATGAGATAGGTAACATGGCAGGTAATTTGGTCGGACGATGACGTCATCGCACATACTGCCGATTTTCAGGTGTTCTGCGCACGTATTTTCTTGTTTATCAACAAATTCAAGCCGGTCTGGGCATGCACAGTCGCCGACGAATTCTCCTCACGTAGGTGTCGCTCATTTCGCACCGACAAAGATTGATGCAAATTATATAGCCGTGAATAATAGTTGTATTTTACCTAAATTCGGGTCCCATATGTCATATACCAACTTAAGAATCACAGAAATGTAAGTGAATATATTTTTTATAGGCAGGATGATGACTTTTATATTGACCATAGCTCATCAGATTGAATTCAGAGTAGCAATTTAAAGTTGGTATCAAAGTGACTTTGATACTCAATTCACGGCTGTGTGGCTGGCTGCGCTCGCCCAGAGCCGTTGTTTACTCGGCTAGGTTTATCATATGGGAGGGGTATATATCATTCTATTGCTGCATAATTATATGTATTTTCAATAACTCTCTTCCTGCCTCAGATACATGTAGAGGATGACATTTTTGGGTGTGGCGGTCACAGATAGGCTCTACTTCACATGAGCGCATACTGCAGTCATCAGATGTATTCGTTTCAAGGTGCTTGAACGTTGATAAATGACATTAAATGCGAGAATGTGAGAATGTCAGACAGTCAGCAAGTATAATACAAATATACCCAACATTTACACAATACAATGCCACAATCATGATAATTTCAAGCATTCGACAGTCTAGCCCCAAAATGTGGCTTTGAGAAAGGTTAAGCATCTTTAATTTTGCCACATTTTATATGGAGAGTATCGGGTTTCTATCTCGTACATTTCATCAAACTAAATCAATAATTATGGTGAAAAAAACGCCCACAGACTTTGTATACATTAACCTGGTTAAAGGATAACAAATGAATAGTTTACTGTGTTAGGCCCTATTGTTGACATTTACTAGCTGCGTTACATCAAGTGATATATTCTGACGAGCTGAATTTCACCTGATGTCCATTCACTCAGCTCAGATGGCGGCTCGACAGTCAGACCGGGGGTTTTGTGAGTCGTTGAATGGCTAAATGGAATGGGGTGATTTAGGTGTTGGGGCGGTAGACCGAAGCTGCGAGATTGGGCAAGTTATAGCTGGGAGAGTCCGGCTATAAGAAACAAGTCTGTGCTCCAGTGAACGCGGGAGTGATGAAGTCCCACTTGCCCCGATAGAAACACTTAGGCTCGGATGGATCTGCCCCCACCCCCACCTCGTCCCCAGCCTCTTACCATGGTCACACTAGGGCCGCGGGCCACCCTGTAAAGGTCTCACTTGTAGACAGAGTAGTCAACCGCCTCGTGCATTCACGTCACCATTAAGTACTAAATGATGTTCAATTAGAACGACCCCGAGGCACGAAAAAACCGACATAGGTTTCTCACTTGAAATACGTGAGCTAGTATCCTCGTGGCGGTCGAGCCAGATCTTAGTCATCTGATTGGTCGAGATGGTAATCTCGACCAATCAGGTGACTAAGATCTAGGTCGGCCGCTACGAGAATAACGACCCGGTTTTTCACTGATTTTCCCTGTGTTAAAATTACACTCACCTATGCTCCATAATATATAATCATGGATAGTCCATAACGTATACCATAAAGTAGCCTATAGGCCTACATGGTAGGCCTATACCTTATCTTAGATTATTACTAATAGCTCTACCATGGATATATCATATATCAAAATGCTAAGAAGTATACTACATAGACATACTATAAAGTATACCATAGTATATTAAATACGTAGAGGATACAGAAGACCTGTTATGTGGTATACCACATACCATATCATATACGTATAGATATGCAATTAAGCATTTTATAAAGTATATCGTTGACTACCATGGCCAGATTATAAAGAACACCATTGGCACACTACAGTAATTTGATTCGATTTGATTTATTCAGCAAACCATACATGAAACAACGCATAACATGGTAATTATAATTTATTAAAATAATAAAAACCGGCAGCCACCATGCCTGGTCACCAGGGATAATACACACTGCAAGTTTCCTGGTGAGGTGTACTTATTTCCACAGCGGTCCCTATAAACCGTGCAACCAGGATGGAGACAGGAAAGTATTTAGAGCATGGGTGAAAGCTCAGATAAAGACTCTAGCCTACTATTAAAAAGTGCATACAATGCTGAAAAAATTAACATTCACGGACGATTTGAATGTACCATAATTATGTAGGTTGAACCTTCCGACTTAACCTACTCAGAATGTTTGGGAAACAAAAAATGTCATGTGCGACTCAGACCTCCCACCCAATCAAAGGCAGGTCAGTCGGCATTAAATGCTAAATTAATAAATTATATAAATTATGTCAAAGCTAGCCATAAATAAAGATGTCATTTTCCCTTATGTCCATTTCTATGCGAATATGATCTCTCAACCCACGCAAAGTATAGTCAAGGTCTCACCACCCTAAATAAGCCGAAATCCAGGGAGGTGTCTACTAATGATGGAATCATCACACAAAATATTTTTAATGCGGCTGTTCCAACCTCATTGAAACAAAATAAAATACAAAGAAGTAATAATTTTGTGAATATTTAATAAGCCCACGTTATCTTCTTTGTCAAGGATATCAGATATAACTGTTTCATGATAACCTCGCAGGGATACAGTGGGTTATAATGATGTGTGTCTGTTCTGTGAAAGAGAGCACCGATTATAGCCCAATTTTAACAGTATTGACTTTTTTACACTCTAGGGGGCGTAGCTCAAAATCTGTCTGGTAAGCATACCCATAGCGGGCCTGTTTTCGAACAAGGACATCTCAAGCTTTATCCTGATATGTCACACTAAATATCTAATAGGGTGAGAAATGGTGAAATCGGCCTGCGGAATTGAGGCAGTTTACATGTGTTTCAATGGGACTGGCATTTGGGGTGGTGAGACCATCAGTAGACACAAGGGGTTTGCGTGTTCTGGTCCTTTCTTGACATATTCCAGCTGCTTGATAAAAAATCTGCAGCTTGATATCTATGTTTTATTGAGTTTTACTATCGCTGTAACAATCTAAGTGTAATAGTTTTGATTAGAAAGTATATAATTGGCGAATAAATGTGATAACCATGTCTAGAAAAGACCAGAAGAGGCCGTGTTTTGTTGATATAAGTCATAGATAAAATGCCTGGTTGGTAGTTTGATTGTCATATGGGCCCAAATAAAAATAAAAAATAGTGAATTTAAGTATGGATGCTACTAATAGCAGTCCATTCTAATATGTGTGGCATATTTCAACAACAATTTTCGAAATACACGGTAACCATGACGACTTTGTGTGACGAAATAGAGGCGGGAATAGCCACTTCATTTAACTGTTTTATTCAATGCGACTTTCAAGGAAACCAGGCCGATTTTCATGATATCAATAATTATTCAAAGGGCTCCGAGGGCAACAGTTTTCAATATATTTGCCTAATTCAAAAACTATATTGTTCAGAACACCTTCAAGCATCATACCAGGCCGAAATAAAATAATCAAAGAAAATTATATCTCTACATATGGTCTCACCACCCTAAATAAGTCGAAATCCAGGGAGGTGTCTACTAATGATGGAATCATCACACAAAATATTTTTAATGCGGCTGTTCCAACCTCATTGAAACAAAATAAAATACAAAGAAGTAATAATTTTGTGAATATTTAATAAGCCCACGTTATCTTCTTTGTCAAGGATATCAGATATAACTGTTTCATGATAACCTCGCAGGGATACAGTGGGTTATAATGATGTGTGTCTGTTCTGTGAAAGAGAGCACCGATTATAGCCCAATTTTAACAGTATTGACTTTTTTACACTCTAGGGGGCGTAGCTCAAAATCTGTCTGGTAAGCATACCCATAGCGGGCCTGTTTTCGAACAAGGACATCTCAAGCTTTATCCTGATATGTCACACTAAATATCTAATAGGGTGAGAAATGGTGAAATCGGCCTGCGGAATTGAGGCAGTTTACATGTGTTTCAATGGGACTGGCATTTGGGGTGGTGAGACCTCAAGTGTCAAAATACGGGACATGGGGTCCCCAGAATGCAACAGGGGCCCCTGGACATTCCACATTGACATATCACCCCACATCCGCAGTTAGCAGCCAAGATAATAATACTATATGCGTTTCATACCCATCGCCGCATTAAGAGCAAGCTCCCAAATCATATAAAGTCTATATACTTGAGCGACATATATGAGTAAATAATTCTCCAATTCTCTCATGTGGGCTTTGTGTTTAAACACAAATGGTTGTGTTACCATGGGGGTCTAGAAACAATTGACTCTCACACGTATTGACAGTGAGAGCTTTCCCAGCAAACAAGGCATACTCACCAAATGTTGGTTTAATGTTGGCCACCGTCGCAGACGTTGCCCTAACATTAAAACAGCATTGGATCAGTGTCTCGTTTGATAAGTATCTTGTAATAAGTTCAGTCCTGATATTAATGCCGTCAATCTGTACTCAATAGGCTACTGTTGACCTACACTTGACCGTCCACGCATGCCCATTTTGCAGTTGGATGATTCTTTAGATAGTACCATTTGGAGCAGATTTAAGGTGGGCCGGAAGAACATTCCAAGTTTTGCTGGCCAAAAAAAGAAATGATTTGGCCCCAGATGATTTTACATGTGGTAAGACAAGGGATTGCACACAATGTCTGGTAGTGATGGAATGCCGTTCAATAACATTGAGAAGACATTGGCTCATACCACAGAGTACAGTCCATGGGATAAAGTATACCATGAAGCATACCATGAGACGTCGACGCATACATCCCTTTTAGTGCGGGGACCGTTTTTATACTTCAGAATCTGACGTCGTAGACGTCAGATTCTAACGTATAAAAACAGTACCCGCACTGAAAGAATTGAAATATTTATAATGGCCGTAACTTAGCATGGGTATTTAAATGAACAAGAAATAGCTAACTAAGACATTTATGATGATTTCAAGTAGAGAAAACCCTTTGGTCTCCATGGTTGACACAAAATAATTCAGCGTTGTAGAGGTTAAACCTGTATAATTATCATCTACGTCTCGTGGCTACATGGTCCGTTATCAGGTGCGATGGCTGTCATGTTCAAACAGATCCCGTGGAGATTTATCCGGATAAATCCCCGAGAGTTTGTGTCAAGTTTCTCTCGCCGAGCGGACGAGAAAACACGCCACCAAGTGGATACATTATGGCAATTGGCATCAGACGACAATGCCACAGAAACTGTTAAGCCTGCAGGCAAAGAGCTCTTTACGCTAAAACTGATAGTAAATTTGGCTAAGACGACAATAAATGTCAGGGGGTGGCCGGGATGGGGGGAGGGTAGGGCAGCACGGGGGAAGGCTGGGGCAGGATGGATGTCCCGATCCGTACCACTCTGAACCAAGAGGTCTAACGTCCCGGTCAGCGCGTCTCCCGCAAAAAATGCGATCCCGATAAAACCGCGATGCCGGCTTAATGTTGGGCTGACGTCTGAGACGTCGGCCCAACGTTAAACCATAATAAACCTCAGTGGGCCTTTTTTGCAGAATGTTGCTTTTCCTCGATTCGTCAATCTAAAAAAATAACAAGAGATTTGACCAGCGCTTGCAGAATTGTTTGTCCAATTCCCAGTGATATTTGCTCGTCGATTTCAGCCATGCAGCTCATATTATTGTGGATTATCATGTTAATCACGCTTCTAATATCTCAACATGACCCTCTTAATGTTCTTGATAATTCCCACAAACACAATGCATTATTGGCTTGACGGGCTAATATTAGATACAGGGATTTTGCTGAGCAAAATTGTCTGAAACATAGAAAACAACGAATCAAGTACAAACACCGACGATTACAGCACAAGTTGTCTTTTGTTTGCAGTACAAAGGCACACAGTTGCAACCGCTCATTTGAAAAGTAACCAGTTACAGCTGTTTGCTTTCAACGACATATTGTGTATCAGAACAAGAAGAAACGACATTAATCACAATGTCCACTGTCTAGTTCTAATACATGTATTTGTAAAATGACTAGGAACAGCGACATCATGAGCAGCTGTGCATTACAATACTCTACAAAGCCAAAAGGCAGTAACCCAGTAAACACAAAACATGTGTATGACATTTATACAATATTGGACCAACATCGAAGACATTGGGCCGTCATTGTATAAATGTCATACAAATGTTTTGTGTTTACTTTTTGCTTTGCAGAGCAGAACAGCACTATCAACAACACCATCGCCAATATCATAGGAGAAGTGAGATAACAAACAGCACTACAAAGTATCAGCTTACTTGTAAAGTAAGCAGATACTGTATTTCAGCTTTCATGGCAGAGCTGAAGTAGAGGCGAAAAATCATATATTAGACAAAATGAACAACAGCACCAGAAAAATGAGCGAGCAGAGCTAACAGAAGTATCAACACAACAACAATAGCAACAAAAACAATGCAAAAAGAATGTTGCTCATGTTGCTGGCCAAATATTAGCTATTAGCAGCAACAGCGACAGCAATACTGACAAAAGCAGCGACCACAAAGAATGAACAAACGAATGACAACCTCGAATGAATAAATGCCAATCGCCCTGCACATACATGCTGAACTGGGTCGAACAAGCTATCTCTCGGTCACAGAGGCCTCCTGAACATATTGTTCATGTGAAACCTAAATTACGAGAGGAACGGAATCCGAACCTCTGCAAGCGGTAGCGCTAACCACGCCCCTCCTCCAGCGACCACAAGAGCAACAACGGTACACGAGAAGTTGACCAATGCTGATCTGCCACTCTGTACGACATTAAACTAACATTATTTTATCGTTTTTCTGAAATAGCATAGACGGTGGTGGACACAGAAACATCTCTCGGAAAGCACAAGACGATCATTGCTGGCTGAACTTGAGCCAGCGTCGCAGCCAGCAATGGGTCACGTCGCAGCCAGCAATGGGTCAACGTCTGGTGACCGCTGTGAGAAGCATCACTGTTCTGCAAAGTCAAAAGGCAGTATCTGTTTACTTTCCGAGTAAGCAGATATTCCTGTTGGCCTTGTTCTGCAGATCAGACCCAGCCTTGATCTGGGTACCAGCAGCAGCCGGGGGTCAGCGGCGAGCGGGAAGTTGTCCATCGCTGCGGGCCGCTTCAATGCCGTCCTGCGTGTCAGCAGGGCATGACTTGTGCCGTACGGTCC
>OZ024916.1:44469919-44544919 GCA_964017125.1 Flabesymbios commensalis | reverse complement strand
TGGGTCATTATCTCGAGTTCTAATTGACGTAGAATCTCAATTCTGGTGTTCATGGGTTTCATGTTTTTGAATCAACGAATCGACTGCAACCATTTAAAACATACTAGAGTAATACCATAAGGTACATTTGAAAGAATACGCAATGGATTCCAACCAATGATTTTCAAATCACAATTTCTATGTGGATTTAAGTTTAATTAGCATTGTCATGGAAATATATATATAATATTCGTTGTATTACTTAAGACATGCATAGTTAGAAAAACATCACTTCGTGTCTTTAAACTGTCAAATATAACTAACATTGAAGATCTTACAATATGTCCCCATTGTCATTCAATTTGTGTGAAAACAAAAAAAATGTACAAATGAATTATTGATGTTACAAATGTAGAGAAATGTTAATCAACATTATCCATGTATCTAGTTATCGTACATGTTTGTTACAACATGTGGGGGCAAACATAGGTCTCTGTGAACCAATGAGGCTCTAGATGTGCAGTCTGTTGGTGAAGGGACGTCTAAATTTACCCAATAAAATGAATATAGATACATGACAATTCATAATAATAACTTATAAATCATTCCTTTGTCTGTTGACACCATACGAAAACAAACACAAATGAGCACACAAGAACAAGTATCAGTAAGAGTGAGCTGGCGAACGAATTCACAACACAATACTCACGAATACTTTCAAATCGTAAATGTTTACACACTGTAAAAACACAAAAAAGGCCTACTTTCAATAATCTGTGAAAGCTGAGAATCAAATACTTGCGGAAAATAGGATGTTTGACCATCAGGATCATTAAAGAGAAGTGTATCAGAGATGCGGATTTGAGTTTACTGTAATAGTTGTGTTCATAGTTGTGTTCATTGTTCATATGTGCCTTCCCAGCAAACCGACAAGTTCAAATATTGCTGTTTTAATGTTGGCCCAACGTCTGAGACACTGGCCCAACATTAAAACATCATTCTTACAACGTGCCGTGTTTGCTGGGTTGCTACACATATAATGTGCTAACTATCATTATGGTTATATGGAGGTGTGCATATATCCATGTTTTTTTTAAATAAAACCTGCGATCATGTACACTATATGACTATATAAAATACTACTCTCAAAAGGGTCCATCCCCATGTAATCTGAGGAGATATTCTCATTGACGCCCCGAGCGTTTATTAGAATAAATACGGTATTTCATATTGATTTGTGTTGTTCTTCGCGTTCCTTCTCCAGCACGGCTCGCAATTTGCGTATGGTCATCTAGAACGTCTAGTTCATCAGATAGTTTGCTCCACATTTGCTGTAGTTGAGCCAATATAATCCCATTATGCAAATCGGTGGTTTTATTTTCCCAGTGACCGGGATACGAAGGTGTAACGGTGGCCATCTCAAATAGAATTTTATTAAACCTCGGGGTATTGCCCACATTAGATTGTGAACATTGGGTATCACGACACAAATTTTATAGCAGGTTAGCAAGGGAGTAACATATATTACATGTTCAAATACAAATAGGAGTGTTTTCTAGCCATGTGGATGTCTTCAAAACAATAACAAAGAACATTTCGTAGGTGATCCGCCATAGTAATGTTGCAGTATGTTGTTTTTTTCATTCTAAGTGTTAACTCAGAAAACATAGGTATTGACACCAGAATTGTGATTATATTTAAATTACAACTCGAGATGTTGGCCTGGCTAAATCTCCAAAGAAGGATATCAATATTCATTTCTGGATTTTAGGTTGGTAACTGCACGCAATGTACAAGTTCAGCCATATTCAATAACCATGCATGTCCTCAGTCCTATAATACTATTTTTATACAATGTCAGCAACATACTTTGGTTTTCAATATATAGACATTGTGATTTTGTCAAAAAAAAGTATAGTCATGTGAGCTATTTTCGAGTTTTCCATACAAAAATGCCCCCAATATTTCAAATTTGCCTTATTGTATTGCTCCAGTACGTTTTAAGTGATTTCACGCGATTCGTTGACCCCAGAAGACATAGGTGTAGGCAGTAGAATTGTGATTCCTTGTCATATAGAACTCGATATATTGGTTAAGTTGCAACTTAGGATATCAATATTACGTATTTCTGGACGATAACTGCATAATATACAAGATCATGAGAGACACAAAGTTATCCATGATAACCATGCAGGTCTGTCTTCATTACTATAACATTTGAACATGTAAAAAAAATGTTTTCAATATAAACATTCGGATTTTGTCATAAAATGATTTTTAACGGTCGCCATCTTGGATTTTTCCGAATTTGCTAGATATGAATGACCCCAATATTTTTATAAATGATTTCATTCGATATTTCGACCCTGAAAAGATAGGTGTAGACACCAAAATTATGATTCTATGTCAATTAGAAGTGGAAATATTGCCCAAATTAGATTTTCATGGCGGCCATTTGGCCGAAACCTATATCGCGCCCCAAAGTCATTCCTCGTAACATCGCTAACAAAATTCCCAGGAAGCCCCTGAAAGTGGAGAGAGATTGGGGTGCATGGTGACCAATTCTGGCACATGGACTACCTGTGTCAATTATAAATGAAGATATGAATAAAAATAGAATTTGCTGAAGTAAAAATGGCGGCCATTTTAAATTTCGCAGGATCCTCACTTCAGGTCATATTGAAACCCTTTCCATTCGATTCAGCAACCTGAAAAACCCCTAGCTGGATATTTTGATCATTAAAATTGGCCAACTGGTGCAAAAAAATATTGCAATATAGTTTTTTTCAGAATGGCTTCTGGCGGCCATTTTGAAAATCATTCTCCAGATTTGCCACCATGATCCAGCATGTCTACCTAAGTTTTTTTACTCCTGGGGTGGTCCCCTGAACGAATTTTAATAGAAACTTAGGGGATCTAAAAATGCACACAGGACCCCCCCCCCCCCCCCTCAGCCATTGGAATATGGTAGCATATGATAGCGCCTCTCTTTTTTATCACCTAATGAGGTGGGTGTAAAGTGCAAGCAAGACAACAACGCAACAGGAGACATGAGACAATAATCAAGGAGCCGGATCAACCGATATCAGCATTTGAGCTACCATCGGCTAGTCTAATTTGAATTAGGGTGAATGACTATCTGGACCTTTTGAGGTGTGTTCTGATTGTAGTTGAGCATCTAAGCCTTAACCACCATATATGAATCTCCATTTTTAAGCTTCCATCCATGTCCGCCATGATGCCACTCAGCCTCATTGAGCAATAACATGAGTGCATTCCCTATGCCTACGTGACATACTACATACATGTACAACCAACAAGTCAAATATCTGCAATGCAAAGCCAAAAGGCATTATCTGCTTACATTACAGGTAAGCAGATACTGCATTCTGGCTTTGCTGAATAATAGGAGTTTAACAGCACTTTGAGTACGTGCAATGAATCAGCACCCGCCAGTGACGTGATCCTGTAGGGGGTCTACGATATGGAATCCATCAGGTAAGGCAGTTATTTGTAAACGTTCTAAGACACTCCGGCGTGCTCTACCCTTCAGCACGTTGTCTGAGCGCCAAGGCAACTCTAATTATGCTGTCTTGACGTCCAACATAAACAGCGTTGCCTTGGCGTCCAGACAACGTCTTGTGTTTTTCGCAATGGGTAGCAATGATGCCACCCTCTCCTGAAACAGAGCAGAAACGTTCTTAATAGCGGTGCATCGTTTGAGGTGCTAGTCCGTCATGAAGCCGACGCTGTTGGTATTAGGCTCAGACAGACTTGTCTCATGGTGAATGTCAACAGCCAATCAGCCCCTGCAAGGTTAATGGTCTATTAGGCTGGTTTGGCGGGCGCCTCTACATCTTGTGGACATCTTATGCAGCAGTCTGCTAGGCTTAACCCTTTAACCGCCGGTGCTGCATATATTCAGGTTTTTATTTTTTATTCACACATTAAGTACCACCTTTTAAAAATGTTAAAGATAAAATGTGACATCAATCAGCAATATATGAAAACAGTTGACCTCCATTTTGTCAAATCTGAATAATTTTCACTCACTTGAAGTTGTGGATCGCGTCAGCGAGACACGACTTCAAGTGGGTGAAAATTCAGATTGAATAATTTGGCGGTCAAAGGGTTAAACCGCTGAAACACTATAGTATGAACCATGGAGACCAAAGGGTTATTTTCAATTTTAAATCATCATAAATGTCTTAGTCAGCTCTTTCCGCTTCATTTGAATACCTATGTTATGGGTGCATGGCCAATATAGATATTTTTACTCTTACATCGCGGTGATCGACTTTAGACGTCAGAATCTGCCGTCTACAGATTATGCCGTATAAAGTCGATTCCCGCGCTGTAAGGGTTAAAGGCTCACAGCTATATAGGTATCTGAAGATACTTCTGGGAAATGTGCTTGAAAAGTCCGTCAATGGTAATATATAGATTAATATTGTTGGGTTAACGTTTTAATAGAGGCGTTATTCATACCCTCCCCCCTCCCCCCAAACTGCACGATTTTTCTCAATATGAACATTAATTTCAGAAAACGGAAAATAATATGAAATATCATTTTTCAAATTTCACAGGTGTGTCATACCTCGTTTTGTGAAATATTTCTGCGACAGGAGCCTTCGTGCTGCCCCAAGCTACTCCACGGCGCTAATACTTATCTCTTTTTTCATAAAAACATGACAGTTATGCGCTGCTTCTCACGCAAATGGCTTAGAAATCACCACCCACACGTTCATTATCCATATGCCAAGCATCCGTTACGTAATAGGCAATATACCGTAGACAGTTAAACTTTGCGAATTTTAGATCTCTCCCTGTATTTTTGCGCCTTTGCAAAATCAGAGGGAACGAAAGTTTATTTAAAAAATGACTAAAGCGAATTTGGTAGGCCTATATGAAAATGTTCAGACAATTCGCGTGAAATAGTTTTCCTGTCAAATGCAGATTTACATCTCTGGAATGGAACCCAGCAATCACGAGACATTCACCCAATGCTGGTTCAACAGCGTTGGGTGAATCACCCGTGTTTTGCTGGCAAATAGCGTGACAGGTGACTGTCACAGCGCCATCTAGTGTTAGTACCATGTGTCAAATCGTCGCCGACATGCCAGTTTCGCACTTTGAGACACCCCGCGTCCTGCAGCGGTACACGACTGGCATTGACAATAGGTAATGGTCGTGTCATGATCGCACCTAGACTACGCCGTGCAAATGTAAACAGCAGCAACTGCTTACTTTACAAGTAAGCAGTTGTTGCTGCTTACATTTGCGTTGCAGCACTGGACTCGCATTCCACGAGAATTCATACGAGAATACGAGCCCTGGACCCACAATCAAAAAGGCATACCGTGTGTAGTGAGGGATGTTTATGTTATATAGACGTTCATACCGACACGTATCTCGAAAATGTATTAGATTGAAAAACTATTACGTTCACAAGATGCATTGAGACCAAAACTGGAACAGCTGGAAATGGGGTTTAAGACCACCTTTGTGCACATACAGGGTAAACTGGACCAAGAGAATGTCCTGAGGATGGTAAGATGAATCAGATGGAACTCATGCATGCTGCAGACACAGGATTCGACATTCGAGCCCTGTCGATCTGAGGCTAAGCACGCTACCTGTCGATCAGATAAACTCCTAACAATACTAAAGTTTTCTGAGTGATGGAAGAAGAAATATGTGTTCCTTCGAAACTGAATGCCACAGCGGGGGACGGACCCGCGATCCCCGATTTTACAGGCGGGCAGCTTCAACTACTAATTACACCCCCGCGCTGTCCATGAAATGAAAGTCATGGGTTGAAATTAAACTTATGCCTCTAACTATGATATATTTCCAAAGACAGTTCAAACAAAGACGATCTTTATGCCTACACGTCTTTCAGAAATCACGTTTTGACAAAGCAATCTACTATAAATAAGAATTTGCAATTATACTAGCAAATAAATAAATTAATTTGGATAAAAACTAATGAAGATAATTATTAACTTTTTGTTAATTGCTTAGTACACAAAATACAACGTGTTTGTACAGAAAATTAATCTACCCTGCAATAATATTAGATATCCCGTGCAAAGGTAGACGACAGTTACTGCTTACTTTCAAGTAAACGGTTACTGTTGCTCGGCCTCAGACCGCCAGGGCGCGAATTTCGAATCCTGTGTATGGAGGGCAGTGCCATCTCTTTCATCTCACCATCCTCAGGAGGTTCTTTCGGCCCAGATTAGCCTGTTCAGAAAGGCTGCCTAAAACCTCATTATTTCATTTCACTTACATTGAATGAGCGCATTCAATATATCGTCTTTATTACGGGGTATTCTTCTGTTAAACAAAGGAAAATTTGGTAAGATATTTATATACAAAAGGGAGATAGACCAACACGCAGCAGGTACTCCACCTAACGGTTTGTGCGGTCACATCACTACAATCGTCTTGATTAAAAATATTTTAATAAATTAATGACTGAAAGTCGCATCCCGTCAACTCGTCAACTCGTACCCATGTCAACTCGTACCACCAACAGATGTCAACTCGTGCCACAAGTGATGTCAACTCGTACCACAAATGATGTCAACTCGTACCCAACAAGGCAAGTATAAAATGATGGTATGAGCTGATATCTATAACCACACAATAGATGTCAACTCGTACCCATGTCAACTCGTACCCATGTCAACTCGTACCACTAAGAGATGTCAACTCGTACCATCATCAGATGTCATACTTTGAACAACGGTTACTTTGTGATCCCGTCAATACTGTTACTTTTGATAAAAGAGATACTTTGAAAAAGTGTTACTTCTTGATCCCGTCAATACTGTTAACTTTACTTGTACTTGGTTATTACAGTAATTGTCACCAGCTCCCCCGTCTGCCCTTTTCACATTACCCAACGTTGTATGTAGGCATAAGCATAACGGCATTATCACTAATTAGGGCGCTAATCCCATTGACCCTTCCAGTCTTGGAGTTTATGAAATGTCACTTAAAAACATAACATATATATCTCAAAGTTGCTTTGGATCTGTCTTATGAGGACCTGTACAAAAATATGTTTCGTCTGAGAATGATTGAGGTAAAATACAAGTTGCATTGAAATAATGTTGCAAAAATATCATAATTCATGATAATGTATGAAGCAATTATTTACGTGATGTGCTAAAATTATTATTTGAGGTCAGTGACATAAGGTCATGTTGGAATGGATAATATAACAAAATAACATTGAACATTGATTGTGCTTCATACCAGGTTTTGGTCTGAGTAAAAAATAAAATTGAATTTAATAGGCCTGTCACACGCGCAATAAAATTTTAAAATATTAGTAATATCAATAGGTGAATAAAATTGAATTTAATAGGCCTGTCACTTGCGCAATTAAATGATAAAATATTAGTTATATCAATAGGTGAATAAAATTGCATTTAATTGGACTGTCACACGCGCAATTAAATTATAAAATATTAGTAATATCAATAGGTGAATAATTAGTAATTGAATTTAATAGGCCTGTCACTTGCGCAATTAAATTATAAAATATTAGTAATATCAATAGGTGAATAAAATTGAATTTAATAGGCCTGTCACACGCGCAATTAAATTATAAAATATTAGTTATATCAATAGGTAAACAAAATTGAATTTAATAGGCATGTCACTTGTCTGGGAGGGGAGGGGGGGGGGGGGTAGCCGACTATTGTGGCTAATCCCATTTGGCATGCGTGGCTCAATAATTAAATTAAGTAGTATTTTATATTTGGTACGAGTTGACATCTAATGATGGTACGAGTTGACATCTGTTGTGTTATAAGAGATGTCAGCTCGTACCATCATCTGATACCTGCCTTGTTGGGTACGAGTTGACATCTGATGATGGTACGAGTTGACATCTCTTAGAGGTACGAGTTGACATTGGTACGAGTTGACATGAGTACGAGTTGACATCTATTGCGTGGGAATAGATGTCAACTCGTACCATCATTTGATAATTGCCTTGTTGGGTACGAGTTGACATCACTTGTGGTACGAGTTGACATCTGGTGGTGGTACCAGTTGACATGGGTACGAGTTAACATGGGTACGAGTTGACATGGGTACGAGTTGACATGGGTACGAGTTGACCGGTATTCTAGCGTTACATATGCTTCCAGATCTCGAATTGTATGAAAATATTCTGGTATTGTCTTGTATCCGTCGTCACAGCATAACAGATGAATATACATAAGTTATTTTGTGCTGTGTATGCGGCTATTATTTTTACAAAGCCACTAGAATTTGAGTTTCATTTGAAAAATAAAACAAGCAAGACAGTTGATAATAATGCCGAAGCAATGGAGAGACTCGTATCGGATAATTATAGCAAACATTTTACACCCACCCCACCCAGCCGCCACGGAAAATATTAATTTTTAATATCCTTGCATTTTTTCCGCCTCAGAATTGTTATGGCCGCTCGGCATGCCATAGGCTGGCGAACAAGGCTGGACGTAGCTTACGATGAACATTTTTTGCTTATTATCCGGGGTCCGGTGAAACAGACTGTTTACATGCAAAATACCAGTTTGTCGTCTTTTTTCGCGGTCCATTAGAACTGATTCATTATAAGAGGGATCTACGTGGACTTGTCCCATCGGGATCATTGCTATTTTACAAACGTTGCCCCGGCGCTGGTTCAATAATGGATCAGAGTCTGCGACGCTGGCCCATCATTGAAACAACGCCGGTGAGAGATTCCCCACGTGAACTGCTACGTGCGCCCCGTCACGAAAACGCCATCTCGGGCTAGTTGGATTTTCTGTTATCAATAATAACAGACGTCGCTGTTATAGTTTAATTATTTTTCAGGCACGGAATTAATATATTGGCGCTGCTGCCATGCTTTGTATATTTCTGAAAATCTTCGCACAGCTAAATAAACAATCCATTGATTGGTTTACGGTATCAAAATAAAAAAGAAAAACACTGATTTAATAAAAAAAACTGTAGTAGACCTGCATTCATATTTATCAGAAACCGTGAAAGGGGGTACGTCGTCGATTGCTGCTAATCATAATAATTACTATATGCATATAGAGGCCTACCCATTTAAGAGTGTTTTCCATGCCAGTGGGCCCACAGTCGGACATGCGTATCCAGAACATAATATAGCTGATTTGTGTGATGGCAGCTGATCCCAAATAAAAGGTTCAATCAGTGAGTGATTCAACGACTGATTCAACGAATGAGTAGATTAGCGATTGATTGATTGATTAATTGATTGATTGATTGATTGATTGATTGATTGTTTGATTGTTTGATTGATTGATTGATTGATTGATTGATTGATTGATTGATTGATTGATTGATTGATTGATTGATTGATTGATTGATTGATTGATTGATTGATTGATTGATTGATTATACCTCATCTAAAATTATACCTCATCTAATGCATTTACTAATGTAGTCAGATCCTGACTTGAGTCGGATCCGGTAACCGTTGGGTTGTCCAGTGGGGCTTTCCCCAGTCCACTTCTCACCAAGAGATCACCTAGATATTGTCCCCTTTTAAATGCTGTTACGCACCGTTTATACAGGATGTTTGGATGTTTCGCTTTAAGTTTATTGAAGGAAGTCTTCACTAATTTAGCTGCCTCCACCGCAGTTGCAGAGTAGGTAATAACAGAGGGGGTGACGCCACTATCCTTAGGGGAAGGTACCGTATATAAGCCGAATGGAGAAAACGTTTTCAGGGCTAATTGCCACTTCCTTTCCGCTTCAAGTCGCCCAATCTTATTTAGAGCTATGTCTCCTGTATTCTTCAATACTTCAAGATACAACACTTTCAGATGGGTCGCCCTGCAGCTCCCGGAATTGAAGTGTGTGGCAACTGCCGTGTCCTTCTTAAGCCGTACATCCGAACAATGTATGTTTATCCTTTTTCTAAAGGAGAGCACAGTTTCTCCCACATATATTTTTTTGCATTTCGAACAAACTATACAGTAAATACCGTTAGTTGAATCACAATTTTGTGTGATAGGAATTTGAATTTGATTCCCGGCATACAGTACGCCCCCCCCCCCCCCCCACCCCATGGTCTTACCACTCTCTACAACTACTTTTGTCAAACATAATTTACAGTTCCTAGTAGTGCATCTTTGAGAAGATCCCTTGTTCGGGTTTTTTCTCAATTCACACAATGTTTTATCTTTGATCTTTCGCAAAAAACGTTCCGAGTAACCTCTCCTAACTAGTGCTGCAAGGAGTTTCCTACACGCTATCATTACATCTTGTTTGTTATTACATATTCTAACATATCTAAGGATTTGTGACCTAATTAATCCCTTAAAGTATGGTTTGGGTGATGTGATTTCTTGTGTAACAGTTTCAAAGTATCTGTTGGTTTAAAATAAACTTTGGTATCAAATGTACCTGTCTCCTTAAATCTGTTTCCTTTGTAAACCACTGTGTCTAAAAAATGCATTGATTCCGAGCTCAACTCTGCCTTCACAGTGATCGAAGAGTGATAGGTATTCAAAATTTTCACAAATTTGTAAGATTCTTCCTTGGAGTACTCCCAGATCATAAAAATATCATCTAGGAACCTCCAGTATACTGAGGGTTTTAGGACGCATTTTTCTAATGCTTTTTCCTCCCACTCTGCCGAAAACAAATTAGCATAATTTGGTGCAAATTTCTTACCCATCGAAGTTCCCCGCGTTTGTTTTCTAAATTAATTTTTAATAGTTCTAAAATTTCTTTATCCGGCCTATTCGGGTCCGGATTCTTGATTGATTGATTGATTGATTGATTGATTGATTGATTGATTGATTGATTGATTGATTGATTGATTGATTGATTGATTGATTGATTGATTGATTGATTGATTGATTGATTGATTGATTGATTGATTGATTGATTGATTGATTGATTGATTGGTTGCTTGGTTGGTTGCTTGGTTGAGTGAGTGAGTGAGTGAGTGAGTGAGTGAGTGAGTGAGTGAGTGAGTGAGTGAGTGAGTGAGTGAGTGAGTGAGTGAGTGAGTGAGTGAGTGAGTGAGTGAGTGAGTGAGTGAGTGAGTGAGTGAGTGAGTGAGTGAGTGAGTGAGTGTTTCAGGCTTTCTAGTATTTCTATTTCTGTCTGAATGTTATATGACTGTGATTGCACCTGTTTACCACAGGAGAAGTTCCTCAAACTAGACTGTTGTAATTTCTGGTGTAAATATTACTTGATATTTCAGTCGTCACAGATACCGACCCCTCGTCTGAACGTACCATTCAGAAGAAAACCACATGGTTCAAATCAGGATTAGTTGTCGCCTGTCTTGTTGGCCCTTAGTACGATCAACGGAGACATGTTGATATTGAGGTTTCAGTGACAGAAAATTTCGCAAATTAGCGCCAAGGCGTGCGAGCACGAGCCACAATTAGTATCGTGGGAGCATGGTTGAACGTCACACCAGCATTTGCGGCATCCCTCGTGTCAGCTCTCCCAGATTCAGTCAGCATTTCTTTGTAGATCAGTCCCAGTTGACAAGACTGATGACGACGGGGTTGATCTAATGCCCGTAAGAATTGAGGACGCCGCCGAGGGGCGCGCGTCTTTCAGCCGCTCTGAAAACTGTGGCATAACTAATTTGTTAAGCTGTCCCCCGGGCCTGGCGTTTTCTAAAGCCTTGAGAGGGACAGCTGAATCAGACGTCGCCTGCCAACTGTGGGCCAACGCAGGCCAGAGACTGGCCAAGGAGGTGAGACATCACAGCAAACGAGACACGCTCACCCGATGTTGGTTTGACGTTGGGTCAAAGTCTCATGTATGTTGGCAGTCACTCGCTCAGAATGTATATATATATATTTAATTAAGAGCCACAGCGACATTTCGCAGGTTTACGAAGCCGACATAATAATATTGACACGATAATTACTTACACCATATTTCAATACTTGTCGGACTATTTCGATTCTGGCCTTGTGGCGTCTTACAAAATTACAGCTCGGAAAATAATCCTAATTATTATTATTGTGAGCCCACAACGGGGATCCATCTGATTAGTGTCATTCACGCTTAAAATGATCGAGAATAAGCCAGCCATTTCGAATAAATGCAAAGGTGTTAAAAAAGAAGAACACAGCTTACATGCACTACTAATGTAAGGAATATGTTGTATCACTGGGTATCATGCTATGTATCAACTTACATTCCTGTATGTCTGCATGGCACTTGATATAATAAAAATAACACAGAGTCTATTACAGGAGAATAGAAGTGAGACAGGTGGAATTTACCCGTATAAGTACTGATATTTATGGTCGTCACTGCACATTTTTTATTGCTTGCCAAACTTTAATAACACTTATTGTTGAAGGTGATCTACCTCAAACCATAGATAATTTTATCGACGTCAAGTTGTGGGTCGCAGATTCAATTGTGTGGAAATGACCATTTGTTAGCACTGCGCTTCAAGGGTCAACATTGTTTTCTGCACCAAGTGAAAGTATTGAAACAGGACGATTTAAGAAGCCTGGGGACACGATTATCTTCTCTTTCGCTAAAAGGCAGTATCTGCATACTTTACAAGTAAGCAGATACTACATTTTTTGCTTTGCAGAGCAGTATAGCTGAAGACGCTTGGCTGTTTGGACGAGAAAGCACATTACACAACCCAGCACACCCGAGGCATTCAACCAATGATGTTTAAATGTTGGGCCAACGCTTTGAAAACATAATGCTATCGTTCCAACATATATTATTCAGCTTGAGCGTACGCTATCAACCCTTTAACCCCCGGTCCCAATTATATTAGTGTTCTTCATTTTTCCTTAGCACAATAAATATCAGCTTTTGAACATGTTGAAAAAGAAACGTGACATCAATCACCAGAATTTCAAAATCGCTGACCCCCATTTTGTAAAATCTGAATAATTTTCACCCACCTGAAGTTGATGATCGCGTCAGCAAGAAACATCTTCAAGCGGGTGCAAATTCCAATTAAATAATTTGGTGGTTAATGGGTTAAACATTGATTTGAAGTTTGAAATGACAGCTTTTAGCCACCAAATTGTTTCTAAGTAGATGTTATTACACTTAATTAATTAAAAAGTGTAATTTGTAAGGAAGAAACACTGTTCAATTTTCATAGAATCATCTATGAAGACATAGGCTCATTCACTAGCATGCTTCGTATTTTACATTCTCGTCTTCATACAGTGTATCATTCTGTATAGTATCGGTCAAACGAAAGAGCCAGAGCTCTTAACGTGAAACATAACTGCCATTTAGTCTATCATTGTCGTGTTGCTCCAGGACATGCGATTATCAATTTAACATGTCATTCAGTGTGAAAAAATGACAAAAATGATTATATGTAGGTCAGAAATGAATAGGGCAAACGCATTTATTCAGCAAAATGGTTTACAACTATGCATACACTGCGAAAGGTTTTTTTCTCGTATTAACTTAAACCTCTAAATTAAATAATTTACATTCCCCCACTTTAAGTTGTGTTTTAATCAGTTTTAATCAGTTCGAAATCACTCTAAATGTCTTAGTCAGCTCTTTCTGATTAATTTGAATACCTATGTTATGGGTCTACGACCTTAAGAAAAAGTTGTACTCTTACAGTGCGGGGATCGACTTTAGTCGTCAGAATCTGACGTCTACAGACGTCAGATTCTGACGATTAAAGTCGATCCGCGCGCTGTAAGGGTTAAAAGTTAAACGTCTGTAACTGCTTTACTTTGTGTTGTTTTATCAGTGCAGTTGAGATAGTTAAGATGTAGCTCTAATGACCCTGTCACACTTTGTCGGATAAAACCGACGAAGAAGGAACGAACGGCTCCCGTTGGTGTTGGTCAATGTTCGTTTTATGTTATGTTGTTGTCCGGCAAATACGCTTTATATTCGGTGATGTTCGCTAGGTACTATCAAAAATTCCTTTTGTCCTGTATACTTCCTGAATGTGCTCGTTATTCAACCGTAGTATATCCTGTAGATTTCCGGTGGAGTTGTCCGGTGATGTCCGTTGCTCACTCCGGTCAAGTGTGACAGGACCATTAGTCAATGCACCGCATCTCGGATCCATGTATATGTTAAAGAGGGAGACAAACGAGGAAAGTCAAGATGTTTTTCTTTCATTTTCGTAAGCGGCAGGAATTATAATAGGTCACGAGAAGTTTGGAAAATAAAGTACCTATACGGGGCCCTGTACCTCGTTGAAATAAATCAGCACATGCAACAGTCGCAAATTTACATTCGCATTTCAATTCGCAAATATGAAAATGTCACTATTAGCGCAAAAAATGCGTGATACAATTTCGCATTTTACAAGATGGCTATCGCACCTATTTGATCTATATGTCCACCCACAAAGCCTTGTTCTTGCCTTGTTCTGCTTATTTGCAATCATCCATGGTGTGTTGACCCAATGCCGGCCTAATTTTGGGCCACCGTCTGCGACGGTGTCCCAAAATTAAGCCAGCATTGACTCAGCGCTCCGTATTTGCCTTGCGTCTCATCTGTACGAGGTATCTCTCCTTCTCGGACGCCCTCCTGCGACCACTTCAATCCAGAGACAAAAACAAACGAGCATCTGCGCCGTCAAGGAGAATGTACCACTTCAGGCCACACCAGTGTGATTGTTTGTTAAACAGGAGCACTAAAATATCATATTCTTCGTTTGAAGTTCACTTTACGTGATAATTATAGGATTCTATAGACTTTTTTATAACAATAAACATTTTATGTTTTGTAACCATTCAATGATTTATTTTCCATAGGCCTAAAGGTCATGAAAAAGTTCATTATCATGACAGAATCAATCTGCCTAAAATATCACGTGGTATTAAATTAATATTTTAAAGCGCTTGTAATGCAAATCTATTAAAGGTGGGTGAGCTTAATTTCATTATAAAAGTCAACAAAGGTGACAATATTCAAGTTTAGCAAGTCTAAACGTCCTGCTTTAATTGTTAGTGTCATTGAATTTAATATTTTATTCAAGGAATGTCAAATGTCGCGTATATGGATCACTATCAGGGCTGATAATGGGTTAATTTTCTGATAACAAAGACTTAAAGCGATTGTAGTTGTGATTTGCATCAGGAGGGTTTAGTATGCCCATGGAGGTGCCCAGCCCTTCCACTCAACTGCTGGAACGGTCAGGTCAATACCACCCCCCCCCCCCCACTCCTCGCCGGCGGCCATACTCTCAGATTTAGGAGAGTATGACATGCACATTTAGTTTAGAGGCGCGATGCTTCAGATAGCCGGGTGTA
This sequence comes from Flabesymbios commensalis, assembly GCA_964017125.1. NCBI lineage: Eukaryota > Metazoa > Annelida > Polychaeta > Terebellida > Flabelligeridae > Flabesymbios > Flabesymbios commensalis. The sequence continues at coordinate 44,529,671 of OZ024916.1, read as the reverse complement.
TTTAATATCCAGTTTTTTATGACTGCAAAAAGAAAATGGATTGGACGACCGAATTTACGAAGCGATGAATTATTTTGAATGCCTGCTTGAGCTCAATTTACTGAGATGCTAATAACATACACAGAATAAAATTGTTCTGATATAATTTGCGCGCATTCTCAGATCTCAAATAAAGATTGTTTTATAGTTAATTGATGGTGGTGTGATGTGAAAGTCATAAAGTGATACTGTGGAGTATTGTATCGCTATGCTGCCATGCATATATGCAAACAGCAGTAACTGCTCACTATAGAGGTGAGCAGCTACTGGTGTTTAGCTTAGCAGGGCAAGATGGGTTCCTGCAGGCTCTATATGATTGCTAATCTAAAAACAAAATAATGAATGTCGAATGTGAGAATGACTGGTGTGTTTTTCATCGTGCGTTTCTATTTACAACCGCACTTATTAGGTTTTGTGTGAAATGAAATTATAAATGGTCAGAGAATAACGGCAGCTCATATTCGTCGTTTAAATTAAAACCTTACATGGCATTGTCACATATTGAAATACGAAACAGCGCAGCAAACGGTGTGACCAAGAACTTTACATGGATAAAGTTATTGGTGTGACCAGCCCAGTAAACGCGAAACATTTTTATAACATTTGCACAACGTTGGGCCAACGTCAAAGACGTTGGGCCGACCTTATACAAATGTTTTACAAATCTTTTGTGCTTCATAGTGGGAAGTGTTTTTTCAATGGTGAGACTCTGGGTATCACTGCATTGTGGACAACATGTCGTTTACTGAAATTCGGTGTGTCCCAATTTCTCAACATGACCTTGCGCCCAATTTCCATGATTACTGCAACGCAAATTAGTCCACAGTCCCCTAAGAAACAAATTAACCTTTTAGATACTGATTCTTTCAGCGTCATTGCCCATTCTGTTATGTTATGTGTACATTATGCTTTTCTTAAGAAACATCATTTAGAAAGAAATATATAAGTTAATAAAATATTTCTCATGAACATTGCATTTATATCTGAGCTTTTATTTTTAGAAAGCAACAAGGAACAACGTTCACATTTGCAATGCTTGTAGAATAGACAAGAGCATCAAAAGGTTGAATCACCACGCGAAACATATTGAGCTAGTGAGTGCCGCCACGAGATGTTAAATGATCCCTCTAAACTATGATGTTCAACATTAAAACGATTGCAATGCCACACAAGAAAGAAAAGTATTACATTTTTATATTTACATGTACATATTAAGCTCACCCTTCCAATTCAGCACAGTTTAACTGGAATTGGAATAATTTCATTTGCATGGCGACTAATTGGCAAGTGATGACAAGTCTAAACCAATATATCGCCTCGCCTCACGAGATCTCGCATAGCTCAATCGCTAAGCGTAAATGCAATGTACTTCTTGTAGCACAGCCAATGACAGCTCGTGTGAGAGATAGGACACTGTAGATCCGAATGGAAGGCATGCTCAGAGGGCTGGGAGATTTATTTGAATCAGTCCAGTCAAGTGGGGCAATTTCTCGGTTTCTTGGTTCTTCCTATTAACATATGGCTCTTGAATAATAAAAAACACAATCGTTCAATCGCCTATCCATGAGTATACTCAGACAAAATAACTTAACCATTTAACCGCCTGTCCTGACTGTATTATTTTTTTTTTATTTTATTAGCACATTAAATACGAGCATATTTTGCGTTTTCTCACAAATCGAATATACGTTGCAGTGATGGGGATGTTATATTTAGTAGCCTATATGTGGTGAAGGGAAGGAAACGAACGAATTAAAGGATATATAGCTATGTTATATGTTGTCCTTTTGTGAGGTTGTCAAGTACTACTTGGATTTTAAATAATATCATCTATAAGAAAGTAGTATTTGATGTTTTATTGGTTTTATGGGATACTCACGGTTTAAATGTAGTTTCAAACATGTTTGTGAGAAATAGAGTTACTGTTATTTTTATAAAAAATAGAGTAATTGCTTCCTCAGTAACTAGCAGAGTAACTACTGTTTTAGTGAGATATAGAGTAACTGTTGTCTTAGTAAGCAATAAAGTTATATTTGGCTTAGTAACTACTGCATTAGGAAAGAATAAAGTAAGTGTTGTTTATTAAGTTAGACCGGAAAGTAACTGTTTTCTTAACTAGGGATAGATGATCTGGTGGCGTAGTCAGTATTGTAGAACCTGTTGGATTAGTTTGGAAAATAATGACTTTTGCCTTAGTAATGAAAGAAGAAACTATTGTAACCCTTGGGTACAAATATAGTAACTGTTGCAATAATACGTAATATACTAGCTGCTGTCAGTAGGAATAGAGAAGCTGCTACCATATAATAAAGAATAAAGTAACGGTTGTCTCAGTAAAGAATAAAGTTACGTTTATCTTAGTAGGGGGGGGGGGGCAGAGTAGCTGTTTTCTTGGTGAAGAATATTATAAAGGACACATTGCACTACTGGAAAAAAGAGTAATTGTTGCTTTGATAAGGAGAAGAATGTTTCCTTAGTAAATGAATAGAGTAACTGCTGCCTTAGTAACTAGCAGTGTATTTGGATCTCTGATCGTGGTGCAGTCTCCCAGACTGGTCCAGAGTCGCGGTGTGGCCCCACATTGGAGTTGGCAGTCCCGCGTAATGACTGCAAATGAACACATCACTTTCAATTTGGGCTCTTTGTAATGAACTCCCGCGCCCTGATCATGCACGCTTTAACTAAACAATTCCTGGCGCCCCCGGCCTCATTGTCTGTGACAGTTACAAATAGCACACGAACAGACCCCGGCACTGATACGGAATATTATATTGGTTCTCTAAAGCACACCAGCACACTAAACCTTTAACTCTCTGATCGCCCTGGGTCAGTGTTCTCGTACAAGTTACGATATATCGTAACTTGTACAAGAATACGGGCCCAGGTGTCGCATGTTCAGTATTTTCGAACTGCTTTCTTACACAAAATAACGAGTGAAATTATGAAATGTCTAAGTTCACAAATTATACACCAATAAAGTCAGAATGAACAAATAGAAGATAGATTGTTTAAAACTTTAATCTGTTATTCGCTTAAATTAAAATGTAGAATATCTCACCTATTAAACTTTGATTAAGATGTGTAGTTTTACAGATCCACACGCAATTAAAAAAATGAACTTAGTTATTATAGGCAATAATTATTTATTTATTTAGGATATAATTTTGAGTGTATTATCTCAAAGAGGTGAATATTTTCTAGTGTGTGCAGAGATAAACGAGAAGGGTCTATTGTGCTTGATTACATACTGATATCACATTGAACATTACACGTTGCAGTAGATCTGCCATTTGAATGATTATTGATCCATCCGATGATAAATAATCCTACGTCACATTCTGCAGAGACAGGCAAAATAGCGACAAGCCATCAGCAGATATTTTATTGTCGTATTGACGAGTAAAAAAATTAAAAGTTAAAATAAATAAATAAATCATAAAAGAATTAATTAATTGAAACTAGACTTTTATAAGATACAGCAATTGTTTTATTTCAAATCTGTGCCTGCCTTTTTAATCACTATTTTTGTTGCTAAAGAGCAGCTCGAAAATGCTTAACTCTCTCTATGGACGTCAGAATCTGACGTATAAAATCGGTCCCCGCACTGAAAGAATAATATATTTATAATGACCGTAGACCCATGACATATGCTTTCAAATGAAGCAGAAAGAGCTAACTAAGCCAGTTGTGATCCTTTAAAACTGAAAAAATTTTATTTATATTTATAATGACCGTATACCCCATAACATAGGTTTTCAAATGAAGCAGAAAGAGCTAACTAAGCCAGTTATGATGATTTGAAATTGAAAAAAAACTTTTTGTACTCGATGGTTTATACCAAAATATTTCTGCGTTTTCATCGCAGGCATGGGAACGACTCAAATCAACATTCAGTCATTACGATGACCCAGATAAACGTTTAACCTATCCACAGAAATGAGTAACATATTCCACAGACTTAAAGGTGATCTATCACCCCTTATATAGTGTGAATAAATTTGTGACAAATAAATCAAAGTTACCACAAAAGTGTTTCCTTATATGGGGTGATCCTCTGAGAGGGTCACATGATAGCCAATCACCCCATATAAGGACATAATTATTCATACCATATAAGGGGGTGATAGATCACCTTTAATAGACAACAGAAAACCGAAATATTCCGTTCTAAATAAAGTAACATGGCACACAGGGAAAATAATTTACTGCCTCGTCGTGCATCCTGTTTAACCAGATAGAAAACAGGCGGAGTATTCAGGGACGCTCAATTATTTAGACCACCAGTTTAAATGCTGGTAGGCCCGTCTCAGCAAACACAAAACATTTGTATAACATTTCTACAACGTCGGCCCAACGTCTTCGACGACGCTAGACCAACATTGTACAAATGTTATTCAAACGTTTAGTGTCTGCTGGGGTGCTGCCGCGCAAAGGCAGGAAGCTGTAGCTGCTCACTAGACACACAATGAGTTACTGCTGTTTGCCATTGCATTGCAGTATGTGTCTGCAGATGGTGTGTTGCTGTTTGAGGATTCTGTTCAGTCCCTCTTGGCCACCTCCGTACAGTGACGTCTGATGCTGCCAAATTGCGCCAACAATCAAGACAGGATTAATAATGTAGGGAGACTGGTGCAGAATGAGGGGGTCATAAAAACGTGCATAATTCAGGTTGGCGGGCGGTTGGTTCCGTAATGAGTGTTGCTCAGCTGTTGGGCCATAAGGCGGGCGTGACAGGTGTTTTTGGGCTGATAAATCAGGCCTAAGGGCGGCGGTCCGCGACTCATCTCCCATTAAACCCTGCGAGTCCGCGCCCGGCCCCGCCGCGCCTGAAATCCGCGCCACCTTGATTGTCCGTCTTGCCCTGTCCCGAGCGAGCCCGGCCACCCCTGTCGCGGACGCAATCCCCTCCGCGCAGAGCCACCTGCCCGGCATCCAGCACGCCTGAAAGAATTAGTTGTGTACTGTCATCCTGAGGCCAGTGTCACCACAGCGGGGGATATACGAGGACCCCGCCAAAACAGCGTCAACCCAACCAATACATTGTCACAAGGGTGATCCCTAATATGTCCTCACTGCTCCAAGAAGACGTTGGCTGTACGCCTGGCCAACGTCGCGAAACGTTAGCCAGGCGTACAGCCAACGTTCCCAATTTATTGCTACTTCAGTAGGCTGGCTGCTGTGTCGTCTAGCCACACATCGGTGTTGCAACCAACACAATCGTCTTCTTTTCCTTGAAGTGTGTCCAATATGTACATCGGTATATTGAGGGCCATTCTTCTGATTGCTCGTATTTTGGTGTAAGAATGATCAAGCTAGTGTCACGACAAATGTTCAATTAAGAATGCTCAATTAAGAACAGCTCTGCGTTGCAAAGCCAAAAGGCAGTATCTGCTTACTTTTTTGGTTTCGCAGATTAGAGCTGCCGATCCACCATCAAATAATATGTTCCTAAAATGCACCTCATAGTTGTGTTCAACCCATCAGACACACCATCTAGAGTTTAAATCAATAGGATTCGCTGTAACAACGGAACCCTTTTTGAACCTACTATATAGTTTTCTAACCCCGACCAACGAAAAGAGTGGCTCAATCTGTCACATGATGGGATCAGACAATCCTCGCCGTCATCCAATTGTTATTTATAGAGGTTAAAATACCATACCTCAGACGGCTTTTTTAACCATCGAGGCAAAAACTAGACCGCATTTTTTTCTTAAATACTTGAGTGTCAATCTTCACATTGTTCCGAATGCAACTAAGCTACTGTTTTAAATTTAAAATGTATTTGGGAGAGTTTGTTTGGGAAGTTTTTTTTTGGATAAGCATGTGCACGGTGGTGCCATTTTTCGAACAACGTGCTGACAAAATTTGCTTTGTTAGCATTATTAGTTGCCATGGCGGTTAGAGGGTTATATGAAAATTAAATGTCACCCAAATCCCAGCAAACACAAAACATACAAAATTTGTACAACGTCGGTCCAACGTCTTCGACGTTGGTCCAACATTGTACAAATGTCATAAAAATGATTTGTGTTTGCTTAGAAGGTAACTACTTATTTTTCAAGTAAGCAGCTAGTCTACTGCCTCTTGGCTTTGTAGAGCAGCATTGGTGTAAACATGGATCGCCGTGAAAAAAAGAGAAAACGAGATATTCACGTCTTTTCACAATTTCCCTCGACGTTCGTGGGCGTGTCGTGGAGATGTAACTCCACCTGGAATACGAAGTGTTTATATCAAATAAAAATACAGTAACTACTTACTTTTCTAATAAGAAGTTACTGTGTGCTGGATTTGCATGTTAGTATACTATCAGCATCTTTATTCTAAACTAATAATCATTATCCCGAGGTTTAACAATAATATGTAACGTATTATAATTGACCTAGAGGTTAAATTGCGAATGGAATGTGTGTATAAAACATCAAGGATGATATAGTCATCCATAATATTCATTGACAATTTATGAAAACTTACTATCGCTGATATAGACATTTAAAGTGTTTAATATATATTTATTTGTAATATCGTATGTTAGACTTCTATGATTTTTTCTTTTAGATACATAATGTAAATACATGTGCGGAAACATTTTAATGAAAAACAGTATGATTCTACATTGAATAGAATAATTTGAAATATTCGATTAATTATCAATATGAATGGATCGAGTTTCCCATCCTTATTATATCTCCAGAATTTTTTATTTTTTTTTATTAAATAAAATATACAATACAAAGTTTGCAGTGTAGTATCATTAAAACATTGTCAGACCATAATCATGATAATCATGTTCATTTAAAGCAAAGAGTCATATTCAATAAATAAATAAAATAAATAAAAGGATCATTGTCTGAGTCAGTGTTGTATCATCTGGGTAGGATGACACAACAATGACCCAGTCTCGGGCAAACGGCCAACTTCTCTCGTCCTCCACCGGTTCAGAGCTGGGCCAAAGTTGCCAGTTTTGGCCCAGCTCTAAACCAGCAAAAAGCGAGTGACAGGGTACCTTTGTCATAAAATATGCCGGTATATACACGTCACGGAACGGGTCGAATATGAACTTGCATCCCGGCAAACACAGAGCACCAGCCAACATCTGTACAATTTTGGACCAGCGTCGAAGACGTTGGGCCGACGCCGTACAAATGCCATACCAATGCCCTGTGCCTGCCGGGATTGGCCAAAAGTTGAGCGACTGTCGTTATATAATAAGATAAAAATAACGCTAAGCCATCAAACGCGAGACATCGAGCCAATGCCGGTCAATGTCGGCCCACCTTCTGCGACGCCGGACCAGCATCAAAGCGGCACCGGGCCCAACGTCTGGCGTTTGCTGAGAAGAGATCGTCCAGCAAGTCCAATAACAATGCTGAAGCGATGCAGGCACGTCGTCTTCGACGTCGGGCCCGCATCAAGCCAACAATGGCTCAACGTCTGGCACTTGCTGGGTGTCGATGTTGTCCAACACCGACCCATTATGGTGGGCCATTATCATGCTGGCACGCTGGACAGACACCTTACATCAGCTGTCAAATACATATCTTCAGTCCACCACTCCAGTAAACGCAGACGCCGAACAAGTGTCCTCCAGAAAATAATGATTAGTTGTCGAGACTGAATTGCGACATGTTTGCTTTGAAATTATGTTTTATTTCAATAATTTTTATTTTACATTAGCTAGTTGTAATTTAGATAAACCATTCGCATATTGACTATATAGATGTATATGGAGCGATATTCTCGTAGCTGTAACACCTGATGCCTTTGACAACCGTTACAAGAAATACCGACCGGTGTAAATTGAACCTCAAAACAAAACTAGATCAAGTAGTAGTCCATATTATGATATCAATTGCTTCGTTTACCGTCGCGTCTGGAATAATTGGTCGTGTTACCATATTGCGACACACCTGTAGTGTTGACGTCAGGTGATTATGAGAATACATACATGTACGAGAATACTATATCCTAATTGGGAATCAAGATCCTACGTGTTGATATGGCAGAAGACAGCAAACCGGGACAGCGATTGCCCCACTCTTAATGAGAAGCCCTAGGTGTGGTCTCTAACAGTAGATAATCAACCACGCCACACCTTGCAGGATGCGTGTTCCGTCAATCCTTTAATCGTGGAGACCGTCTTTATACGTCAGAATCTGACGTCTGTAGACGTCAGATTCGGACGTCTAAAGACGGTCCCAGCACTGAAAAAAAATAAAAAATAATAGAATGGCCGTAGACCTGTAACATAGGTATTCCAATAAAGCGGAAATAGCTAACTAAGACTAAGTATTCAACAAAGCTGAATCAGTTAAATCAGAATTATAGAAAATAGCATAGCGCTTGTCAGGTGGTCGAGTTGAAGGTTTGAGAATAAAGTGGCAGCTTAGGGACAACACCTGAGAGAGGGCCAGATGTGACAGGGGTGTGGCTACACCACAGGAATGACATCACCGGGGCGCACTGTTCTCACGGCCCGCATTTGGCCGGCGAGTCCATTCCGGATCAATTATTCACCGCGCGTCCGTCCCTCGTCTCCGGAGAGTCTTTGCCGGGCAAACCGGGGTCCCCGGACTGGCTATTTGTGCGGGGGACGTCGGCGGAATCCGCGTCCAGCTTTATGGATGCCTTATCAAACGTGCCCCGTCAGCCGAGCAACTGTGCAACGCGCCGCTGTGGGCGATAATACGTGCTTCTGCAACCAAACAACCACCGGAGGTCCCTCTGCGGTGCCGTCGTGTGGGTTCCAGTCACATAGGTGCTATTTGCGGACCGCGAATTACACGGCGTTTCCGCCACTTGTGACAACGTTTGCTGAGATCGAGTAACCGAGCTATGTTTAAAACAAAGATCTAATTCTTCGGTTTAACCCTTTAAACGCAAAATTATTTAATTATAATTTCACCCATTTGAAGTTGTGGATCGCTGACGCGATCCACAACTCCAAGTGAGTGGAAATTATTCGGTTTTGAAATAATGGAGGTCAACTATTTTCGAATTTTGCTGATTGATTCAAGTTTTATCTGTAACATGTTTAAAAGCCGAATACAATCGGGACCGGCGGTTAAAGGGTTATATGTATATATGATTACCTTAAGGTGGGAGGGGTGTATCTGTCACTTTACAGAATGTCACTTTTTTCGATTCCAATGATCCAGTAGAGTCTAACTCACCGACGTCAAGCATCAGTCAATTTCAACCATCTTCCGTACAGCAAGGCTGTTTGACACTTCGAGAAGCCTTGAGAAGCCAAGCCTTGCTCTAGGGAAGATGATTTTAACTTGCTTCAGATTGCTTACAATAATAATGGCTTCCATCCTGAAGAAACATAATGGTAGAAAAAAATGGGAACAGATGATTTATATGTATCGCCCTTCAGTCATAATGAGTCCGTGTAGACCCTTTTAAATGGATATTATATGTTGTGTCAAATAATATAGTTTTTTTACTGTGAAAGTGGGTCCACTGTGGGGATATGCATGGGCATGATATATGGGGGTGCCACGGCAGGCTTAGTGCATGGATGGCCCACGGACTGCAGTGTCAAAGACGGCACTTCGGCTGTTTGGATGATATTGGAAAGCCACGCATTGTCAAAGCAGTCGATCCTTCTGTTATGTATGAAAGACCTGACTGCAGCTGTATGCTGCTGTGCAAAGCCAATATGCATTATCTGCTTTTGTAACAAAAGGCAGTATCTGCCTACTTTACAAGTAAGCAGATACTAGCCTTTTGGCTTTGCAGTGTTGCAGAGCAGTATGGGTCTTGAGAACATAAAGGATTTTCACGTTGATTTAAGATGAAAGTAATGTTTTCAGAGTGTTACTTTTAACCCTTGACCTGCTGAATTGCTTCAATTGTATTTTTCGTCATTTTAGCAATTCCAGCTTCAAATGACGAAAAATATTACTATTTATGAAAAATAGACGTCTAAAATTAAATTATTGGATCAACAAAGCGTCTATTAAAAACTATTTTATCAAAATTAAGTGATATGTTTATTGATCTAAAACATCCTTAACCCCGTATATATCCGGGCATAGCAGGACAAGGGTTAACAATGGTAGAGGTACCCTGCTATACAAAGGCATAGTATTCTCCAGTCAAACCCTGTTACATAGAGCCACTGATTGAAAGCATAGTGTACTGACATATACTATGCCCCGACCAATGACAGATTGGCTCAGTCAATCAACGCCGGCATTCAGTTATTTAAATTAGGAGATAGAACACCATGCTTGGGCGTGCAAGTGAGTGCCTCATGCGATTTATGGCAATATCGCGACAAGAGGAAGCCCGAAATGAAATGAATCGGGCTTTAGGCCACCTTTGTGCACATATAGGCTAAACTGGGCCAGGAGAACCTCCTGAGGATGGTGAGATGATTGAGATGACACTGTCCTCCAGACACAGGATTCGAAATTCGAGCCCTGGCGGTCTGAGGCCGAGCACGCTACCTCTCGGTCACGGAGGCTCCCCACAATACTAACTTTCACACGTGGATGGGGAAGAAACAATTTTGTTTCTTTCAAACCGCCGAGACCGGGAACCGAACCCCGGACTCTGGCGTGAAAGGCAGCGGTGCTAACCACTACCCTAGGGCCCCCGCCCAGGAAGCCCGAAGTCGGGACTTTGCCTCACTCTCATCAAAACAATTGGGCGGGGGCCCTAGGGTAGTGGTTAGCACCGCTGCCTTTCACGCCAGAGTTCGGGGTTCGGTTCCCGGTCTCGGCGGTTTGAAAGAAACAAAAATGTTTCTTCCCCATCCACGTGTGAAAGTCAGTATTGTGGGGAGCCTCCGTGACCGAGAGGTAGCGTGCTCGGCCTCAGACCGCCAGGGCTCGAATTTCGAATCCTGTGTCTGGAGGACAGTGTCATCTCAATCATCTCACCATACTCAGGAGGTTCTCCTGGCCCAGTTTAGCCTATATGTGCACAAAGGTGGCCTAAAGCCCGATTCATTTCATTTCATCAAAACAATTAGAAAGTTTTAGTAATATTACACAGTACCAATGCCCAGCTGCTCTGTAAAGCAAGAAGGCAGTAACTGATAACTTGGAACATAAACTGCTACTGTATTTTGGCTTTGCACCGCAGCACAGAGACCTGTGAGAGCAAGCATCAGTGGGGACCGACTTCAGACGTAAGAATCTGACGTCAATAGACGTCAGATTCTGACGTCTGAAGGAGGTCCCATGTGTTGCTGATGTTTGCCTTTGCCCTGCAGCATGATAGACATGAACGCACAGCTCAGGCCTTTGCACAGTTTTGAGCACTGCAGATGTAGAGTCACGATGAATTTGTCTGTGTATAATGGCCACAAACAATTAAGTGCTCCTTTCCTTCGGGGAACGGCCGCCACGCCATAGCCTGGGAGGCTGCCTGGAAGAGAGACTCTCAGCAAACACGAGACGTTGTGGGTCAATGCTGCGCCATTGTCTACAACGCTGGTCCAACATTAACCAAGCATTGTTTCAACATCTGTGTTTGTCGGGTTCCTGCTAGTGTAAGATGTGACTTGAGTAGTAACTCACACTTTACGTCAATAGCCAACAGAGCGACCACTCGTAAATAGGCATAATGACTGCAGCTACAAATAGTAGGCCCCTGCTCGAAACCATTGCAAAGACGTTAGCCCAATGGGGGAACAACGTCTTCTACGTTGTGCCAGCGCTTTGCCAACGTCCCCGGCATCACAGGCGACCTGCTACCCGCGATCTAGACCTAACTGCCGTAATGGGATGGCAAATTCCAAAAAATAAAATTATTATCTATCTCAAAAATGTGTTCAGCAGAAACATCATACCCTCCCTGCACGATTTTTGTAGCAGAACGTATGTTGCTGTTTCATAAATAAAATTAGACGCGGAAGAATCATATGGATATTGACGTTCTGCCACGGACTCTCTCTGGACTAATGTCTTAGCCCTGGACCGCGCTGACCCTTGATCGGTTATTTTTTCTGCTAAAAAATTGCAATATTTTTCTCTCGCAAGATGTGGCGCGTCTGTATACCGGATCCAATTACACGCAGATGAAGAATGCCGGATTTAGAGGCCAAGTGTATGGATTCGGCACGTCGTCCAATTAATCTACAGTGTAATTAACAAAAATGGGTTATTCTATCTTTACACTATAATGAACATGAACGTACACTGCTGATGCCTTCTTCTCTGCGAGACAATACAGTGCTGGTAAGATAAAATAGTTTACTCTGTCTCTCTATGTGATTGCCACCTGGTGACTACTACACACTACAATAATGATGCAATATGGAATTGGAAATATAAACTAAAGTTTGCTCAGAAGCCGTTATGTATCAATACTGATAAAAAAATACTATATGTCAGCCTGATTATTGCTAAATTCGCCATTTCATGTGATAAATCAATCAATAAGTAGTCCACATTTCAATAAATCACAAAAATAGTAATAATAGCAGTAATAGTAATAGTGTACTGATAAAGTAGATACACTTATTTTTTACCCACGTTACGTTGTGTCTCGCTACCGTGAGCCACAACTGTAAAAAATAATCATGGTTATCAATACTTTGTTATTTTTCTTTGTCAATTGTGACGTAAAATAAAATATCAGTTACTTTTCTCATGACAATTATAGGAAAAATAGCATCGACAATTTCGTGTATACCAGGATGAATAATATTTTCTGATAGTTGAAGTTTAAGTGGACAAACCATCATTAAAACAGTGACGTGAATATGATGTACGTCTAGTGTTACATGAAGCGTGAATGAGCCATCTGGCACTGTGCGAGCAACATTAACATTACAGTTCATCAAATTCATATAGACTGATTCATTAATTGTATGAGCCTGATTAATTCTTTCAGTCAAAATGTCCTGTAAATGATCTAAAAAATAAATGTGAGATAAATATTCGTGGGAAATGTGACACGCCTGTCAATGTCGTGTATCTGATGGGGCGTGCTGCACATCCAGACCAAGTAAGAATCGACAATTTAGTCAGGGTGCGTGTCAGAATAAAATTGTACAAGTTCCCCAGAGTTGGTCATGATGTAGAGGAAGACCACACACAGCACCCGTTGTGTTTTACCGTTCAACCATGGTTCCGATTATATTCTTTCTAATTATTTTGTATTAGCACATTATATACCAGCATTTGAACACGTTAAAGATAAAACGTGACATCAGCCAGCAAGATCCCCAAATTTTGTCAATTCTGAATAAGTTTCATCCACTTGAAGTTGTAGATCGCATCAGCGAGATTCAACTTCAAGTGGGCGAAAATTCAAAATAAATAATTTGTCGGTGTCAGGGCTAATAGTGAGGCAGCAACGCAGATGTTGATATTTTCAGAAATAGGGTCGGTTTTAGTTATTTGAATTATTTCTTAGTCTTACGACCTTTCAAACAGTTATACAGAAAGACAATAAGGCAGTAATGTATTAAAATAACTGAATACATAAATTAAGCATATAAATAACATACGGTGGGAAACGATGAGGGCAAGATGAACATAATTACAAAATGCTACATCATCATTTGAATGTGCTCATTATTATTTGGATCTATTTACATCAGTTTACCAGTTATGCGGTACTTTCACATTCATCAGGGACTCGACTATTTTTCAAAGTGATGAAGGACAACAGTCGAGGCGCATGGTATGGTGGTCTGGAGATGGGAGCAATGCCCTCGAAAAGAGGGTGCAGTTTTTTTTTTATTAAAATAGATGATTAAACATCTTCTAATTTATCTTGCGTAATTGCACTTTGGAGGCTTGTTCGTGGGGAAGGGTGTCGGGTGATACAAGGTAGCTCCCAAGGGATGCAAGGCGTACTGAGTCGTAATGTCAATAACTCAATCTGCTCCATCTAATGTGTCACCCATGCTTCTGTCTGCACTGATGACATCCCTCTATCTGGATCCGCATTATCAAAGTATTCAACTAATTGGTCAAGAGCAAGGACTACCAATTCTCTGGTCAGGTCATGTAAAACTTTTTTTTAAAATACACGGTACAGTACAGATACCGGGAATTACAGGCCATCCAACTGTGTAGACGACGTTGTTGCGACGTTGAATCAACGTCATTGACGTTGATTCAACGTCGCACAACATTGTGTGCCCAGTGGTATTGTCTTTTTACCTGATAATTATATCTGACCCGTTTCTTAAACATATCTTTTGACTGGAATTTAGGTCATTATTAAGCTTGTGAGTTCTATTGTACCAGACCGTACAATCGTAACGTGCCATCTACTAACTCCGCTCTTGTGATATATTGCCATATACCACTATTATACCACAGGCCTCCAACATCTATTTTTTAAACCTAGTCTGTACGATGACTTGTGATAGTTCCCATTTTACCCATACGTACAAACCGTCCCTTCATCCGACCATGGCACGGTTCTAGCATCCAGATTATGAGGCTATACCATCTGGTCTCCCACCTAGTCCGTACAAAAGATCCTTGAAATCGACCTTGTGACATAATTTACAACCAGTGTATTATTAAGTGTACATTGCAATGCAAAGACAAACAGCAGTAAAAGCCTTTTTTCAAGTGAGCTGATACAGCTGTTGCATTTGCCTTGCAGTAGGCCTGTACCAGTTTGTAAATCCGCCCAGTCTGGCAACAGAGTCCCTATGCGCCGGGTCTGTCTCTGGCACCAGGAACGTTAAGTTGATCATGTTCATGCTGGCATGGATCCAAATCCCTTCACACAGGGCATCCGGATCTGCCACCCCAGCACGCCTGGCTCCAGAATTACCACCTGACATGCCGGGGGCACATCTCGCAGTGTAGACATCGTCACGTGTCTCTTGTGCTGGACTCTGATCCAGCTATTCGGAGCAATTTAACACTTCAAGACCCGAGGCTGAAAACTTCCATTTTACCCACTTGAGATAGAGATTTAAGCTGGGTAAAATGAGTTGAAACGTATTACATGTCAACCTTGTTGATAGGAGACATGACTGACAAATCAAAATTACTATTTAAAGCATGAAGCTTCGTATTTCAAAACGTGTCAACAATCAGCATTAGCACTGTGAGAGAGAGTAGCATACTCAAAGCCACGGTCACCAGGCTACAGGGCTATCCCAGCAAAATGGGGCGTTGAACCAATGTTGGTTTGATGTTGGGCCAGCGTCGCAGACGCTGGGCCAACATCAAACCAACATTGGTTCAACGCCTCATGTTTGCTGGGAATTTCACTGCAAATTGTATTATTTTCATATCTTCACATGTGACAATGATGTGTCAGGAGAAAACTTCTAAATCTCGAATATATTTTATTACATATTTATATATATGTAATAATGTATCCCCATGGTTACATTGTTTAGTAAGAATAGACCTACAATTTTGACTAATATGGATGAATAAAATAATAATAATATACTGATCTAAATTTGTAGTAAATATGGAAGTATGAGTTTGCTTTCGTCTCTGGGCATTCAGGTTTCAAATAATTCAGATTCTGCTGGTCCAAGAGAAATAGCACCTCCAGAATATGTATTTAAACTTATTAAAGAGTCTTTCAAAAATTAAAAGAAGAGTAACGCTCACAGTGTTAATATTCCTGATACACACACATTCATCCCAGGTACATTGTACTCCAACCATCTTACCATAATATTGATACCCTTATGGAGTATTCACGAAGCTGGGTTTCTGGTGGACATACCCAAAAACGCTCGATGTTAGCAAAACGCTAACAATACATATATTCCAGACATTCTACTTTCAATTAACTAAGCACTTTTCCGATTGGTAGAAATGTAGGGATGGCATTTATACTGAGAAGTAATTATTTATTTTCTCAGAACCCACATGACCCACACATGAATTTATAAATCTGTCCTACAAAGGCCAGGAGCAATAAATGCTTTATTCTCAAGTAAACAGTTAATGTTGTCTGCCATTGCAGAGCAGTAAAATCGCCAGAATATACGAAAGTCAAAATCAGAGATACGACATGACAAACAGAATGTGTGCTTATAATACGACAGTGCAAAGGGAAACAGCAGTAAATGCATACTAGAAAAGTAAACATTTACTGCTATTAGGCTTTGCAAATACAAACAGTAGTAACTGTTTCCCGGCCAGACTGTAAGGCCAAACAACAAAATACATCTGTTTCCGATTACACTGCCTTCCCAAACAGGGTAGGTATAGGTGATCTTCTTTCTGGCCTTCCAAAATAAGCTAGGTAGGGTATTTTTTTTTCAAGTTAACTTTTAAAAAGCCCTGCCAAGTAGGGTCGATTGGGTAATCGGAAACAATTTTTCGTAAACAATTAGGGTCGGTCGGGAAATCGGAAATATTGTTTTTTTTGGCCTAAGCAGTTACTGCTGTTTGCCTTGACATATCAGAATATGTGACTGGGGAGCATGTCCTGTCCTGTTAGGATTCTGACCCCAATCAGGCAGTGCCGCCTGCCGTCTGAGAGTATATGGCGCGGGCAGGACAGGGTGATCCTGTCAGTCCTCATAAAATAATGTATTAACCCCCTGTCCGCTGTCAAAACCTTCCCCGTGCCAAGCACGCATACCCCACCGAACACGGCATATTCACCATGTGTTGGTTCAATGTTGGGACATCGTCGCAGACGATGGCCCAGCATTGAACCAACACATGGGCAATGTTCCGTGTTTTTTATGGGACGAGCACAGTTTTTGTGTTTTGGTACCTGTTCGTATCTACCATAGGACTATCAGAAAAAACAACCCTGTGTCTTGTAACAGATGGCTTGTTCTATCTGAATCTGATCAGCTAGCTTGCCTTGATTTCGTGATAGTGAAAGGCGAGCGGTCACTGTTGTTCATCTTTGGTTGGCAGAATATGCTGTAAGTTTATTAAAACTGTTTAATGACAATATATATTTTCAAACTCATGCAACAAATATATCTGGTGAGTGGTGACAGATAAAAAAATAATATTATATTGCAATTGCGAAAAGCAGCTACAGAATACTGACTGCATGGGCAAGGGGCAATATAGGACAATTTAGTCCCTGTCATGGAACAAAATACTATCACTTTTTCATAAAATCTAGGAAATTCCTCCAGCCAATAGGCTCGAATCAACAGTGCCTCTGATTTAAAAAACTGCAATTCAGACAGGGTTTTATTGCTTACGAGCGCCGCCATAATTGAACCATATAGCAGTTGGAAACGCTATATTGAGAGAGACTGCACACACACCGCTATGATTCAGACCCTTGGCTGCATATAAAAGTTCGTAATATGCCATACATTGCAAAGACAAACAGCAGTATCTGCTTAGTTGCAAAGTGAGCAGTTACTGCTGTTTGGCTGTGCATGGCAGAGCAGTGATCTACCACGGAAACGTGCCCATTTACACGTCAAGTCATCCTTGTCAGCACCATATTACGCGAGCTGGCACTTCTCATCCCCACAGTATTCTATTAGCCTGATATTGAAGTACCTTCATAAAGCATCTGATAGAGAACATGGGGAATGTGGCGGATCAATGTTGGATCAACGTTGGCGCTGCGTCAGAGACGCAGGGCCAACGTTGATCCAACGTGCCTTTTTAACGTGTTTTGACGTTTATTGGGAGAATCATCGAGTGCAGACTGCTTCATATTGACCAGATACTGCAATGTGGCAAAGTTATCAACTTTCAACAGCATGCATCTTGGTATATTTCCGTAGCAGCTTCATGGTAGCAAATGTTACATTATATGAGATTCTTAGATGCTTCTTCATAAGCATTTGTGAGAAATGCGGAATTCCGCTTACTTTTCAGTACATGGGAATTACAGAGTCAGTTTGTACACTATGGATATTGAGAATGTTTCATTTCAAATTATTCTCAATGATCTTTACATGAAATCATATGGTTTTTCCTGGACCTCATTCTCTCAAAAGCACAAAAAAAACCTCGTTATATTCAAAGGTGACCAGGCCCCGGTTTCACCAGCCTGACTTCAGTCTTAACTATCAACACGTGATCACGTCTCAGCCAATCAGTTAGCTTGAGACTGACTAACTTAAAATTGGTGAAACCGGCCCCAGGCCTTTTCATCAAGGTAGCCTTTATGCCAAAGTTGAACAAAACTATTTAATCCCAAGGTGACCAGAATTCCTTACATTAAAGGTGGTTAAAAGTGTCAACTTTCAAGGTGCGAGTACCTCTTATATCCAATGAGTCTTTTTTCTCATGGTGATCTAGATTTTATTATGTCAAGGTGGTGGGCAAGTCTCGTCATTTAATACAGAGTACTTAGCACAAGGGGGACAAGACCTCGTACCATGAGCTATGACTCGCTCTTTTCCCTCACGTGGTGTTAAATGTCGTTCAGTATAATCGGTGACGATGGCGACGATTACTTAGGTCATCGCATTTATATTGGCCCAATCGGGAAGATTCTTCTAATCTGAAGGTAAAGGGAGCATAATATTAATCACATGGTGGATAGTATACCCCCTGGTGTCAAGGTGGGTCGGACCCTCAATTCCAAGGTGTGAAGGATCCTCTCCAACTCAAGACGGATGTAGATCTTAATCATAAGCTGGGCCCGTATTCTCGTACAAGTTACGATATATCGTAGGCTTCTGATTGGTCGAGATGGCCATCTCGACCAATCAGAAGCCTACGATATATCGTAACTTGTACGAGAATACGCGGCCTGACACAAAATATTGCCGCGCAAAGTCAACAGACAGCAATGCTTACTTTACAAGTGACCAGATCTAGACACTTCATATTGTGTTTGCAGAGCAGGACATTTTCTTCTACACTTTTTAGGTTGAAGACGGCTTATGCCGCGGACATCAACAATCCATATATAGAGTGCATGGTGGCTGAAGAGAATCACCAAGGGTGTAGTTATTATTAAGACAGATTGGTTCATCATTTGGTTTCCGCTGTCGCCAGGGCGTTTATGCTGATGGCAATGTGATCCAGGACGACTTTTATCGGCGCAAAGCGAATTGGAAGAAGCATGACATATTTCGCCTCGTATCATTCGCCATTCTAATATTTACTTGTCAGTTGTACGCATATATTATGCGGCATGGGCCCACAATAAACATTTGCACAGAAGGAACATGAACGGTGACTTCAGATTAACATATAAATGGTGATCTCTGAGATGTTAGTCCGCGAAATGTGAAAACGTTTCCCACAAGAGATGTGGATCCACTGTTGTGTTAATGTAGGTTCACCGTCTGTGACGCCGGCTCAGCATTAAAACAACAGTGGATCAACGTCTCTTGTTAACTAGATTTGTGCTCCCAACAAGAACAGAAAAAACCTGTACTGTCTAAAGCTTGTAAAGCGGATTTGTTAAACATGTTTAAATATCTTTATTATTAATACTTTATAGGGGCTCGGAACTGGCGCATACCCTTTCGTTGAGATTTTGGATTTACCTCAAATACTGCAAATCTTTGAATATAACAATCTTTCCACGTCGATCTCATTAAATAAAAGTAAATCTACTCAGACGGTGACTGCCATAATGTAGATTTTTTCGCGTAGAAGGGGAAGATTTGTTCATTACTTTGAAACCTAAATACCGAGCGACAGTCGGTAGCGGTAACCACTACAACAGGGGCAGCTGTGCTATGCATATCAGCATAGTGAATACAATAATCAGCAGAATCTGCTGGTTATTTTATTCAATATGCTGATATGTCCCCAACAATAATAACTACAATAGCTGCATGAATGCGTTTATGTCGCGCATGGTTTTTCTAACACAAATAGAAGACATCTTCTTGACAGGTATATGTTTTATATAGCAATCATGACATTTTTATTGT
This sequence comes from Flabesymbios commensalis, assembly GCA_964017125.1. Taxonomy (NCBI): domain Eukaryota; kingdom Metazoa; phylum Annelida; class Polychaeta; order Terebellida; family Flabelligeridae; genus Flabesymbios; species Flabesymbios commensalis. The sequence goes on along the minus strand of OZ024916.1, from coordinate 44,509,846 downwards.
TTTTTTTCAATTCCCAATGCAAAATATAATGCTTATAATTGGACCACGGAATGTCCTGTCTGATATCGCAGACGGCATATTAAATCCGTAGCCTTTACATTTAAAGCCATGTCACGCTTTAATAAACGTGACGTTTTTAACTAAAAGCAATTCAATGTTTTCTCTTATAATTCGTGTTTTTCTTTTGTGGACCAGTGAAGGTGGTGTCGTGCCGGCATGATGAATGGCGCTGTCGGATCAGCAATCAGTCCTGGAATGTGGATTAGAGGCAGGATCATGGAGAGACAGTGAAACTGTTGACACATCCCTAACGTATCATCAGCGCCCTATTTCCACCGGCATTGCGATTCTAAATCTGGTGTGACGCTGTATAGATCTATGATGTGTCTGATCACGGTGCTACATAGCATAGATCTTTCCAAATTGTTCCTAAATTAAGTAATTTTTCATATTTTTAGCCTTAAAAATATGATCTTTACAACGTCGTGTGCCATTAGGATTCTCTCTGTCGCCAATGAAAATCATTCATTCCTTCTCACTGACTGACTGACTGACTGACTGACTGACTGACTGACTGACTGACTGACTGACTGACTGACTGACTGACTGACTGACTGACTGACTGACTGACTGACTGACTGACTGACTGACTGACTGACTGACTGACTGACTGACTGACTGACTCACTCACTCACTCACTCACTCACTCACTCACTCACTCACTCACTCACTCACGCACTCACTCACTCACTCACTCACTCACCCACCCACCCACCCACCCACTCACTCACTCAATCACTCAATCACTCAATCACTCCATTTCAATCACATTGATCATTTAATGGAGTATTACATAAAAGATGAAAACAATAGGAAACCCTTCAATTTCAAAGTGCAATGCCAAAATGTAGTAACTGCTCAGTTTTCAAGTCAGCATATGGCTTTTTGGGTTTGCACAATAAATTCCGAGAAAGCTCGCATCCAAAACCAACCGCGTTAGTGACATCTGCATACTAAACTGCCAGCAATTGTGCAATGTAAAGACAAAAAACAGTAACTACCTATTTATGAAGTCTCTGGTTGTTGCTGTTTGTCTGTCTATGGCTCTCAGCTTCTCCGTTTTACCGGCGTCTCATAATTACGTCGTATTAATGATTCAGTTAGCGTGTGTTTTTCAGTGCAAATTAATGAAGAGCAGATTGTGTGAACAAATGGCTTCCCATATGCATAAGCAGATTTCACTGGGTGCGCGCCGATTCTATAAGTATGGATCGGCTGCCGGAGACGCGCTTTACGCCCCTCCCCCCCCCCCTTCAGTCAATCCAGAGTGATATTTTAGAAGACGTAGAAACTAAAGCCGTTGAAATTCTTTTACTTTTCGAAACCACGTTTCGAGATGTATTTTTCATTGCTAACGCGATTGCCAGCTTCAACTGAATGAAAAGCAGCTCTACGATGTCCACAGCGACCCCAATTCAGTGGTGTCCCCTCCCCACGCAACAATATTCGTTGCTTTAACCTTTTAACCGCCGGTCATAATTTTATTATTTTTATTTTTATTAGCCGATAAATACCAGCTTTCCAACAAGCACAAAATTTACCATCAACCACCAAAATTTCAAAAATCGTCGAAGTCTGTCTTGTAAAAAATCTGAGTATTAACTTGAAGTTGTGAATCGTGTAAGTGAGTCACAACTTCAAGATTGAGTGACAATTCCAGTTAAATAACTTCGCGGTTAGAATGTTAAGGTCGTTACAAAGTTAAGAACATGAAGTCAACTTTTCCATGTTGTGGAATTGTTTAAATCGTAGCATATTCTTTTTTATGGGCACGCTTTTCCATGTGACGGGAGGCTTCCTGCAAACACCATGCCGTTGGCTCAATGCTGGATTATATGAGACAAATAAATTATTAAGTGTTCAGAACCACTTATAAAATTGTATATTTTAAGTGATTTTTATAATGTACTTTGAATAATTTTGCACAAATCGCAGTGAGAGCGTAGTATGAGCGCAGACTGCTGTGTGACTGAGCGCTGAACACGCTGGCTACACTCGATCACCAGCTCTACACTCTCTCACTCATCTATAACTCATAAAGCGCTGATATATTTTTGCATAAACCATTAGCAGTTCAGATACATTAGGTGAAAATGTAGACGTTAGGACAATGTTGAAATATTTTTGAATAAACCACGGAGACCAAATGTGTTTTTTTCAATTTCAAATCCTCATAAAATGTCTTCGTTAGCTCTTTGTGCTCCATTTGAATACCTATGTTATTGGTCTACGGCCAGTGTAAATATGTTTACTCTTACAGTGCGGGGATCGACGGGGACCGACGGGAATCTGACGTCTGTAGACGTCAGATTCTGACGTCTAAAGTCGATCCCCGCATTGAAAAGGTTAAGAATGATTTGGTAAAACCATGGCCTGGGGAGTAAACACGAAATGTAGACCTGATGTTGGCTCAGTTTTGGTCAACCGTCTGCGACGCTAACCCACGCTTAAGACAGAATTAGGATCGCATTTAGTCTTTACTGGGTTGTCCCACCATGGATAACTAGTGCATGTTTGACCAGCCCCCGCGTGCGTCCTTTGTGATCCAGGGCAATTCAGCACGTTTGATAATCATTCTGGATCAGTAATCCCGCTAAGCACTATTATCAGCGCGAGGGATAATCACGTTTGTCGGATCTTAGGGGGTCACTCAGGTCAAGAGGTCAAATCAACATTCTATAATTAGTTGTTATTACATTGTAAATGCCGTATTTCAAACATTCAAACATTCAAACATTGGTAAGTTTGTCACACTTTGTATCTGCAATTCAGTTTGTCTATAGGCCCCTAAAATCATAATTATTTTACACATAATGATTGTTTTGAAGTAAAAAAAAAAAGTTTACCCGTATCCTTATTTACTTGAATTTTCAACCACTTGAGGTTGTGTCTCGTGATCCACAACCTCAAGTGATTGAAAATTACTCATATTTCTTTAACTTGGGACCAAACATGTACAGATTGTGATGTTTTAACACTCTTTCAATTCCCAATAACGGTGAATTAATCGGCTAATAAAATGGATTAAAAAAACTTTTGTCGTGATTAGCAGGCAAAGGGTTAATAAATGCTAGAGTGACCCGCACCTAAAGTGTCAACCAAAATCGCTTGATTGAACTTTTCACTCACTTGAAGATATGGTTCGATCACGCAACCCACAACATTAAGTGTTTGGAAAATAGGTTCAGAATTGGCAAAATGCAGGTAAATCTGTTTGTAATCTTGGTGATTGAATACACGTTTTCTCATTAAAATCTAGTATTTAAAGCAATAATAACAAAAAAAAACGATTGGTAAAACCATTTCGATCAAGACGATAACCAAACGTTGACTAATGAATATCTATTAAAATGGTTAATAGATATCCTCACAAAGTCACTTTTTCAGATTTTTTTTCTGTAAATGTATTGTTTTTCATTTCCATCACAGCCCACCAAGTAAATTACAAAAAACACCCTGGATGCAGTACTAAATAATATAATGAGCTATGCCAACCTCTGGTACTGTAAATGTGTCATTTATCCAATAAATCAAGTGATTATTAGATTTACATAGCGACGATCTCAATCAATCTAGTTATAAAGGTGAGCGCCACACATTTCAGGAGATATAGCATTATTGTGGTTTCATTTTGTGATAAATTGGCTAAAGCACTAAATATATTACCACCCTGATGACACCATGGACACCTCCACGCAATGTGATTAGCTGGTTTAGCCGGGCAATATATTACGATGTTTTGGATGTAAATTTATATTACAAATGGAAGGAAGTGAACGAATTGATTGAGGGATATCTTCATGAAATAGCCTAACCAGCTGCTTAATTTCATACACAGAAATGTGTTGTTTTCCCTTATATTTCTATCAATTTTGATTGTAATGAAAAATAAGGGGGATACAACAATTATTATTATTGGGACTTTTACTTAAGTAAATGTGAAATAACTAATGAAAATACAATGCAGCTATTGTAACCTATCAGGTTCTATCATGCTATGTGGTTTGTTAGACCTGGATTATCATAATTATTAGAAGTAAAAATAACAATAGCCCGCCGACATTATTGTCTTATTATTAACGTAAAATGCAAAAAAAGCACAATAAATCTGCCATTTCGATTTTTTTGCAGCCATTTTCGAACTTGTCCGAGAACTGGTCATTAGTAACATGCATAACAAATTTGGGAAGGATACATGGAAAACTTTTCATGTTATCGCGGCCACAAGGTCAAATTATTGACGTAAAATGCGAAAAATCTCAATAAATCGGCCATTTTGATTTTTTTTCAGCCATTATTGAACTTGTTCGAGAACTTGGTCACTAGTAACATGCATAAAAAATTTGGGAAGGATACATACATTTTTTTCAAGTTATCGCGTCCACAAGGTAAAGTTATTGACGTAATATGCGAAAAATAACAATAAATTGGCCATTTTGATTTTTTTCAGCCATTATTGAACTTGTCCGAAAACTGCTTAATAATAGCATGCATATCAAATTTGAGAAGGATAGGGCCTACATGAAAAACTTTTCAAGTTTTCGCGCCCACAAGTAAATGTTAGGGGAGAACACCCTAAAACGCACCCTGTTCCCTAAGCGCACCTTTTGGCTTTTTTCCTAATATTTCTGTGAATGTGACGTCATATTGACTTCATAATTGAAGAAGATAATAACGTATAGTGTCCTTGAACTTGGGAACTTAATAGCAAGGACGCTACACAAGCGGGAAGGACGCAAAAGAATAACAGTTAAAATCACTCTTTTTCTTATAATTTTGTGAGGGTAGATATTGTGTGATTACTTGAAGAGTATTATAGACAACGAAAATATTGAAAAAACACAATGTAGACTGGCCTTTTCTTGATTAGTTAGAGCTAACAGTCAGTCAACGTGAATCAACCCTGTGATCCAAAAATTATTTTTAAAAATAATGTCCAATGTGCCCAAAGCGCACCCCTAACTTGCTGCCAAAGCGCACCACATGGTGCGCTTTGGGAGCATCTGTATCATTTGGGATATGAGCTTGTCCTAAAGCGCACCGCCCTGTCCATATCAATGGTTAGTCACAGGCAGCCAGTTGTGTTTGGCTACTTTCCGTCAAAATGAATAAACATGGCCTATATAGACTATATTATATTTCATGGAAATTTAGGGTAAAAAATTGACAAAAAATTATTTTGGTTGTGGTTATTCATAATCTAACTAAAATATAATTTAATCTTGTCTCTACATGTATCGGTACAGGAGGTGCGCTTTAGGACGTATAACAACCACTGAACATTAGGGGGTGCCCTTTAAGAACACTGGGGGTGCGCTTTGTGCACAGTGCACCCAAAGCGCCCCCTTTCCTGAAAAAGTGTTTTTTTTTCAAATAAAATGAGTAAAAATGGCTTTAACACACAGAAAAAAATAGGAATTATATTTTATCAGCATCCGGACCACCTGCCAATGTGGTCATGTTGTTTCAATCATGTTATAAAAAGATTTCCCCCTTTTTAGATAGGGGGTGCGCTTAAGGGTGTTCTCCCCTAACACTGACGCCGACGCTGACTCCGACGACGCCGAACTTCAATTGCAATAGCCCACCTTTTTAATTAAAATTAAAAGGTGGGCTAAAAATAAAAATATTGTACGCGTCATGAGATGATGATGGAGCATTGAATCGGTATTTCCTGGATCCTCTCTCGCTGCTGCAGGCTGCGATCCTTGGCGGTGGTATTTCTCGCTTTGTTCTGGACCCTGAGAGGGGACGGGGATTGATACCGCTATCAAAGAAGTCGTCGTGGACCCACGGGCTGGGGTCCTCTCGCCTGCTTACAATGCAAATCACGTTAGACCGGGAAATCAAAACGGGGCTGCGGGGCTCCCTGCTCTACGGCGCCGGCCACTGTCTGGATCTGACGCTGTCTGGATCCAACGCTGTCTTGATGCCGGGCCAGCATCGCAGACGCTGTCCCAGCATCAAGACAGCATTGGTTTGCTTGCGGAGCACCCCTGTTATCTATGTCGATCCTGCCCCGGCGAACAGTATCGGCCATTGAATTAGTTTTCTGGTGGGCGATTCTTAATGCCGCCAGGCAAATGGGCGCACTCGTCCCGCGGCATACATAATACTCGCGGCCACCCGGCACTAGAGGACCCCCTTGTAATAACGATGAAATATTAATTTGCCGATTGAATGGAAGGCCATCAAAAATGTCTGCGATCATTGCAGATTAACGCGGGTGGAAACTGGCTGACGGGGGGGGGGGGCGTAAGTGTCGTCGCTCAAGCCGCAGCGCCCTCCGGGGACTGGCGGCCGGACTTATCTACATTAGACAGAGCCACCTGGTGAATGTATAAGCGGAGAGACACCTAGTGAGTATGTACAGCAACTGGAGTTCAGCGCGGATGATTGGGTTGACATATCCAGAGCCCATGTTTTCAGAATCACCGATAGCGCTAAGCACCCCAGTGACCACCTCGCTGACTACAAACGTCTTTATGCGGCTGCAGGCAATACAAATTCTTCAAAATAACCATTATTTAGAGGCTAAACACCATGCTACCTCAGCCCTGTAATTGAAAATCTCTCCCCGTTTGGGCAGATGCGATTTTGACTTCTACAATTTTTGCTAGTATAGGCCTAATATTGAAATTAATTATTGTGAATACCATGGTTGGAAATCCGTAAATTATTTTTAGTATTTTCATCTGTTTTATTTAATATATGTACATGTTTGATTATGTAGGCCTATATGTTATATATATGTATTATACATACAGTGTGGGTTAATGTTTTTGTCACATTTGTATGTATTTCCAGACGTTTCGGAGAAGAGAGACCCTGGCTAAAATCCTGAGGATAGAAGGCAGCGTATTTTATCCTTCCCCTCCTCCCATCCTGAGATGGAATCACTTAATCGACAGAGGGGAAATAAATCACGAGAGACCCATCCACAGCTTCGCTCACTCACCCAGCATACACAAGACGTTGAATCAATGTTGGTTTAACATTGTTCCAGCGTCGTAGACGGTGGACCAACGTTAAACCAACATTGATTCAACGTCTTGTGCTTGCTGGGCAGCCTTCTCTTCTTTGGCGTAATTCTAAAGTGAACAGTGAAACTATTTTCAAACAAATATTCGATGTGGAAATTTTGAAATATTATCGAAACTGTTTTGCAATTTTTTTACTTGTAGGACACAATGAATAAAACTCTGAATACAGAAATAGTGGTATTAATCAAACCATTGCATGGATATTATCAACATAAATAGCAGATATAGGAATTCATTAATTATATTTGGGCTATGCCCAAATATATTGAGTTTTCAACGGAACTTTAAACTTATTATTCTTGACACGTTTTTGTAAGACACTATTCCTCCCTGAGTTTTTATCTAATCCACTTGAAATTTTGACACAACATTCCCAGAGTAGTCCAACATGTTCTCCTGGATTTATTCATGATTTCATAGATCACTATACTCTTGGCAAAAGGCAATTTCTGCCTACTTGTAAAGTGAGCAGATACTGCATTATGCTGCTCTTCAAATGAAAAATAGCAGTATCTGCTTATTTGTGAAGTGAGCAGATACTGCCTTTTGGCTTGTACGCGCGCACTCCATGCCCTTGAACAGGTTTGGAGCACTGTATGTGCACAACCTGGATGAAAAACATCAGACCGGGGTGAACCGTCATGATCACGTCTAGTGCCGTTCAATAACAAAAAGAACTAACTGCTCACTTGAAAACTAAGCAGTTACTGCTGTTTGCCTTTACAGTATACATATACTACCGATTTTACGATAAATATACGAGTTATTTAATATTGAGGTGTGACAGGGGACAGTGAGATGATAATGACGAGTCATTTCCTGTAACTAAAACTTGAAAAGTTATTTTAATCATATTTCTTGTTAAATATTTGTATATATACACTATTTTATAAAAAACAGTAACTTTATTCATTTTCTTGCGTGACAGTTAATATCATCCGGCACGCAAAATGTACGTTGTTGTTGAGGATGCTTTTAATAAATAGGCATGATTTCCTGGGTAGTGTAACTGTTATTGTAAAGGACCAGCATCGCAGACGGTGGACCAACATTAAACCAATATTGTTAATAAAATGTCTTGTGTATGCTTAGCTTACGGCTCTGTCTGAATAATAGGGAATTCTCACCCACTTCCCAGTAGGCCTATGAACATACATTTTTACAGTATATATGTCATGATTGTTACTATTATTTTGTAAGTGATATGTATTGTATGCATCAAGCCAAATAAATAAAATAAACATCAAGCGTCAAGCCAATGCTAGATTACCACTTACAACGCTGGAATAATTTTGTATAAGCAATGATGGAAACCAAATGGTTTCTTTAATTTAAAATCATCATAAATGTCTTAGTTACATGTAGCTCTTTCCACTTCATTTTAATACCAGGTCCTGGGTTATGGGTCTACGGCCATTATAATCTGTTAATTCTTTCAGCGCGAGGCTCGGCTTTAGACGTCAGAATCTGACGTCTTTTGACGTCAGATTCTGACCTCTAAAGTCGGTCTCCGCACTGAAAGGGTTAATACCATCCCACCGTCTATGGCGGTGGGATGACAATAAGCTTGCATTGTGCCTGAGTCTCTTTTTTCTGAGAATAAAGTTTCTTCCAGCTGTTCGAATCCACAACTTAAAATACAACAGGGAGCATTAGAAAATATCGTAAAATGGCTGGGATTTATGATCTCAGCAATGCACTGCTCAGCAAACAGCAGTAACTGCTTACTTGAAAAGAGAGCAGTTACTGCTGTTAGCCTTTGCAAGGGGAGAACGGTCAGAAACCCGATTCGCCCGCGGTGACTTCTATAAATAGTCAGACGGGCGAAATGGTTTACGGGAGGAGCTGCGTGCCAGTTGTCCATTCATAACGCCCGGCAGTGTGCGTCAACCCATTTATAAAGGGAAAATACAGGACAACAAAATGGATGACAAGATGGGACTGGACGCCCTGATCTATTATTCAGCCACCCGATCCTACCAGTCACTTCACGTAACACCGCACCTACTGCCTCACAATAACCTCTTATCAACAGCCAGGGTAAACCCAGTAAACGCAAAACATTTGTATAACAAAGAAATTCATCCCTATCGATTCTTTTGTATAACATTTATAAAATGTCGGACCAACGTCGAAGACGTTGAGCCGACATTTTATAAATGTTATACAAATGTGATGTGTTTCTTAGCACCGCACCTACAGCTTCACAATAACCTCTTATCACCAGCCAAGGTAAACCCAGTAAACGCAAAACATTTGTATAACCAAGGAATCTATCCCCATAGATTCCTTGTTATACAAATAAATGTTATGTGTTGGCCGGGACCATAGCTGGGATACAGCATCATAATAACCTCTTATGGGCCTGATCAATCCAGCAAACCCGAAATATTTGTATAACACTTATACAGCGGCGGCCCAACGTCGAGACGTTGGGCCGCCGTTGTATAAATGTTATACAAATGTTTTGTGTTTGTTGGGACCGTACCTTCAACCTCACAATAACCTCTTATGACCAGAGGATAAACCCAGTAAACGCCAAACATAATTTTTAATTCACTTTTTAAGGAATTTATAATTGCATGAATAACATTGAAACAGTTTCTCGTGAAGAACATTCTCCAAGAATGTAATTTACACAATCAAGTAAAATCGAGTTGATTTGGGCCTTTCCGTAACGCTTATAGCTGATTATTCTCTCTCGGGTATTAATACAGTGTATAGCAGAGGAGAGTTACTTCCAACAGTTAATGCATTATAATGTACCTTATTAATTTATTAAATGTTATTTATCAAAGTTCAAAACAATCACATACGACTTAATAGCAAACTCATGACGACTGGCAATAACTTGTCAGCTGCATGACATTATTATCTGCAATGCTGTCACCTGGCGAATGCCTCTAAAGCAACCGAACACAGCCACACAAACGCTCTTTCTCATCCACAGTCACCAGGTGACGCCGTTTTATGCTACATCGACATTCAGAAGGTGGAGCTGCAGTGTCTGTCACATTCACCAGGTGGTGCTCTAAACTCACACAAACATTAACCCAATGTAGGATCAAGGTTAGTCCACCCTCTACGACACTAGCCCTACATTAAGACTACATTGGTTCAATAACTCAACAACTCAAGCATGTATTTGTTTGCTGGAGATCATCTTGTAGGTTTTTGAGGAAATATCTGACATGACAAGTTGTGTAGAATGATATGTAGGATGGTAGGCCTACCTACTCCTTTGCAGAAGTATATATTAATATTGTTTTTCTTTACCAGCCTCCTCTCCTCCACATGGTTTAGGGACACGGGGACATAACATAACACCACATCACAATGTACTATAGTTGATCCACGAAGTCATACCAAGGAATATAGAAAAGTTATTTTATATTCCTTGGTCATACATAACGTAAAACCACCTCAAACGGTACTATACTGCTCCGCAAAGGCAAAAGACAGTATCTGCTTACCTGTAAAGTGAGCAGATACTGCATTTTGCCTTTGCACAACAGTATACCCACAAAGTTATATATTTTTGGGAAGAATTCAAATAAAAAATCTAAATCTGATTTGCAAGACGTTCAGCGTTGCACCACTGACCATAACGTGTGTGTGCGGTTATCGACTCATCACATTGGCACAGCAGACAAATAAAATCACGTCTTATATATTCAGGGGAATTAAAGCGCCACTGCAGTCAATACACTCGAAAAGGAACAGAAAAATACAGTTTTGGCGATTTTCTAACAAAACAACTCACAATTTGTGGATCGTCCATTGCCATCTGCAAAATGTCGAAGGTCATTATTTTGGGGGTGTTGGGTCTCAAAATTCCAGGGCTGTCATATTCATCCACTAACACCAGTCCTCGGGTATCCCTCGTCTAATAACAGGGGAGGAAGGATCTGACAGAGTCTGCAGAAGGCAGATTGCCGCTGGGATTCCGTCCTGCCAACTATATTTCAGAAACGTCGCCCCAATGCTGCCTGATAGAAGCCCATCACGAGCCGTAATTCAGGCAGCATTGGGGCACATTGCCGGAGCGCTGTTAATCTAGGCTTAAATAATCGTAAGTGACGGCAGGATCTAGATAGGTGGCCGAGTCCGAAAAACTGGGATCTGCCAGGGCTCGATACGGTAAGCCGACCCCAGTGCCGCGGGCCAATAAAAGGTGTTAGGAAAAGGCAGGAGGTGGTGTCATCTCAGCGTCCACAATAAACACGAGACATTGAACCAATGTTGGATCAATGTTGGACCGACGTCTTAGGCATCGATCCAACATTGGTTCAATGTCTCGTCGGCCTTGCCACACCCCTCCCCTCGTCTTATATGTGCATGTGCAAAACCTCTCATCTTCAGCCGCTAATGGGTATTCCTATATTGGTCATCAAATAACCGATTTCGTAGTTGAGATGTGTGTTTAATTGTAAATAACGGAATTGTTTTTACCAGATGTAAGTAATATTTTAACCCATTCAAAATAGTAGACAATTGTTCAAATGAGCTTGCCAGTAATTTAAATTATTTAATAAATAAGTGCACGTTAAGATCTTAATTTTAGGTTCTTAGTAGGATGGGCAACTTGTCCAGAATTGATGTCCCGCACTTAGCAAAGCCAACTGGGGGCAGCACCCAGGTAATGAGACAATTCCGTGAGATTCACGCCTGGACGACCTAATTCGGGGCCCCATGCCTCGTTAAAAAGAATAACAGTTTTTGTACAGAACGCTGCCCCAGCGTCTGTTTGATGCTGCGCCAACGGCAAAGCATAAAACAGACGCTGGTATCAGCTGTCCAGTTAGAAGAAACGACCGGCGTGTCCTTGTGCCGGACAGGACATGTGATAAACCAACACCTTACATCACGGATGCGTATAATGTCGGACGAGACGAGGTGGTGGCTGACACCTGATGAGGGAGGTGGTGATGCCATGAGCCTCGTCTTCCAGCAGGTGAAACGCCTGGGAAAGCATGTCGCGACCCAATGCGGGCACGGAGCACGATGCGTTAATTTGCTCGGGGACCTTTCCAATTAATGCACATACAAAGCGTGTCCGTGCCTGACATTACATATTTTCCATAAGGCAAGCAGCTGCAACTTTTTACTTTTGCAAGTAAGCAGTTGCTGCTGTTTGCTCAGCAGAATACATCTAAGGCCACTGTGTTTTATTTCTCTGGTTTAGGTCAGAAAAAATCCAAAATCTAATGAGGGAGGGCGGTAAAAAAAACATGTAAGAAAAAAACCATTCAACCTATTTTCGGAAAAGTTAATGAGGGCGCCCAAATAAAAAAACATTGGACAAATTTCTTGAAAAGTTAATGAGGGCGACGAAATAAAAAAAAACTTTTGACCTATTTTAAATAAAGTTGATGAGGCCGACGAAAAAACAAGCAAAAAAACATAGCTGGAAAAAAGTTTTTTTATTTCCTGAAATGAGCTTGTTTTTTTTGCAATGTTTTTTTTTATCTACTGAAATTAAATGTTTTTTTCGAAAATTGGCAACAATTCAATGCGCGCGCTGGGCTGGAATAAACACATGTTTTTTTTGGTAATGCGCGGCCTAAATCTAATGCGCGCGCTCATCAAAACAGAGAAAAAAATATAGTGGCCTAATGCACATGCCTTCAAATTTTTGGTTGTTTTATACACGGAAGAAAAATATATATCAGCTGCAGCATTAACAACCAATCGAAGAGGGTTATAGCAAAACTCCGTATCGGCACACACGATCTGGAAATTAAGAGAGGCAGACGTGCCAAGCCGACACCAATACCGGCAGAGGAATAAGAGGAACGATTCTGTAAATATTGTAAAGACCAGCTAGAAAACGAAATACATTTCATTGCCGAGTGTCTTCTGTATACCCACTCTATAGATATACTCTGTTGCTCAATACCTATAAAAACCTATTTAAAAAGATCTATTTAAAAACAATAAAAACTGAAAGTTTCGAAACTTTACAAAAATTAACAACATTGATAATTATTAGAGAAGAGAGAAGAAAAGAAGCTTTGTAAACATCAAATTAAAATGTCAAACACTTATAAATAAAATATATAGACTAAAATTTATAAGTGTGCTCCAGTAATAGTAGACGGGTGTATTTCACTGATATATTGTTTTATATACTGTTGGAAGCCTGTGTTTTGTAAACACAATGTCACATTTGTGAAGCGAATTCGTTTGACTTGCTTTGACTTGACTTGTAATGTTGTCGCTTTTAATGTATGTTTTGACAAAATTATAAAACATTTTTCTCCACAATGTGTCAGCACCTTTGCCTCAGAGGGTCATATCTACTACTATTTAACCCTTTCAGCACGGGAGCCGTCTTTATACGTCAGAATCTGACGTCTGTAGACGTCAGATTCTGACGTATAAAGACGGTCCTCGCACTGGAAGAATTAAAATATTTATAATGGTCGTAGACTCATAACACAGGTGTTCAAATGATGAGCTAAATAAGACATTTATGATGATTTCAATATAAAAAACCTCCGGTCTTCATGGTTTATACAAAAATAATAGTAAAGGTTATTACAAAGCTGACCACGCGTATGCCTCTCTAGCCACCCTTATAAAAGCTTCTCGCATACCAATTACGGGGCCTGGTCCAGGAAAAGAGCACGTGGAATGTGATTCCGCAATCCTGACTGAGAGTTGCCCGCGACATGGATCACATTTCCTGTAACTTCATCCTGGAAATAATGCCACCTGAAACGTGTTTCCGCCGGACCCAGTGTGCCACCAGAAACGTGTTTCCTGTCACACCGGGATGTCACAGAGAAAACGTCAGCTGCTGACACAGGCAAATCCTGTTTCCCACAAAGGATGGGCTAGGCCCTCCCCATGCAACCACCTGATAGTGGGGAAAGTAACGTGGGCTGACGCTCAAACGGCTGTACATGTATATAGCTGGGTTAAGTTAGATGATCACTGCTGAAGCAATACTGCTAAACAATACTGTCGAAGCTATACGTCAAGCAATGTTGATGAAGCAATGCTACAAGCAATACTGCTGAAGCAATGCTACAAGCAATACTCTCGAAGCAATGCTACAAGTAATACTGCTGCTACAAGCAATACTGCTAAGCAATACTGCTGAAGCAATACTTCAAGTAATACTGCTGAAGCAATGCTCTATGGGATATTGCTGAAGCAATACTAATAGCAATAATGATAATCAATACTGCTGAAGCAATACTTTAAGCAATACTGCTGAAGCAATGCTCCATAGAATATTGCTGAAGCAATACTAAAAGCAATACTGCTGAAGCTATGCTGGGAAAGTATTCGCATAGAGGTTGACATAATACATGTAGATGTTAGTATCATGATTGGTCGTGATTTGCTGCTCACACAGACTTATTTGTTTTTACCTCCAATAAATGTTTTGTAACCCATATAACATAAGCTTTAGGCAAAGCTACTTTATATGATTTTGAAAGCAAACATATTTATACTGAAAAGTAAACAGTTACCGCTGTTTGTCTTTGCAGGGCAGTACTATCATTATTTCGAATTATTTACGGAACTGTACCTAACTACCGTTTTTCGCCTTGGCTCCTCTGCTGCACAATGTTACTCCCAGCTCCGTTACCATGTCAAATCAGGGCGCTTTTCTGGCTATAAATAAAATTGTGGGTCAAAGCGACATCTACCAGGCCTACGGTAGGCTATCTTCTGGTGGTCAGCCTAACTAGACCAGACAGGTCAGCACTGCCCTGCAGAGTCAAACGGCGGTAACTGCTTACTATTCAAGTGAGCAGTTACTGCCGTTTGGCTTTGCAGAGGAGTGCAGACGTCCTTGACGGAACCAATCAATACCATACAGAGGTGTTGCCCTTTACAAACTATTTTCACGGCCATATTATGGCCGTGGGGGTGCCCCCGAGGCACACGCCCTCGAGTAACACCACCATAATATGCACAGCTTAGTAATCATTTGCTTTCACGAGCATATTATAGGTCCATCACTCCGGGAGCGCATTTTAGCCACTTAACTGCCAAATTGTTTATTTAGAATTTTCACCCACTTGAAGTTGTGGATCGCGTCAGCGACGCGATCCACAACTTCAAGTGGTGAAAATTATTCAGATTTGACAAAATGAATGTCAACGGTTTCTAAATTTTGCGGATTGATGTCACGTTTTATCTTTAACATGTTCGAAAGCTGGTATTTAATGTGCTAATAACGGAAATGAAAAACCAAATATAATCAGGACCGGCGGTTAAAGGGTTAATATGATTCTGAACAACACCGATCCCTAGCAGCCAAAGTATATATGGATGGCATCATGTACAAGTGGTTAAAGCTGCCTGCTTGGAAAGTCGGAGATTGCAGTTTCGAGCCCACTCTGGCCTTCAAGTTTCAAAATATTTTCTACTCGCTCACTCGTACATATTCAATATTGTGGCCTCCGTGACCGAGAGGGAGCATTCTCGGCCTCAGACCGTCAGGGTTAGAATTTCTAAACTTGTGTCTGGAGGGCATGATTATGTTAACATATGACCATGCAAAATTATAGTAGTAAAATGCATTCTGTTAAAAATAGGTATTAAACCAAATATCTAATGTCAATTCTATTTACGCCAAATGGTTTTACCTCTCACATCCGTGTTTTATATTTTTTATCATTTATTATTCTATTCAAATAAATACTTACCAATCAACGCAAGAAAGATACAAGTACATTTATAATAAATAATCTGTGTATTTTTCATCCCATTCTTTTCTATTTCGTATATTTGCGCCAATTATCATTATAATGCTCATTCCACTTCATGTTAAACCAATGCTGAGCAGGTTTAACTTTCGGTCGATAAAATGTCCGGTTTAAACCAGTGTTTGTCCTAAACTCTCTTTGTGCATAAGGTTTAACGCTAAACTCGTGTTTACACCAGTAGTTTAGTTAAACCAGTCTTAAACGTGCTTTGTGAATACGGCCGTTAATGTATTCATTCACTGTCAACGCTAACTTGTCAGTTATTTAATGAGGTGCTTTGTGATTCATTTTTTTTGTGTAGTCAATTGAAGTTTCAGCTTTGCCATATATGTAGGCCTAGTCCATGTGTTTGTTATTATCATTAATTTGTGACTCCCTGGATATCGATTACCATGATGATGCGTTTACGGTGTTTTTCGCATCCGATCCTTTTTAAATATTTAGGGTCGCTTGTGCACGAAAGCCAAAATGTCGGATGCCAACTCATAATACTGATTATAACGTGATATTATGAGCTGGCACCTTGTTGGTTGGAACGTTTGTCACCTAATGTTTAACTGATTTCCAACTAAGCCTTTTCCCAGACAACACAAAAGATGTGTATAACATTTGGACAACGACGGCCCAGCGTCTTCGACGTTGGTCCAACATTGTACAAACGGTATACAAATGTTTTGTGTTTACAATGTACCTGGTTGTTGCTCCAGAGAGAAGTTATCATTAAATCTTAGTTCTTTCAGTCCATAATACTTTCGTATAACTATAACTGCCTGGACAAAATTATTTTCAGTCTTAGTGTATTTTCCGCGACGCACAGCTACTATAGAGCCGCTGTGAATGGCTCTCAGTCCGTTTGTAGAGTTATACAAAAGCCACTGTGAGCGGCTCGTGGGGCTCAAAGAGTTAAAGCGCTAAAATATTCACATATAAACCAGGAGACCAAAGTCATGTTTTTTAATTTGAAATCATCATAAACGTTTTAGTTAGCTATTTCCGCTTCATTTGAGTACCTTTGTTACGGGTTTAGGGCCATTAAAAATATAATATTTTTTTCAGACGTCAGATTATGACGTCTATCCCCTCGCCGGAAGGATACATTCTAAAAGCTGTCAGACTCTTAAGGGTGACCGTTAGTAACCTATTTGACGCAATAATTTATTTAAACATTATAAATGGCAATTCTTTTTAATTTTCAAATAATATACATAATACTAGACTATCGTCACTACAGAAGAGCACACGAGAGTTCAATGAACAGATGTTATAATTGCAGATGTTAGTATGTGGAGCAACAAGCTTCTGAGCACACTAGGCAGGGGATCATGAGTCTGTCAGCGTGATCAATTGTCTACATAATCATATCTGCGAGTCATTTTGTCCCCACGAGTGCTACAGCCAATAATACCTCACTTAAACCTCATGTATTATTCATCCCCACTGTCCCTAGCTCTCGACACATGCACGGTGGTCTACTCAAAGGCAAACAGCAGTAAATGCTCACTTCTCAAGTGAGCAGTTACTGTTCTTTGTCTTTAAAATACAGTACTGTGGATCAAGGCTAGTGCGATTTGTCTTCATATGTAGCGCCGATAATATCGTATGGGACGCATGTATTTACTGACAAGTGCTTTAAATGATTTGCGCTTCATGCTAACGGGATAGCTGCTGGACGAATTCACTTTTTCACGATCTGTTCGCATTCTTTGATATGATAGTAACTGTTTTACATTACCATCAGTTCTGCTAAAATACAGTGTTGTTCTGACTTATTGCAATGACATCGGATTCAGAACATTTCTCTCACGTTTCAAATGATCCACTGACCCACAACATAAGATCCATAAAAGCTGACTTAAAAAATGCCGCTATACCAATTTCATAAAAATATAGCAATGTGCTTCAGTTTTTTTAACTATCTCAACCTTCTGAATATATAAGGATTTATAAACCTCGCCAATAGAATCATAAAGGTTTTATTGCCCTTTACATGTCAACTTTGACATATCGGTCATTTTATTTCTTTATTATTTGTACATTTGTTATGCGGCGCGAATCGGTTATAGGCCTACGCTCGGTTGTCATTAATATCCCACGAATTTGAACAGTTTGAGTCACTGTATATGTGTGCACCAAGTAAATATATCGACCGCAGTAGTACTCGAGCCCTGTAGCCCAGGGCTCTGCGTCAACCACGCTACCAATGAGCTATCTTTGCCAGTTTCACGAGTGACGAATCTCTCCATTTCATGAGGGGCGGGGGCCCTAGGGTAGTGGTTAGCACCGCTGCCTTTCACGCCAGAGTTCGGGGTTCGGTTCCCGGACTCGGCGGTTTGAAAGAAACAAAAATGTTTCTTCCCCATCCACGTGTGAAAGTCAGTATTGCGGGGAGCCTCCGTGACCGAGAGGTAGCGTGCTCGGCCTCAGACCGCCAGGGCTCGAATTTCGAATCCTGTGTCTGGAGGACAGTGTCATCTCAATCATCTCACCATCCTCAGGAGGTTCTCCTGGCCCAGTTTAGCCTATATGTGCACAAAGGTGGCCTAAAGCTCGATTCATTTCATTTTCCATTTCATGAGCTCACTGAGTCAAGCTTTAATGCCAATCGTGGCTCCTCTAATTCATACTGCTGTTCAAGATCAAATAACAGTAACTGTTTATATTTCTTATAAGGTGTTACTGCAGTATATTTCTTGGAATCGTAAGAGTGGTGTTCACAAGGAGTTACCAACCAAACGTGTTTGACTTGAGAACGCATTGCTCTAGAATTAAGAGCATTTCCTCGTCCGAATTAAAGATCAAAGCTTGCTGCACCACAGCGTTCAATATTTGCTTGAATGAGCGATATCCATCCCCATTTGCCGCGGTAACTAGATAAAAACGTCGGTTTGACGCTCGTCCAGCGTCGCCAATGCTGGGCCAGCGTGGAAACGTCGTTTTGTCACAACCTGGGAGCAGTTAGCCTAATAACAGGCGGGCAATACATCTCAGT
Source organism: Flabesymbios commensalis (assembly GCA_964017125.1). Lineage (NCBI taxonomy): Eukaryota > Metazoa > Annelida > Polychaeta > Terebellida > Flabelligeridae > Flabesymbios > Flabesymbios commensalis. The sequence goes on along the minus strand of OZ024916.1, from coordinate 44,491,025 downwards.
CCACACCCATGAAAGCCAATTTACAGATGGGATGGTTTGGAGAGGGACAAACATTTTATTGGCGTGAGATTGGGGCACACGCTCCTCCGTCCCCTGTCCACCCTGCCCCCTTCCCCTCCCTCGGGATCCCTGTGGTCCAGTGTGGATCACCCACCAACGAGTCTCGGCGTCAACGTTAAATAAACGTCACAACCTAAATCTGTTGAGGTGATCCCTCAATCCCCTCTCAGGCAGAGGCAACGTAGCCGCTCGATCTCTGCTTTAAGTGTCAGAATAATATACTCCGGTGTATAAACTAGTGAGTGCCATCCTGCGTTTCTATAAGACAGAAAGCCGTAACTGCTTAGATCAAAATGAAACAGTTACAATGTTTTGTATCTACACACAGTATTAACATAGAATCTCCAACCTGACATACAACCATGACCTTAGAAATAGCAAGAGCTTTGCATCCAAATATCTCCAAAAATGTAATCGAGTCAGCCATTTCGAGGCGCGGTCTCTACATCAGATTCGTGTGAATTTTTGTCAAACCACCTTTTCGTAGTGACAGGTAAGCATCACCGGACCCTTCTCATGCACCACGTGTCGATATACAAACAATATCTTGGTAGACAGGCTCGGCTCCACGCAATGACGGAGTTTTATCTTTTTCCAAATCGACAATACTTGTCAGAGGTTGCCCTCTTGTCATCCAGCGGATATCACTATATTTTGTTGTTTGTTGTTGACCTATTTTTTGGTGCAGAGCTGTTCTGCTTGCCATTCCTCGACGGATATATTCAACACACTATAGTTTTGGTAAAAAATAAAACATTAAAACAAAGATAACTAAAAAATCGACATAATACCTGGGTATATGTATACATAGTTTACTGCAGTAGTTTATTTCTAATAGTGCAAGTTACTAATTAATAAATGTTTGTAGTCATACTCTTCAACGGTAATTTAGGACTGACACGTATTCAGACACTCGAGAGATTAATTGTGTCAAAAATTTCCCCTGGTAATTCTGATGCAAGTACAGGTAATTTTGATTGATTTCGCCTTTTAAAAGGGCAAATTGATTGATTTCAGAACTGAATTGAAGTATATAGATCGGTAAGTTTAGTTTTTAAACTGGTATTTAAAAAAACTTTAAAAAAAGTTTTTAAGTTCTTAAGTTGAAACAAACTTTAAGTTCTGCACTCGCCAAAAAGATCTGCTATCCAACAATATCACGCGAGATTTCCAGCGCGAACTCATAATAGATTGGTACCCAGCAAGTTCACCCAATGTTGTTTTCATGTTGGGCCACCGTCTGCGACGCTGGCCCAACATGAAAACAACATTGGGCGAACGTTTCGTGTTTGCTGGGTGAAAGAGGAGGTCAGGTAGTTGTCCACGGAGAGAGCGGCACAGAAGCATTCGGGTGTCCACATCCCAATCAGGAATTGCAGAGACACCAATATGATTAGAGCGGGCTATCCGCCCTAAATTGTCCGGCCGTGGTGTAAGACATGGTCCCCGAGAAACTCGGCGAGCAGGAAGCCTGTGGCGGCGGTGGGCCGGCGTCATACGGCACCGGGCCGGAGCCGGGATACGTTCGTGTCGGGCTGTTGCTCCCTCTCTTCTCTCGCTGTTCCTTACCGGGATCACTCGGGACTCTTCCAGACTTGTCAGGTCCCAGGTGAAGCCGCTTCCTTTATTCGATAGAGAAGATTACCGGAAGACGGCAGCGGAATTCTGATGACAGAAATCGATCCTGTTCCCTCTGTCGTCTCTACGGCGGCAAACGGCAGTAACTGCTTAACATTCAAGTAGGCAGTTACGGCCGTTTGTCGTTGAAGTTTAGGCTGATGCCAGGCATTGAACAAACAGTGGTTCAGCGTTGGCTTAACGTTCAACGTTTCGTACGTTAAACCTCTGCTGAGCCAGTTTTTGGTCACAGGAAGACTTCGTGTGAAAAAAAATTCTGTAACGTTATTACGCAGTAGACAGAAGTCGTTGAGCACACGATGGGTTAGTATTGGCCTTGAGTCGAAGACGATGGTCCACTGGGGGAGCAATTGTGGACACTGAAGAACCTATAATGTAACCAGACTTTACGTCATGGTTACGTTAGCCAGTCACAGCAAAGATGCATGTATAATGTCAAAGATGTATTAATGGCCAGACTGAGTTATACAACGAGAAGTGTATTAGTGTCAATCTCTCTCTCTCTCTGTCTATTGTAAATAACTATTAGAATAATGATCAACGCTCAGTCATATAGTTCATCACTGGTATGCATGAGTTTTTCTCACATTATTTGACTTGAAAGGCTAGTATTTTAAATGTTTCATTGGAAATTGCTTGAAACAAACGTGTAAGGGTCTAGGGTGTCAAGGGTGTATCTCCTACGACTGAGAATCTTACAGATGAACAGATTGTCGCCCGAGTCTGATGGCAGATACGCGTTTTTATTGTCCAGGACAGGAAATACGGTCTTAATGCTTTGCACTGTCACAGGGCCAGTCTCATCAGAGATGCGGAGACAGGCTAGAGATTAGCTTAGAGACAGATACGGTGAATCCAGTTGGATGATCCGGAGCACGGTCCCGACTGAAACCTGGATCGGGATGTGTTCGCGTCACAAGTGATCCAGAAAACTGTCACTTAGCGGCCGGGCCAGCTTTGTATTGTCGCAGTATGTGACCTGCGTCCACCCCCTTTGTCCCTCCCGCAAACGCATTAGTAAAGAAGTCGGCCGTGACCCTTGGGTCTGACTGTCTGTCCGGCTGCAGCATCCGACTGTCCGGCTGCCAACGCCTGGGGAAGGCTGGGTCGATGTCTTCGAGTCGACCCAGCCTTCCCCCGCTGTTGGCAGCCGGACAGTCGGATGCTGCACGTTTCTTGGAGGTGGTTTCTTGGCAGGCGGAGAAGCGGCGCTCCTTTGTGACGTCCCAGACTCATTAAATTGGATTAACAGTCCGTCTCTGAGAGCAGATACTGCCTGTTTGTTTGCCCATCTGACTGGATCAGACGCGTCCTGCCAGTGACAGGTCCCGACGACAACCAAACGAGCCGCCCCAATGCCGGACCGATGCCATGCCCGTGTCTTTACAGGGTGAGTCTAACCAAATTCAGACGGTGACAGAAACTGTTGCCAAGACCTTGACCTCACCACTCAACAAAAACCGCACGGTACTCTGAATTCTTAAGTTTTTCCGCACGAAATATTCGGTCAAGTTGAAAAGCTATTACATTACTTATTCTCAGGGAAATTTATGTCAACACTCATTCCTTTTGCAAGGCGCCGCATGCGCCTTAAAATCCCCAGTTTATGGTTAGAAAGTCCAGCCTAAAATTAAAGAAATACTGGTTTCATGTTGATTCACTATTTCCCCCATTTATCCAACATTAGACCAACATTGGTTGAATGCCCAGTGCTTACTGGGGTACTCCCTCTGCTTTCACCCGCAACATTAACTGTCAGTATCAGCCTTAATCATGCAGTGTTTGGTGAAAGTCCTTCAGAGGAAAGCACAATTTCATATCCAACGGGTATAATTATACTCGCATGCTGCAAATACAAATATCATTACTTCTCATGTTACCACTGTTTGTCTTCGCACAGCATAATTCTAATTGATTTCAGTAGATTCTTAATTAATCCTATTTTATCACACGGATGTGGTGATAGAATTAACATTACATTGTGCATGGGCTAACATAGAAAAATGACTAAAATCAAATATTTACCATGCCCTGCAATGGCAATGGTAACTGTATGATATACAGTAAGCTGTGGATTCACATTATGGTCCACATAATTACACATATACTCCAGATAAGTATACTGGGTATTTCAAATTAAGAAAAAGTTATATCATCAGGAAATGGTATATATTATGTCAGTATGACACCCCCCCCCCCCACTATAATCACGTCATTTTCATGATGAAGTCCAGACAAATTTTCTTTGTGATAAGACCCTCAAACTGTTGGAAGTCGGTGGAGGGGCGCCAGATGACCGTTGTAGGTCGTTGGTGCGAACGCCCCCCCACGCTTCCCAATACTGTCCATGTACCGTACTTGCTGCGCTCTGCCAGCGTTCATCGACGTTCTCACACCGTTATCCTAATTTTTTGCCGCCCTTCTGCCGATGTTAGCTTTCAAGTACCGACCGAGTACAGATATTGTACAGTACTGTGAGGGTGTATAAAAAGGAGAATCCTCTGAGCTACTCCGCACTTGCTCACACGAGCTCAACCAACATGGAACAAACTGAAAAGCTTGTTGAAGTGGAACCCGGGTGCATGTTGGCTGTTCTGCAGAATGAAGTTGACAAGAATGATCTTGCCATGTACCTGTACATGAAGAAACAGTTTGGTCTGTACGATCAGCTGATAATAGAGCTACGGCGAGAGAATGAGGCTGCCTTCATCAACTTCATGAGGATGCCTCCAGTAATGTTCGATGATCTCTTACATCGAATCTCCCCGCGCATCACGAAACATCACACCTCACATGCTAGACGTACTGTACGTGGCTGAAGGTCGTCGCGGACGGTAGAAGCATGACAGGAGAACGTTGTAGGAAGCAGCAAGAACGTTGACTGTTCGGTACGTGAACGACGGAAGGACTGTACATGGACGTAAATAGGTGAGCGGATGGAAAGATTTTCGCTACTTTTCGAAACGTTCTCCAACGTTCTGCTCAGAGAATAAATTTCACGAACGCAGCTGGCACGTTAGACAAGAACGTTGTAGTGAGACAGGGGACTTTGTAAATGTACATGCTCTTTATAAAAAAACAATGGAACCTATCAATCCCGTTAAAATACCAGATTGAGCTGTACTGGTATTACCGGCATTTGCCGATGGTGATCCAATAATAATGAACGGTCATGTCAGTATACAATAGATCAATCAATCAATCAATCAAATTTATTACCATATTATATCCGTACAGGATTCAGGGTATATACATTAAAAAGACATAGACCCCATTCTGGTGCAATGCTGGGCCTGCATTGCACCAGCATGGGGTCAAAGTATTGTGTTTTATTAGGGGGGGGGGGGGGGAGTTGTGTTTACAGGGTGGCGGCTGGAAACTGACCATCCCTCTAATGAAAATCCCCAGGTCGATAGGTAGGATATTAGATCAGGGTTTATCGAAGAAAGAGGTCAATATTCTGGATCTAGAGATCAGCGCAAATTCAAGGCACATACTACAGCCGTGCGAATTTAAAAGGCAATATCTGTTTACTTTCCAAGTAAGCACTTACTGCCTTTTAGCTCTGCAATAAAAACTCGCGAGGTGTCAAAGCAGGCCCTTATCATGCGTTAGTACAGCGATGGACCAGCGCAACCCAATGTTGGCCCATTCTTGAGCCGGCATATCTCCCTTTCTGACCGACCTTTCTGACGGTCAGCCTCGACGTGGACCAGACAGGTCAAATCTCTACACTCTTTATTGGTCACAGCAGTCCTGAGATGAACGGCTCACCGAGGCAAGGTCAATTATTGGCGGCCATTTTATACACAGGATTCCGTCACTCGGATCTGTCCGGGCGGAAATCAAGGAACGGAAAAGAAATGAATCGGGCTTTAGGCCACCTTTGTGCACATAATTATAGGCTAAACTGGGCCAGGAGAACCTATTGAGGATGGTGAGATGATTGAGATGACACTGTCCTCCAAACACAGGATTCGAAATTCGAGCCCTGGCGGTCTGAGGCCGAGCACGCTACCTCTCGGTCACGGAGGCTCCCCACAATACTGACTTTCACACGTGGAAGGGGAAGAAACATTTTTTGTTTCTTTCAAACCGCCGTGACCGGGAACCGAACCCCGAACTCCGGCGTGAAAGGCAGCGGTGCTAACCACTACCCTAGGGCCCCCGCCCTGGCGGTCTGAGCAAGGAACGGTCTCTACCCAGCAGAATCAAAACGTTGAATCAATGTTGATTTAGCGTTGGTCCAACGTCGTAGACGGTGGACCAACGATCAACCAACATTGATTCAACGTCTTATGTCTGATGGGTACTTGCCTGTAATACAGACTTTCTGTAAATGCTGTAAATGCTTCTGTAAATGTTTTCCCCCATTATTTTAAGCTGGATTTTCTAACTATAAATCATTCTCTAAAGTTTGACCAACACGTTGAGTAATACAGCATGAGCTGTAACTGCTGAATAAGTGGTTATGTTTTTTCGTTCATTTAAGCTTGTCTTTCTAACTATAAATCATTTCTTCAAGTTTGATCAACTAATGTTACTTGAATAATACAGCACATCTTGTGAATGCTTAATAACTGATAATGTTTTTTCTTTCATTTTAAGCTGGAATTTCTAACTATGAATCAGTCCTTAAAGTTTGGGAAAAAAACAATCCCCGTGAAGTGAAAAATCTACACTTTTCATTGCTCAGTGAGGAAAATAAATATTATTTAGGCATACATACGGTTTTGATATATTATTTTTATTTGCAATGCAATTTGATTGCTATGTTTAAAGCTAGGCCTTTCGTAAGTAGTTACAGCTTCAAATAAATGAAAAATACAAACTAATATATCCACCAAATTAATCAGCGCAAGAAGCTTTCAAAGAAAAAAACAACATTTTAATGTCACTCAAATATAATATCACATGTAGGCCCTATACAGGCACCGTGCACAAGGTGTACCGCTGGCTTACCTATTTCAGTGTTGGGCCCGACCTTAGACGTCAGAATCTGACGTCAATAGACGTCAGATACTGACTTCTAATGTCGATCCCCGCACTGAGAGAGTAACAATATTTATAATGACCATAACATGGGTATTCAAATGAAGCGGAAAGAGCTAGCTAAGACATATGACGATTTCGAATTGAAAAAACCCCTTTGGTCTCAATGGTTTATACAAAATAAATCATCTCTCTAAGGTTTAATGAAGACCCAGCATCTGGCACACTGGGCCTGCTTTGAGCCAGTGTTAGGTCAATTACTTAGAGGAGCAGACAGGATTCTATTGGTCAGTTACGTGAGGAGAATCCGGGTTCTTAGTCCGCACAGGAAGCTGCCACAACCACCCAACACACACGACACGTTGAAACAATGATGTTTTAATGTTGGGCCAGCGTCGAAGACGCTGGACCAACATTAAAACAGCATTGTTTTAACGTGTCGTGTTTGCTGGGCAACCGGTGATCCACGTATACAACATTGAAAAACGAAAAGGCAGTATCTGTTCACTTGTAAAGTAAGCAGATACTGCTTTTTGACTGTGTACGGCAGTGTACAGCCCTGCCAAGCAAACACTGTGCGTTGTTCCGCACTCAGTTTGCTAGTGCCAATGACGAATACGCTAATCCTGAATACGCTGAAATATTTTCGTATAAGCCATTGAGACCAAAGGGTTTTTTCCATTTGAAATCAGCATGAATGTGTTAGTTAGCTCTTTCCGCTTCATTTGAATACCTATGTTATGGGTCTGCGGCCATTATAAATGCGTGTACCCTTACAGGGCGGGGATCAACTTTAGACATCAGTATCTGACGTCTGAAGACGTCAGATTCTGACGTCTAAAGTCGATCCCCGCACAGTAAGGGTTGAAAAATGAGTTTAAACTAAACATTATTGTGTTTCTCTCATCCTGTTCGGACCACACATTGCTATCGTCTTGTAAAATAATACCACAAAACAACGTCTAGAAATCCTGGAGAAGCTTTAGCGAAAAAATCAGAGGTCTCAATTTTAACGTTCATGTATCCCGCTCTGGAAATACAAAAGGCAGTAACTGTTCACTTGAAAATAAGCAGTTACTGCCTTTTGGATTTTCACGACGGTATACTATGTTTAATTTAATTATAACAAGACTACATAAGTGCAGGAGCTCCCGCTCCGAATCAGAATTTGATGGAAGCAATTTTTTACCTAGCCTAGGACTACATTAATAACACTACACAAAATTGTGTAGTGTTATTAATGTAGTACTAGGCTAGGTAAAAAATCAAGAGGCAAGAAAACTAGGTCTAAGAGGCTCAGTCTAAGAGCAAGATAAGAGCTTGACAGTCAGTCAGAGATGGCAATCCTCCAAATGGTCTAGCTATCTGGCACGGTTTACCTGATATCAGGCCTATCGAGGTATATAATGGCTGATTGACAGTCATTTTGAATTCGATTTAGTTAAAATGGTCTAGCCATCCAACACAGTTTGCCAAATATTGGGCAAGATTGTGAAAGGAAATAATGGCCGAAATGCGGCCATTTTGAATCTAGTTTAAAAATTTCTGGGTGCATCCTCCCCTAAAACATCACATTTTGTTCTATAGTAATGGTCTAGCCATCTAACACGGTTTGCCAAATATCGGGCATGTGATAATAAATAATGGCCGATAGGCGGTCATTTAAAATTTCATCGCGTCAAAATTTTCAGGGTTCACCCTCCCCTAAAACCTCACATTTTGTTTTATAGCAATTAAATGAGCTAGCCATCTATCACGGTTTACCAAATATTGGCCGATAAGCATAATTTTATCTCGATTGGTCGTAGTAAATCAACTCTCGCGCCCCACAGTTGTTCCAAACGTTGGAATAGCATCCTGCTACACGAGGAGTGCAACGGGCCAGACAAATGTCAGATGAAAACTGGTTTTAAACTGGGGGGGGGGGCTTTGTCTTTCAGTAGCTCGGTGGTCAAAACAGAAAATGCTCGTGAAATCAGCATTTTGGTTAGTTTTTGTGGGAGTGGGCAAGGTACATTCCAAAAGCATCATAATTATTTAACCCTTGGCCTGCTGATTCGCCAAATTATTTTGAATTTTCACCCACTTGAAGTTGCATCTCGCTGACGCGATTCACATCATCAAGTGAGTTAAAAATATCCAGAATCGAAAAAATAAAGGTCAACTGCTAACAAAAAAATATAAATAACGTATATTGGAACCGGAGATAAAAGGGTTAACCCATTATGAAAATATACGTCAATTGACTTAGTTGATATACTGACCATCTATCACAAATAATTTTTACTTTCAGGTATTTGATTTAAGTTTGAACATGCTTTAACCCGTATAAAAGTTAATTCATTACACAGAAACATTGAATCCCAGAGAAGCTTGCGCACCATGCAGTAGGAAGGCTATTTTATTGGGACTGCTCAGGACTTGTTGTTATAAACGTACATAATGAAACTCCACAAATTAACAGAGTGCTGATTGATAATAGATGTGTATGCACATAATTATGAGCGATTCCACCCGAAGAAAGTGAGCATATTGTTTCCAATCTCAATTGGGGAAAAAAAGAGGAATATTGTACCATAACTTTTCTCCTAATGTACGATTTATATTCTGAAAAAAAAATATTTGAAATGCACAGAAAACATTACGCAAACATGAGCTAGGGTATCGACGTAGTATCTATACACATCAGTTCTGTTCTGCAAAGACAAATGGCAGTATCTGCTTACTTTTCGAGTAGGCATATCCGCACGACAGAGTTAAATTCCAGGAAATACGATGACAAATCAAGCTATACTCTTAGCTTAACGCTGGCCCAATAGTATACTACGCTGGCTCAGCAATAAACCGACATATCCCACCAGACGCATCATAGTTGAATCAACGTCAATTCAACGTTGCTGTAGCGTCGTGTGTCCGGCGGGATCAGAATGTGTCGTGCGGACGCTGCCGGTGTTGAGCGTACCGCACATTACGCCGGTCGGGACGTGTGCTAAGTGAAACCTGGCAGATGATCCAGACGTCATCTGAACATGATCCCGTTTTTATCTTGTATGTATTGATCCCGGGCCGGGATGTCCGGGGATATGTCTGGCGGGGACAGGGATCGTGCGGACGGGGTGTCTGAGGCACGTCCCGGCAACTGGATCACCGTAGAGAAGCCAATATGCCACCCTGTCAAAACAACACGTGATGCCATGGAAAACCGCATGGAAAAAGCCGTACCAATGTTGTCTTAATGCTGGGCCCGCGTCTACGACGCTGGCCCAGCATTGAAATAACATTGGTAAAACGAATGGTGTTTGATGGGTACGTAGCTGAATCTTTGACATACTTTTTATTGGACTAATTTGATTACAAATATGCTAGGTGACGCACATAATCGCACGCATCACTAGCAGGTGCAGGGTTACCGCGGTAAAGGGTTCACCCTTACAGCGCGGGGGTCGACTTTCGACGTCAGAATCTGACGTGACGTCTAAAGTCGATCCCCGCACTGAAAGAGTGAAAATTTATAATGACCGTAGACCCATACCATGGGTATTCAAATGAAGCGGAAAGAACTAGCTAAGACATTTATGATGATTTCAAATTGAACCAATCTTTGCGAGATATAGCCTACCCGTGAATGAACATAACTGTTTTATACAGCAAGAAAGTTTTCAGTTTTGACTGATCACAATGATTGTATTATACGTTGTCGGGATAGAACTTCCGGAAAACTTGCACATCACATCGGCTCTACTTATTTTGGCGGCGTTGACGCGGACGGTGATTACACCGCCCATGAAGTATTCACAAGCAGTACGGGGGATCTACTTCTGTCTGGGGCTTTCATCTGCCATCCAGCCTCATATAAATCATTGTTATGGCACATAATCTACACCGGACCGCCACGTCCATTATTATGGGGACCGCATTTCTACCGGGCAAAGTTAAAAGGTAGTAACTGCTTACTTGGAAAGTAAGCAGTAACTGCCTTTTGGCTTTGAGTGGAAAATTTTGCCTCGCTTTACGCTGATGAAAGTCCAGGAAATGCTTGGCTCTCTTGTGCACTGCGCCTAATGCCCTGTATATGTGTGATATTATATTAGAGTGAGAGTAAAAAGGCAAAATGGGTGTTTTCTTTAGAAGCTACTTGCGTTGATAAATTGAGTGAAAATTAGTAAATGTAGATTAATTTTGCTGAGTGGACAGTATGTTGCGTGACGCAGCTGCGAGCAGTAATAGAGTGGTGTCTATACTCAATGACAGCTATAATAAAATAAATACGTCTGGATTTAAATCTCTAATAGTGTGCAAATTACCCAGATGGAATCAGACACATCAGCTGTCCCAGCAAACACAATATATTGACCCAATGTTGAATCAATGTTGGGCCAGCGCCGTAGACGATGTGCCAACATTGATTCAACACTGGGTCAATGTCTTATGTTTGTCTTATGAGTTGCCTTTGTTTTTAACTGATAATTATTTCATATGTTGTAGATTCCACGAAATAGAATGGCCCGTCACGCTGAAATTGACAACAATACGCCCCCTTGGATATGAAAGGGTGTATCTGCCACTTTACAAAGTGGCAGATACACCCTTTCATATCCAAGGGGATGAATATATTAAGTTTGAAACCTTGTGATGCTTGAAACATTGGTGTGTACCTTAGAATCGCATGCTAATGAAACTGAATATTACTGCTAATATGGCTCATACATGCACAATACATTATGTTTAGCCATCTCAATGCGGGGACCGACCCTAGACGTCCGGATCTGAATTCCATAGATGTCAGATTCTGACGTCTAAAGTCGATCCCTGCACTGAAAGAATTATAAATTAATAACGGTCGGAGACTCATAACATAGGTATTCAAACGAAGCGAAAAGAGACAACTAAGACATGTATGATGACTTCAAATTAAAAAAAACCTTTGGTCTCCATGTTTTGTACAACCATATTTCAGCGTTATAAGGGGTAATAATTATTTACTTGACAGAAAGTGGGTTACCGTGCAAAGACAAACAACAGTAACTGTATACTTATTTTCAAGTGAGTATTTACTGTACTTTGTTTTTATACAGAAACATAGTACTTCCAATAAATGATACATTTCGTATATAAGTCAATTTCTGGTTGCACCTATACCACAAAGAGAAATCACAAATAAAAAATTATATATGCGCTGCCGCTTGGCGTACCATCATGTCACACGCGGTTTCAAGTTTCAGTTTCGAAGTGCAAATGCAACACATATGCCAAAAGCAGTAATTGCTTACTTCAAAAGTCTGCAGCTAAGCTGTTTACCTGCAGAAATATACTGTGGTTGAAATCCAGAATGCAAATTATTTCGAATTGTCATCCAGAGCCACCTGGTGACTGGGAGATATTCAGTAAAAGGAATAAACAACGAGTGCGTTCAACTTAATAAGACCGTTGAAATAAAAAACAAGGAAGTCATTGTAGTTATAATGTTGAGTCAACATTCTAAACGACAGAACGACACTAATCTCCTAACTTAAAATCTGATCCATTGCGGTTTCACCACAAAATTAGGTGAGGATGCCGCACTGCTTCAGTGTATTGCAATGACCATTGCCAGATAGTTGCGCAAGGGTCTGTTGCGCAAAGATCGTAATCGACGGCTCAATATTGAACCAGCATTTGAGCAACGCCAAGTAGTCATTTCCCGGCAGAGATTTTGCAGTGGACATCACCAATAATCACCCAAGTCAGCCACTGATAATGTTCTCTCTGTGATGTTTCATGTCTAAGAGAATATTTAGCAGTTAAAGTGTTGCATGTGCCACACATTTGAGTGACGCATACAACACTTTGCCTGCTAGGGGGATATATATATATATGACTAGCAGAATGTTTTCATGAGAGCTGTATGTAAAGCTTGAAACTCCCAAAATATTTTTGGCAAACATTTCAAGACAATGAAATGTAGGACACGATATCGGTATAAGCCTGCACCTTCCCTGATCTTCAGACGGTTAGTCCTGCAGCGTCACCAAGGGAGCTGTCCTGCAGCAGCCCCTCTTCCTAATTTAAGGAGGAGTAAGGATCCCGGTAAAGGGAAATGAACAAGCCCAGGGAGGGAAGGCGAATCCTTCAAACTGTGAGGTCACTGACCTGATCCGTACAGCCGCCGGCCTTGAACACAACTGGGCCACTTCTGTCCGTCACGCTAAATTAGCTGGTAAAGAAATCACACGGGGCTCTACCTTTATAACTCGGACAACACGATACGTTGATCCTTATGTCGGTCCACTGTTGCCACGTGTTAAAGGTGATCTATCACCCCTTATATAGCATGAATAAATTTGTGGCAAATAAATCAAAGTTGCCACAAGATGGGGCACAAGTGTTTCCTTATATGGGGTGATTGGCTATCATGTGACCCTCTGTGAGGGTCACATGATTGCCAATCACCCCACATAAGGGCATGATTATTCATATCATATAAGGGGTGATAGATCACCTTTAAAATCACATCTAGTGGTGTTGGGGTGAGCAGTGTCACACTTAAAATCAGACTAAGTTACGTTTAACATGTTTAATTATTGACTTCATGATGTTCAGGAGCAAAGTGATCCTCTCTTGCAAACAGACCTAGCAACAGTAAGGCCACATGTTTTTCTCTGTTTTAAATGAGCGCGCGCATTAGATTAAAGCCGCGAAATACCCCCAAAAAACTAGTTTCTTTCTGCCCAGTACGCGCATTATTTATTTCGGGAGATTAAAAATCATTTATCAAGCGATGTTTTTGTGGCTTGTTTTTTTGGTCAAAGGTTTATCATTTCGTCGTCCTCATTAACTTTTTCCAAAAATAGGTAAAACATTTTTTTATTAAACGTTTTTTTGTCGCCCTCCCTCATTAGATTTAGGATTTTTTCTCATTTAAGACAGAGAAAACACATAGTGGTCTAAATAATTTAAATAATTATCATGGTATGCCTAGTACTTTATAATGCGTGTAGAATGGCCAACTTGTACTACTATCAGTCAGGTGTCGTGGTCGGGTGTGTTTTAAGTCAGGTAAAAACCCCGGGGTTCTCCATTTTTGCTGTGAAACATATTTCACAGAAAACACTGCTGTGCATGCGAGTGTTGGTAAGCGCAATAAACACTCAACATAGTCACCACATACTGAATAGATGTGGAGGGAGATTAAACAGTACAATGTCGGGTCAGCACCCTAGACGGCGGACCAACATTAAAACAACAATGGCCACATGTGTCGTGTTTATTTGGATACAGTTTAGGAGTTTGTTTGTTATGTGTATAAATAAAGTTCGTAGCACGCTATCATCTACTTGGAGTTAAGGTATCGTATAAGCCACGTAAATCAGTCGCATTTACGCCGCTTTACGTCGAAGATGATGTCATGTTTTTCTTACCTGTCGCCAGAACGCTTTTTCAATCTTACTTTACTATTATGAAGTGATAACCATGAAAACACATACCTGCAACAGACAAAATACATTATTTTAGTTTAGACATTTTCTTGTAAAAGAGACACTTTGAACGCAATCTTACACATATAATTTGAATAATACATTGTGTATACATATAATTTATATTTTCCTTTATTTTTGTAATTTCTCGTTTTAGAGAGGTATATACTAATTGCACAATAGTATTTGAAATGCATGGCATTAAGTGGATAAGAGGATAATAATGATCAACGTATTAAATATATCCAAGAAAAAGAAATATGCACATTTATATACATTTTAAAGTTTCCTGTTATTTATCAGTTAAACTAAATTAAAATTAATTGTCAGTTTCAATTGTCGAAAAAATATATACTAATTTTTAATTTGATCAGCTGAACATCACAAATTATTTGATCAATCCCAGTGATACTTTCCGCGAGTTAAACATGTATATGAATCATATTTTGCCATCGGACCTAAAGGGTGCTATCTGTCACTCGTTAAAGTGGCAGATAGGAACCCTTTGCCTTCTAGTGAGCGATGTTGGCCTGGAACGACAGGGGTTAAATCCAGCATTTGAAGGACATGAACTGCACCGCGGTTTGGAAGCCATGACCTCCTTCATATAGCTGTTATGACAGAGCAAACACGGGACGTTAGCCCCATGCTGCTTTGATGTTGGGCCACCGTCTGCGACGGTGGCCCAACATTAAAGCAGCATTGGGTTAACGTATCGTGGTCACTGGGAGGGATGTTTCCATGGCCACCCCGGCGCCTGGAGGGTTGTTATGCTTGCGGGCATCTGTGATTGGATTTGTGGACTCTCTGGAGAAGGCACCTTGGACAGATGAGCTGAAAGCTAGCGTGTTTAGCCACAATAAACCAGACGACAGCTGAAACAGCCATTTCCTCACTAACATCACCAGACTGAGTAACAAACAGCCGACTCACAAATACTGTCACTCGATAATATTACCTCGCCCAAAAAATTGGAACGAATTTGCTGAAATGTCCATTTTGCGATTGGTTGAAGGCGTTGTTTTGGTCAACTTTCCTGTATACGACCACCCTCGGGAAGTTTTTCTGACCCAGTTTAGCCTTAATGTGCACAAAGGTGGCCTAATATCCGACCAATTTATTCACTACATGTATATAAACACAAGGGTAAATTGTCAGCTGTTTCTCGTTTGCTCGTGATTTTTTGGTCACTGTATACTTGACAAAAATGGACAAGTGGTGTGTATGTATATAACGTGTTGCAAACACGTGGATACAGCGCACAATCGACGGCTTGTGTACTGTATTAGAACAATAACTTTATATAAAATTGTTGATAAGACACGGTGACTCTAGAACTCGCACACGCGGTTTCCAGCCAGCACGTTCATGTACGTTTCAGACATGGACTATTACGTAGGAATGTTAGCTATGTTAAAATCAGACAGATCTGATGACAATTCACGCATCCATATTTCATTATTTCTTAACCCAAATTAATTTATTTTTCTTTATTTTCACGCAAAAGGTATATGCTCCAAATGAATCTCTCCCGTGGTCTAAACAACAATATATCGCAAACCTTACAGAATTAGAAGGGCAAAAGTTCAATTATGACAAATTCTGTTTCGCCAGCACAAACAACAGATACTCCAGTTACTGCTGGTTAACTTCGTGCAGCATGACCTGTAGCATACTTCAGATCATAGGCACCTTATAGTAAACGTTGCCGACGGCTCCAAACGTTTCTAATACACCCGTTTCCATATTGTATACTTTTCACCTCATTATACATGATGTAATTCAGTAAATAATCCAAATCCATTTATTATCTTTTCTAAATACCCCACGATGTAGATAATCACTGGACCCGTATTCTTGTACAAGTTACGATAAATCGTAGTCTTCGGATTGGTCGAGATGGTATTCTCGTACAAGTTGCGATAAATCGTATGCTTCAGATTGGTCGAGATGGCCATATAGGCCAAACCGAAGCCTACGTATACGATTTATCGTAACTTGTACGAGAATATGGATCGGTGCCATTTACACTGAATGTACACTCTCGTGTTAGAAGTCTCTCACTAATTGCACAATAGTATGAAAAATGCATGGCAATATCCGTTGCGTGATTATAATCCCTGTCATTGCGATGTACAAGCTAAGGTCAAAGTTGCATCCCCAGGCCAACCGGTGGTGCTGCATTAATAATTCGACTCCGTGACCTGCCGGTTTGGGGTCAAGTGTCCTTTGAGGTAACACAAATGATTAGATCAAGCAATAATATTAAAGTCTTCCAAGATTCTCAGATCAAACCTGGACGAATGCTTCACGGACTCGTGTGTCCTTGATGCAGTGCCCCGGTATAAATATGTTCAATAATAATATGCAATTATACATGCAATCCCATAGTATGCTACATCTCCTAGAGGTATGACCATATGCCAACACACTCCGCGCGCTCTGGAAGTTGTAATGCTTGTTACGCATCAGTCAAAACATATTGATTGAGCCATTGAAACTTCTAACTTGTTAAGTGACTGCTTTCTACAAGCGGTCAGTGTGCTGTTTGCTTTCGCACCACAGAAGTGATTACACGCTATACATTGCACTATAAATGGGTTAAAGTTATTGTTACTTTGTCTCTAAAATATAAATCGCAGAAACATTCCATACATGTACAAAGCAGTAGGCTGCTTTTTTATGTACATGATACCAAGAATACATAAGACGTATGTATTATTGATGAAACATATTATTTTTCACTTTTTGCTCAGAATATAAATAAATAGCAGAAACACGACATGCCCGTACAAACCTGTACTGGTTTATCACATGAAAAGTATGCAGTCACGGCTGATTGTTTTAAACGACACCACGATTTACTTGCGGCCACGAGATTCAATCCGGATCCCGTACGTCACGGTGCAAGCACGCTACCTCTCAGCCACGGAGTCTCCACTTCACGCAAAACCAACAAAGACGAGGGACACGAAAACCGCATTACGGCCGTCCATCGCGGCTTAATTTGCTTCTGTGAGAGTACGGACTTTGACCACTGTGGAATGCCAGAGACAATTCTGAGTGTTTGCAATGCACACTGGCACGAGTGACCACCGAGTGACCGATGCCTGATCACAGGTCAGAAGTGGCTCTGCTCTCTCTCCCTCTCTGCAGAGACAAACATCAGTAACTGCTCACTTGAAAAGTGAGCAGTTACTGCTGTTGGTCTTTGCTGATTGCATGCCAGCATGGAGTTTGTCTTCATCAGGCGATGTACTTCTCAACATAGGACGTGGCGGCCTGAATGACAATCACAGAAGACACAAGACGTTGATTCAAGATTGGTTTAACGTTGGTCCACCGTCTACGTTAAACCAACATTGTTATTGTGTCTGCTGGGTATATAACTCAACCACAAGACAATATAAATCGATTATTCTGAATTTAGTCTACATTTGCAGTCCACTGGATTATCTTTGTTTCGGACGAGCACGCGCATTAGATTAAGGCCGAGCATTACCAAAAAACTGTATCTTGTTCTGTTCAGCGCGCGCATTGATTAGTTGCCAATTTCAGAAAAAAAATTCAGAAATATGGAACCCTACACCATACACGTGTTCATGTGATAAGAACATATCTAGAAATTCTTGGTTATCATGTATATAGCATGCATGGCTCATCGTCTCTAAGAGTGTTTCAGTGTGAAATGGGTGCTGCTGGACGTCGATTATAGTCTGTCCGACGGTGGAGGATGGTCCCAAATAAAAGTTTTTTGTTCCCCAGCAATTTTCACGAAATTTTGTAAACGTTCTTATCTAGTCATTTGGCAAAAACCTGGAAAATTTCAATAAATGTCAATGCGTACTGCAAATGTTGGACTATATGACATTAACCACAATATACGGAATACGGCGTTCGCTCATAGTGATTGGCTTTATCACTGAAGTTAAGCAACGTCGCGCCCGGTTCATAATTGGATGGGTGACCGCCTGGTGACTGCCAGGTGCTGTATACACTCGTGGGGCTCAGAGAACCACGTTAATCAGATGGCTCGTCTGACTGACCTAGAGTTGGACGTAAAAGACCCTCAATGGACGTAGGCGCAGTTTCCATCCAGCGAGACCCCAGAAAATCCACAATGTGTGAGTACTTGGCACATAAGGCGAATTTGCTTGGAATGAAAATAGCTTGATGCGCCTCAATGGCAGCTCAGCTGTATATCTCCTAGGAGACTGAGTTGGAATTTGAATGATAACAGGCCTTGTTAGTTACTCTCGATGTTCAGCGCTCTGAACAGCCGCCGGCTGGATACATGCGCTATATAAGATTTCATTCATTCATTCATTCATTCAATATATTCTGAGGATAAACCGGAACGAAGTTATAAATCATGTTAATGGGTTTATAGAGGGGCGTCATAATTCGACACTTACTATACATGTCAAAGTTATGGTCTAACGCTTGAACCTTACACTATTTTGTTACAATATTTTCAGAGTAGAGGCCTATGCCAAATGACCAGCAAATAGGGTTTACATGAAAATCGCTTAAGTAATCAACAAAAACCTAATATTTATTTTGGACCACTGTTGGATCGACAGACTATAGAAACGTTATCCTTGGCTGTGTTACTTTCCACGTTTTTATTACACACTTTATGTCCATGATTGATTCCACAGGCAAAAGTACAAACAGCAGCACATTTTATCTTGCGACGACAGGGCCCGTATTCTCATACAAGTAACGACGTATCCATCTCGACCAATCCGAAGCCTACGATATATCGTAAATTGTACGAGAATAATTATGGGCCCAGCAGTGTAGGCCTAGGACATTACTTTTAACACTGTGCCAGCCGAAAAAATACTGTCATTTAGAAGAAAATGAGTCTATAAACGCCAAAGTGTACAAATGCTTGTTCTCAAATTAGGCAAAATAGTATGAGTAATTTTCACCCACTTGAAGTTGTGAGTCGCGGCAGCGACCCACCACTTCAAGTGGGCAAAAATTTAACCCTTATAGCGCGGGATCGACTTTAGTCGTCAGAATGTGACGTCTGAGACGTCAGATTCTGACGTCTCAAGTCGATCCCTGCATTGTAAGAGAAAAAAAAAAAAATTAATGGCTGTGGACCCACAACATAGGCATTCAAATGAATCGTAAAGAGCTAACTAAGACGTTAGGCCCTATAATGTTTTCAAGTTGAAAATAACCCTTTAGTTTCCATGGTTTGTATAAATATTTCAGCGTTTCAACCCTTGTCCTGCTGGATTGTTTTAATTGTATTTTTCGTCTTTTGAAGCTGGAATTGCTAACGCAATTTCCAGCTCCAAATGACCAAAAATATTTCTGTTTTTTGAAAATATACATTGCCCAAATTGAGCTATTTGACTAACTGAGCATCTACCACAAACTGTATTAACTATTTCTGTGGAATATTATTTGGCTTGAAATATACGGGCGTAGCATGACAAGGGTTAAGGGTTAAAGAAGCTAACTTGACGGGCAAAGGGTTAAATACCAGTTGCTCGTTTGTTTTATGATTGTGTAAATAAGCATTACGTTTGAACAAATAAATGGAGGGAACGTCACGGCTGTGCAAACCCGGGCCAATCAGACGTGACCCTGTCCAATTATTACCGTGACCCTTGGAATTTGATTTACACACGCGAGTATGTGCTCAAGTTGCCCGAGTGCCTCTGGCAGCACGGCTGTGTTTAACCGAGTGTATCCCGAAACAGTATTATCGATATTCTCATCGAATCCTAATTCTAAATCGCTGCGTGTCTCAAAAGTTGAGTTGAAGAAGTTAACCCTTAAGGTGCTGAAATAGTTCTATAAAAACCAAAGAGATAAATATAGTCAATTTGAAATCATCATAAATGTCTTAGTTAGCTCATTCTGCTTCATTTGAATACATTATACATGTATGTTTTGGGTCTAAGGCCAGTATGAATATTTTACTGTTTCAGCGCGGAGATCGACTTTAGACGTCGGAATCTGACGTCTATGGACGTCAGACTCTAACGTCTAAAGTCAGTCTCCGCACAGAAAAGGTTGAGTTAGGTTACTGAGTATAAATTGTGTAAATTTAGAAAATGAGTACATTTATATTATGGAAGCAATTTCCAAATTTTGTGTTATGGTTTTATTGAGATGGGTGAGCGAATGTTCACTGTTACTGCTAACTGGTCCGGGACAGCTATTGAATGTTATTGTACCTGTGAATTATTTTATTAATGCTAATTGCTAATGCCACCGCTAGCGCTAATGTCACTGCTACTGTTCTGCTGTCGCTAACGCCACAGCTATTGTGCAATGCAAGCTTTCTTTAAAAGTAAGAAGTGCAAGCGGTTACTGCTGTTTGCCTTTAATATACTAATATACTAATACTACATGAACATTTCTAAACTTTAAGTTTCAAGAACGTGGAAACCTGTTATTTTAATAGTGAGCACTAATGTAATCTCCGAGCAGCTGCAGCTTGTTTTTCTGCGTAATTTGACATAAATCATGTTCGCCGATGTACGAGGAAACGTTTGCCCGGCTGAAAGTCTATGGAAATATATGGAAATTAGCGTAATCCGATACAGCAAACAATTTTCACCAAATCTAGGGTTTCCCCGATTGGGTTACTGTCCTATGTAGTGTAGCTCGTCTACGATTCAATCAGTATTTGACCAGATTATACTTAGCAAACGTTACTATAAAGTGAATCAGAATTCTATATGGGATACTGCATATATACAATAGCAAAGTATAGCATGTATCGCATTATGACGGTCTTTATATCTGATAGAGATTAAATAATTTTGTGCCATCATTTTGACAAGGCAAACAATGCAAAGTCTCAAAGAGCAAAATCTTGCTATGGTAGTACAGTGAATTTGTTAATCCTGAATACGATTTTTTTAGCTATAACCGGTGATCGTGATTTTAGATAAGTCTAGCTTTATTGCTTTTGTGGAGCGATTTTGTTA